>NQII01003482.1:199590-261602 GCA_002778355.1 Clitarchus hookeri | reverse complement strand
GGTAGGCAAGGAGCCAGTTTTCTAGGCTTCCATGCACAGTTTGCTGAGCTTAACTAATTTGTTGTGGTACCCACGTATGGCCTTTTGTGTTGTGGAATGTACGATTTTGTTGGCTTGGGCCAGAAGAGGTGATTTTGTAAGGATGAGTAGCTTGATGTTTGACAGTAATAAGGTGCAGTGATGATTTGTAATTGCGACATACTGTTTGTGGATAAAGTCTGTCATGGTTAGAGAATGCATGTTTGATAACGTCAAGGCTTCATTTCTGACTTATGATGACATGGCAAAAAGTGGCAGTTTCGATGTTACGCCTCGTGGGGATAGGCCTAACTTAAGGCAGGACTGAAGAAAAATTGCGTGATTTGAGACAGCTGACATTTTTTTGGCATGGTGCAAAACTTTTTTGAGCCAGAATGTGTGTATTTCTGTGACGTCAGACATGTTGCCAAACCTACCTTAGTTTTGGTTAAGCTGAATTTTTATGTCTATTTTACATATCAAATGTTATAGTTAATTCATGATTAATATGACTAAACACAGAGAGAAAGTAGGTGTGTTGGTAATGCCTAGTAAGAAATACATACAAGTTCTAATGCAAAATATTATTCAACTAAGTGTGCACAAATGCTGAGTGTTACCATTGGTGAAATTTTCCACACTTAGTTAAGCTTTTTTTCCATGAGGTGGAGGAATATTCTGAAAGTAGACATTTAGCAGGACTTCAGAAAAGACAGAAGTAACCAAGAATGGACGGATGGGCTACAAAAGTTTTATTCATAAGAGAGACATGACACCCTTCCCAACAAACCTGGTGATGAAAGCCTGCAAANGATGGGCTACAAAAGTTTTATTCATAAGAGAGACATGACACCCTTCCCAACAAACCTGGTGATGAAAGCCTGCAAATATTTGTACAATCCCAGCGAGTGCTTGGATGGCGAGCATCCTACCAAACTTTGTCAAAGAGCCTGGAAACTGGACAATCCAATAGACAATCACTAGTTGTGCCACCAACAAAAAATTATTTGTGTTGTTAGGTATTCACTGCACCACACGTTTATATTTAGTATGTAATGGACAAGTAATAAGAATACAGCAGAGGATGACTTTGGCTATAAAACTTGCATAAGCTGCACTTCTCATGTTTACCGACCCATTGCAAGTACAGTAGAATGCTGTTGTAACATTCCCTGATGTAACATTTTCCTGCATGTAACACCATTATTTCATGGTCCCACCATTTCTCCAGAGGGCTTAATGGNATTCCCTCATGTAACATTTTCCTGCATGTAACACCATTATTTCATGGTCCCACCATTTCTCCAGAGGGCTTAATGGTTTCATTTCCCGCATATAACAATGTTCATATTTTCAATTTCCTGCTTGTAACATCCGTATTTGTTCAGTTCCTTGCNCTTCATTTCCCGCATATAACAATGTTCATATTTTCAATTTCCTGCTTGTAACATCCGTATTTGTTCAGTTCCTTGCAGCATCTCAAATGCAATTCTTCTCAGAAATTAAATTTCAGACATATGAACAATGCAGTAGCCAACAAACAGATACAGAAAACAATTTATACTTGAAATATTAAGGATTTTAGAGGTGATGGTTCTGAAAATTACTAAGATAACCAAGAGTAGATGAGTGAGCAAGCCCCCAGAATGCATGTCGTTGTGCATTAATTGATGATGCTACGGTCCATGGAGTTCAGATCACTGATATTTTTGCGTAAAATGATTCAGATGAAGATGTTGAACTTGNGATGATGCTACGGTCCATGGAGTTCAGATCACTGATATTTTTGCGTAAAATGATTCAGATGAAGATGTTGAACTTGGCTGGCCATTTATAAACAAAAATTGTTACATCAGAATTTTGTTTTGCTTGATGTGTCCCTGCAGGCGTAAAACTGTTTCCTGCATGTAACATTTTATTTTAATAATCCCTTGAAAAATGTTATAATAGGGTTCTATTGTACCAAGTACAAAAAAAATGACCATTCAGTGGAAACAAACTGTTCCAATGTTCCATTCTTTACTGCCATCTCATTAACACTTGGCTAAGTAAACAAACTGAATAAGTTTGGTTGAGTGATAGGATGCCTGCCTTGCAATGGGAGGTCTTGGGTTTGATTCTTGCCAGAAATACTGAGGGTGGCTTTTTATTTTCTATTTTTTGTCACCATTCAACTGAGCTAGAGCATCTGAGGCATTATTGTCCATTCTTTGAACGTTCGTGGATGCATTGGGAACGTTCATGGTTCTTCTCAGTGGTGAGGAGATGTTTGTGCACTGGTCATCTCTGCATCTTTCCACTGTCGTCGTGGTGGGCAGTCGTCCAAGTTCGAGCCTCATGACCTCATCCCTCTACTGGAGATGAGTCTAGGGAGGGGGGGATGACTGAGTGCATCTGAGAAGCCTGCTAACTTGTGTGTTCGCTAAGGGGAACAGTATAAATTAGCCTTTTAATTTAGGACAGCAGAATTTTTTCCTTTTAAGAAAGTCTCAGTACAAGCAACTTAATTTTCGTTTACGTCTGTGGCATTGGCGTGATAGCACTTGGAAGGCCATATCTATTTCCGTTGGAGCTGCTGGTGCATCCTCTTCAGCTGCTGCCTTCGAACTCCTTCCAGGCAAATGAACTGCGGTGCAGTTCCTTAATAGAATACGTGTCCACGGGGATGGTGATTCACGCTCGTCTGGGTGGTCAAACTAACAGAACACAGGGGTAGAGGCGAAGCCGGCCATGAAATATTTCACAGCAAGTTTCGGTGTCGTGACCAACTGATGAAGCAATTCCAAAGCTGGAAATTTTGAGAACGTCCCCAGTTTCAGAAACACTCTTGACAGTATCATACCCCGGCGGTCCAAAAAGCATCTCAATCTCAAGAGGACTAGCAGAGTTATTCATCTCAAGCTGACAACCAAATGCAGTGAAATTTGAGACCAGCGACTGCACTACTAAACAACAGGAACATATACAGCGTGGAGTGAGTGGTCTGCGGATGCATCACAACTGTAGGAAGTCCTTGGGATGCTGTTAGGCAAACAATGGCGACTGTGATTCACCTATAGGACACTGAATATGAGAAGAGTTTAGTGAGAGACTGATCAATTTCAGTGTAAATATTTACTGTGTAATTTTTGCTAACGAGTTGTTTATTATTAATTACTGTGATAGAGACAACAAGCTATGTATTTTGTTGTGATTTTTCTGATGGTCACATAGCATAACGTTGTAAATAGTGAACCATTTTAATGTGAAAGCTAAACCAGCAATATTTCACCTGTACACAAATTAGGACATTAGATTTCGTACTCAGGTAAGAATAAGCTCTCAATTCAATCATGATGCTTGCTACACCCAGCGATCTGTAACATTAAGAAACTTTCTAACCCTCACACATTAACATGAAATAATGAGGAGCCTAGTATAAAAGGAAATGCTGATTATTGTCAACCGGATAATACAGATGTTTATTTTTTATTAAAACATTGTCAGTCCATCCCCCATAACAACTCAATTATTAGGTCATCAAGAAAACAATGACCTTAAAACATTTCAGCCCGATGTACCGAGTAAAAATACTTTTGCACAGGTATACTACGACAATGTTGCCTAATTTCTCTAACATTTAAAGAGAAGAATCTAGTGGTAATGAAGACTGCATTACCTTGCAGTCGATGCTGTTAAGGTATTAAAAAGAATTCTGTATTTATATACACACATTTAAGCTAAATGATAAAAAACAAAAGTGTTTAAACATAACATTGCATTCACTATTATTATCATCAAAACCATGTTACAGTACATAAATACTCTAATATACCTGCATATATCTAGAGTACAGAGTAAATTTGTAGTGTTTATTTGCCATATGCCATATGTCACATAAACACTTAATATGTAGTACTGTAATTTTAAAATGTGCTCACATACTCACCACATCGGAAATGAAAACACCATTTCCATTTTTCCTCCCGACGATGCTGAGGCCCAAGCCTTTACCAGGCTTTTTCATTAGTTCAACTTCCATAATGTTAAAAATATCATCATCTTTTGCTGTGGACTCATCTCTAAAAACAACCATTTTCACCTAAAAGAGAAAAATATTGTGGTAATAAGTTAACTTTATCATAAGCAGAAAATGAAAAAAATTTGTGTTAAATAAAAGATAGTAATTACAATACACTAGAAATGCATGGTTGATGTGATGACAAAAGAGATGAATGAAATGTCAGTGACATAAACGTGTGAACAGGAAATTGGAACACAAGTCATACTGGGTACATTTACCACATGACATTTAAAAATAATAACTAAAATTTTAATTTTTTCTGTAAATTTTTTAAATTGGAGTGAACCTATTTTTAAAATGACGTCATGCAACTAGAGTTTTGAATAATATTTTGGTAATGTTATTTACAATAGAGAACATTGCAGTTTTGATCCAGCTGATTAATAGGTGAATACTCGTATATTCCCAAAAGTAAAATTTGAGTAATTACTGTATATAATAATGTGAGATTACAACTGTTTCTCATATTTTACCAATAGTGACACGACTCGTCAATGCACATGACATATTGTTGTTTGATAATCTTTACTCTGGTTCCGATGTAAGCCCAGGAGTGGGCGGTGCTACAGGGAACGGCAGTGTGAGATATTAACAAGGATACAAAACTGTTGATAATAGACTAGACAGGATTATGGTAACTCTGATGTCACCACGAGTAAATATTTCTGTTAAGCACACAGACACAACATGGCTTCACCAGAAACACACTCTTTGACCTCTCTCAAAGGCCTCTGAATTTAACACGCTATTTTGAATGTCTTGTGTTGCGAAAACAAAATAGATATTGTTTTTAATTTTATTATTGTTCCAGATGCAGCAGTTTCGTTGGTTTTACTGACTATTGCGAGGGTTTTGTGTACGAGTGTCATAAGGATGATTTATGGAGCGTCTTTCCCGTCGCCACGTTCGCCAGTCTTGAAGCAGCTGTGGTAACAGATGGATACACATCCCGTGAAGGTCTTCACACCGCGTATTATCTGATCGTTAGCTGCCATCTGCAAATAGTTTCCTTGCGTGGAACCTCTGTAGATTAAACCCCAATGAATGCCTTCTCCCAGTATAATTACAAATTTAGTTTGTTTTTTCTGGTCATCTTACAGCGCTCACAGGTGACCACACTGTTAGATGTACCGTACCGGCTGACTCCAGAATTGTATTCATTTTAATCTCAAGCCAGCTGCAATGAATGCATGAAAAGTAATACCCTAAATTTGCAACGAGCAAATTTCAGTCTCCCGTTTTACTTGCCACTTTGTATCGTGACCAATGAAATATGCAACAAAAAATAATAAACTCCTACCTAATGACCAACAACCGGCAAGTGTGGTTTATATTCAATTTGTTATTTCTGTGAGCATAAAAATACGAGACATAACATTTCAACTGGATGAATTAAATTTACGAAATGTCCTATGACTATCCATTTAACTGAAGTTAATAATCACCTTTGCAGGAGTTTGCCTGAGGGCTGCCAGAGCTTTGCTGTGAGTGATATTACGGAAATCTTCATTATTCACCTCCAAGATCTGGTCACCTGGTTTGAGACGCCCATCTTTCGCTGCTGCACCATCTGGGTAAACCTCGTGGATTATGATAACTGACTGGAAGGCAAAAAAATTACAACTAGGTTAACTTCAATAAATGAAGATATTATATTTAGCAAACATTTATATTTTTAGTACACAATTTTATGTTATTTATTTTTTTAAATCTCCCATATAAAATAATTTTTATGTAAAGTTGAAGAAAGTTTCAAGAAACCATTGCGTTAAGTTTTTTGTAATCTGTGATATCAAGTATTTAGTATGAGACACACACACATTCTATGAACACACAATACAATAGATCAAAGATGAAACGTTAAGTTTACTACTAGGTCTCTGTACTACTGCAAGGGATGCGAGGACAAAATGATTCCGTGTAAAGAAAGTAGCAACTAAAATTATTTCACCTTACTCACGGAATGTGACAATTTTTTTTTTTGACAGATATCCTTATTCACTGAAATAATCTGTAATATTGTGGAAGTGGTTATAAGTTACCAGAAGAGTGTCGGAACCTCCCACGATGCTGAGGCCCAGACCCATCTTGTCCTTGTTGATTTCAATAGTGGTCTCTTTTCCGACGACAATTCCGCACGTCGTGGGGTCCACCACCGGCTCTTCTGGAGTGGACGGACAGTGTTTCCCAGACGGCGTGGGAGACAGACGAGCCACACAAGGAGATGCATTGGCGTTTGTGGCGTCGGGTGTTGTTGCAAGCGATGTAGGACGAATGGGAGTAGTTGTGGGAGATTTGGAAATTGGGATTTCATTTGGCATTAGGGATGATGGCGAGAGGGAGAGTGTTTTAGGAGGTTGAGGTTTTTGGGATTTGGAAGTTGAGATTATAGGTTTTGGAAGCAATCCTGCAAGGTAACATTTAACACTTTTGAACGAAAATTACGTTAATTTTCTATATACTACATTTAAGATTTATTTTTAATTTTAAACAAAGTTATTTTAATTAATGTGTTCATTTATGAAAAACAAAAACACACAAGCAAAATAATTTATTAAATGACAAGGTGCTTAGAAATAATATTTGGGCCATGCTAATAAACATTTTAACTAAATACACTCNAATAATTTATTAAATGACAAGGTGCTTAGAAATAATATTTGGGCCATGCTAATAAACATTTTAACTAAATACACTCAAGTGATTATTAAAGTGAATTTATATTCAACTTATATAATAATTTTGAGAGCAGAAAAAAAATTATATTTTATTTTACATTATTTAGTGTCAACAGATTTCCATTCTTTAACAACTTTTCGAATAGTATGAGATCCACATGTTTTGAGGACCACAATAAAATTACAAGAAATGTTATGTGCATGTAAACATTATTTTTTTTTAATAAATCAAGGTGAAAACTACATTATTCAATTAAAGGAAGATGCCCACAATTTTGAGTACATATTTAGTCTCGACTTTTGTCAGACACATAAGTGTGGTGTATACAGCGCACAATGCATTGTTTCTTCACAGTGTATATAAAAAAAAATTTTGTTAGTACATTTGTAACATGTCAAAATCTACTGTATTTAAAACAAAGCTTTTTGCTGTTTAGCATGAAAAAGCACAAAAGAAATTTTGAAAATATTGTCAAGCCAGCTAGCTGTGGTAGACTATGGAAAAGTCAAGAGTGAAAATCTGCAGTTTTATGAAAAAAAAATAAACGTATAAGCATGACAAACAACAAGCCTTCCAGCTTTAAGGAACACATTTAAATGAGAAAGGCTTGAAACAGCGGAGTACTCACATCGCACAACGCCATCATGCATTTTGCCATCCATGAGTGCCGGCAAAGCAAGATAGAAACACACACGTGGCCATTAACAACAGCATTGTTCGACAACAAACAAGTCATTAGAGTAGGCAAAATAAGAAAAAAAGCTTGCATATATGTAAATCAGACAGAGTGCAAAATAAATAGTGTATTTATAACAACAAAAAAAAACTGATGCAAGAGAAAATGTGCTATGCAGTTCTGGCCTCTGAACACAAACAGGAAACTGAGGGACAGTGATGCACTCGCAGTTCCTGCCGTGAAAAACACAGCGGTTGGCTGAGTGCGCTCGTGAGCTAATCTTTGCAAGTGTTTTTACACAAACCTGTAATTTTTTTATATTAAAGTAGACAACTTCCATCACACAATATTCTTTGTATTGTTGGTGATTGTAAAAAGAAGATAATTTTCATTAAATGTATTTCTACCACTTGCAGTCTTCAAATGAGGTTGCTAAAAAATTTAGTAAATAGACCTTAACAAAATCTGAAATATCAAATTTCNAAAAAAAACTGATGCAAGAGAAAATGTGCTATGCAGTTCTGGCCTCTGAACACAAACAGGAAACTGAGGGACAGTGGTGCACTCGCAGTTCCTGCTGTGATGTGAAAAACACAGCGGTTGGTTGAATGTGCTCGTGAGCTAATCTTTGCAAGTGTTTTCACACAAACCTCTAATTTTTTAATATTAAAGTAGACAACTTCTATCACACAATATTCTTTGTATTGTTGGTGATTGTAAAAAGAAGATAATTTTCATTAAATGTATTTCTAACACTTGCAGTCTTCAAATGAGGTTGCTAAAAAATTTAGTAAATAGACCTTAACAAAATCTGAAATATCAAATTTCCNGGAAGCTACTTCCCGAAATAAAATGTTCTTAATATTTTTTACTTCCATGCTCTTATTACAATGAAAACTTAAGTAAATGTATTGATGTCTGTCTCAATATTAGTACTATTTACGAAATACCACCCCTTTTCATGTTTAGCTTGTAAAAAGAAATTCATGGCTTATAAATTTTTTCTTGTTATTCAGACTCAAGATCAGCCTTTCCTCGCTTCCTCGTCCTCTCCCAAAATTCTACATATGCTACATGTATGTGTCGAACATCAGCACATGTGTTAAGGGTCTACTATATACTAGTGAAACCTCTCCCATCTTTCAGTGTACCCAGAAAAAAAATTTATGCAACAATACAAAACAACCTACAAAGACTGCTCGAGGAAACGGTGCATCAAACTACATACAAATGCAGCACCCTGCAACAAAGACCAACTCCTAAAAAAACACCACAATGGCAAAGGATCTACCTCCTTGCCCCTTACAAGTGCTGAATATAGGCATTTTGTTGAGGAGAAGGCAAAGTTGGCTTCTGCCACCCGCCTCCCATTTCTAGTAGATTTAGTAGTATGTGGTGGGGGAAGGGGGTCAGCCATAGTTTTATTTTATTCTAGGACAAGTAAAATCTTGACGACATTTTGAACGTGATGAATACTGACTTGAAATTAATTTTACTCCAGTAAATAAAAAATTTATTATTTTGATTAAGCTAAAACAACCTGTAATTCAGGAGTGTATAAAGGGTTAACTTCATAAAACACAATTGTTCATTCAGTGTTATTAAAAAGGTTTTATTTACAGGCATATCACATAGGAATGATTATTACACAAAAATGTTAAAAGGACACTACAACCTCCTGTTGTACCATATAAAATAACTTTTCTTGATTTATCTCAGCAAACAAGTTAATGGCATATTCATAATTCATTGAATCAGCTCCATAACTCTCTCAATCAATAGTATAACTAAGCTTGTCAGTCTTTCTTCTGTCATGTTTCACCATCTGTTCCTTAGACATTCCCCCTATTTACCCTATCCCCCCCCCCCNTTACAGGCATATCACATAGGAATGATTATTACACAAAAATGTTAAAAGGACACTACAACCTCCTGTTGTACCATATAAAATAACTTTTCTTGATTTATCTCGGCAAACAAGTTAATGGCACATTCATAATTCATTGAATCAGCTCCATCACTCTCTCAATCAATAGTATAACTAAGCTTGTCAGTCTTTCTTCTGTCATGTTTCACCATCTGTCCCTTAGACATGCCCCCTATTTAGCCTATCCCCCCCCCCTTGGATCCAGCAACCCTTCTCTTCAAACATTGGGAGTTCTGTTTACGTCGTATCGCCACTCACCCTGTCATCCATACATGCTTGATATTAATTCCAAACACCTACAGAAATATCGCAGGGTATTGTTCAATTATTTTTTCAATAGTTTGACAAAATATATTTTTAACTCGTGTCGTTTTGAGCCAGTAGTAGGATAAAACTGAACTTTTAAAAATGCGGGATCAAGAGGCAGACCAACATACTGCTATCTGTAGATGAACACGCTTGGCTCACAACACTCCCTGCCATGCCATCTGTTACAACACGCCCTGCCACGCCATCTGTTAGCCAGCTCCTGAAACACTACCAGCCAGGAAAATTTAGCTTTTTTGTGTAAAATTACAAATTTACAAACAGATACCAATTGTTTTATTTTTCCACGAGCTCTGCATAACTTTTAAAGTAACATGTATATTTCCGTGTATTTCGTTGGTGAGTTGTTGGCGGATGAAAGTGCGTTGTCAAACAAGTTACCAGAATTAATTTTATCTCCAGTTTTAACATATTAGCTGTAACGCCCAAAGTGTGATAAGTATTACAACTCGCAAACGTTAACCCAAATCTGCTGTCTCTAATAAATTAAAAACGACTTAACAAATGTTTAATTTTTTGCAAGGTTTTCAATTTTTACTTTTATAATCTAAAAACTTTTTAGACAGATGTCAGTCTATGAATTCCTTAAAATTTGTTTGGCATCACAATGACAAGTGGATTAGCTGACAGCGCATTGATCAAATATACAGCCGCCACTTGATGCACCAGCTGATGGCGAAAGGATACATAAATTAAAAGTAAACATTGGCGCTACTTTCGTCGAACTGTGAAAATCTTGCCAAGTTACACGAGACAGAGAGTATGTTCATCAAATGTAGTGTTTGCACAGGACAAAAAGACACACTTTATAAATAAGATTTTAATACTGGCTTCATGATTATTAAATGTTCATTACAAAAATAAAATGTGTTGTGAAGTTTTTATAAGTGTAGAAAAATGTTGTGTTTCTTATATAATTGGGGTGATTCTCTGACATGATTTCTTTGGTGTAGACCAATTCCAAATTGGTTCAAACACAGATTTTTAAGCAACGAACTACGCATTTATGTAAACATTACAAATAAATATACTTTACATAACTGTATTGTCACACTGACTGTCTAAATCAAAATTCAGCGACATTTTGAGCTCATCGAATACTAATGAAGAGGCAACTGTTATGACAGTTGATGAGAATCAGCTGAGTGCAGAGAATCACAAGAACAAGAATAGGACAAGTGACACCCCCCCACCCCCCAAAGGGACAACCCAAGCTGACCATCCCTAAACAAAATTCCTGGATATTAAATACACAACTCACTATCTAAATACCCATATTTTATACTTTTAGTATGCATTTTTATGAATGTTCTTTGCAGAAATACTGTAGTATATGAAAAGCAAAATAAATATTTTGTTTCATTAAACTCTATTTTCTAACCTGAGAGTGCAATAAAGCTTTTGATCAGCTGAAACTTGGCCACTTAATATGGCTACAAAGGTTTTTTGTAATGTATTCTTTATTATAGCTTAATATTGTGCCAGATATATCAGTTCATACACAGAAATATTCCAAGAATTTACTATCATTATCAATTAAATATCATAAAACCTCAACTAGAAACATTCGTTGTTTCTTCTTCTAAAGTTATCCATGTTATCTTTCGTTAAATAAGACTACAAATCTTCATCACCAGATTTTTTCTTAACAATTAAGGCAATCTGTGCTTCCATATCATTCGGAAGACTGGCCTTCCGCATGCTCTGAAAAAACAGCCTCACCTCCATGATTGCACATGTGGCACTGATGCGTTGCACATTACACATCACGCATGCACATTCCTTGGGAAATGAAGCTTAACTTACCAGTTCTTCAGAAAGTCAAGGTAGTCTTTAGGCCTCAAAAATAATATACCGTAACTCCTTTGCACTTTCATATCTTGCACAGTACCTACCTGACACTCGCAGTTAATTCTTCAGCATTTGGTTCACCTTCTATATAGCCATTAGATTCCCCAATTATAACACACTGTCTGACAAACTTTTAGTGAGCCATCGCTCATGCCAATACTAAGGAAGCTGGTGTAGTCGGTGAAATGCCATCACTGTGAATGTGAAAATTTACCCTCGTAGTTCCTATATGTGTCTTCTGATAAGTTACAACCCATATTTTTTGCTAATGAGATAATCATTATACCCAAAAAAATACATTACCTAACCTAAAATGCTTTGTTTAATGAAGACTGTAGGCTTACATCATTTATCATCCAAAGGTAATTAATTATCGAAAACAAGATTGTGTAAACCATTAAAACACTAAATACACTCAAATGAAAATAATAACACAACAATATTATCTTGCAAAACCAAAACTTTATAACAGACACCACAGTTCTTATCATTGCATGCAGCAAGATTTTAGTGTTTCACGTAAGTAAACAGTGGCACTCTTTTTAACCTGGATAATTCTCTACTTCATCAGTTCTAATTTTTCATCAAGTGTTCAACTCCTTTCAGCGTTGCATACAATCATAAACACTAGTTGATGATACTCTCATGCCTGACCACCAAAACTGAATAACTGCAGTGCATACAGGTCTACTGTATTTACTGGAAGCATGTGCACAGACCAATAAACACTAAAATGCAAAAACAGTACACAGACGAACCAGAAAGTGATGGGTGTTTCAGGGATGCCATAATGCAAATAATTCTACACAGAATAATATTGTTACATGCTCACGGCTCTTCATCACTTCCTTTGCCCCCATTCTGCTTGTGAGAGTGAAGGAATGTGTGAAGGTCAGGCGAGCTGTGGAGATTCACAAGCGCAAGCCGATACGTGCCGCCGGAATTAGCCTATCGTGACTCGCGCACTCCTAACCTTAGGCGGATTGAATTTCTGAAGTTATCTTTGAAGGAATGTTCTAGTCATTGCTCTAGCATCTTGGCGAGATTCGGGGTGTGAGGAACCTTCTAGATTGGGCTAGCAAAACTACTGAAGCCACGACGGGCCTCCGAGCGGACTGTTTCAGAGTTTGGAGGATTGCGCGACCTTAAGTGACAGGTGTGCAAAGACAGTGAAGGGACGAGCCAGCAGAGCGTCGAGTGGTGGCAAGAGTAACCGGCAAGAGTGAAGTCTGTGGACTGCGAGCATCGGTACAGTGGAGAGTGAGACTGGCGGGCGGGACTAGTGAACTGGATGCACGATTGTAAGACATTTGGGATGCCAACAGANGACCTTAAGTGACAGGTGTGCAAAGACAGTGAAGGGACGAGCCAGCAGAGCGTCGAGTGGTGGCAAGAGTAACCGGCGAGAGTGAAGTCTGCGGACCGCAAGCATCGGTACAGTGGAGAGTGAGACTGGCGGGCGGGACTAGTGAACTGGATGCACGAGTGTAAGACATTTGGAATGATGCCAACAGACAGATTGAATATCTGTAAATAGCGAGGNGCGAGTGTGAATTACGTGACTGTAACCAATAACGACATTGATAAGGACTCTACACTGGATTCTCTATCCATCGCTTCTCAGGAGACTGACAAAAAAATTTCACTACATGTGGACTTTCAATGAATTTGGTCCTGAAATGCANACATTTGGGATGCCAACAGACAGATTGAATATGTGTAAATAGCGAGTGTGAATTACGTGACTGTAACCAATAACGACATTGATAAGGACTCTACAGTGGATTCTCTATCCATCGCTTCTCAGGAGACTGACAAAAAATTTTAATACATGTGGCCTTTCAATGAATTTGGTCCTGAAATGCGGATAAATAAAAAATGGGACCACACAATATGTTCCGTGGATGCAGACTTTCAATCCATCTGCGTTCAATACATAGAGGTTCGTCTGTAATTAGAATTGAGATAGACATTAAATATTATGCTCACTGAGAATAACAAGAGTATTAGTGGAGATAGATAGTTAAATGTGGTAAATAATAGCTGTGTGAATACATTAAAAATCATATTTAGTACTTTCATTTTTATTTACACCTCCAACCCTCACAAACATCCCTTCAGCACACTTTTCAAAGTTACATGTCTGCGGAAATAAAAAAAAGTATTCCATTTGTCTATGGCACTCAAATTTTGAGTACACCAACACTGGACATTTGTGATTTGTTAACTGGATGCGGACAGCTAAGGAAATGCAATGTACTATTAAATGTAATCAACGAGAAAAGCAAAATGGAAAAGAAAGGATTCAAATGCAACAAAGTGAAGAAGTGACAAATAGACAGAAGATGAATATACATGCGTGCCAAATACACCTTGCCAGTTGCTGACATTGAAAATGGATGTATAAAGCTGGCTGCACCAATCTATTCCCAAAATGTATACCTACTGTGCTGCCTCAAATATGTGGCATCGTCGAGTACGCCTCATCTCCTGAATTTAAAACGCATCAAAACTAAGACATTTTGTAATCTGTGTGAACTGTGGTGCATCGTATAAACATCACACTTCCACACACACTTGGTGAAGTTAATTTTTAGGTTTATTTCATGGCCGCAATATTCTGACCGTGTAAAAGTAGCATAATCATATTAGTCTATTAATTTTACCGTAATAAATGGCTAAGACAGAGGAAAAGAAAAGGTAAGCAAATATCACACGTTAAATAATACAAGATGATGGGGCAGTCGTTCTATAAAACTAATTTTTAACGTTGCAACACCTTAACTGAATTTTTACATGCCACCCAACCATTGGCCTCGCCAAATCATGCAATTCTTATTTTGGAGTACGCATGTATAAAATAAAAATTAGCTGCTCCAAGGTCCAGAATTTACAAATAAAAACATGTGTTAAAACTGATGTAATACATACAGCATATGCATAAATAACATAAATGGAAATGACTGTGAAAATACATAGTCAATGGGTATAAATGGAGTGCGGTATTTGGAATTAAATTGTGTCTTCCATCATCTGTTCTATTTATGATAAATATTTACTATTCCCTTAATTTCAAACTTTGTTTCACTGACATCTTGATACAAGTGAAAAAAACCCACACAAAAAAAATCTCTTCCTGCATAAGACCATGATTTTCCTACACAAGACCATCACCCTACAAGATGTAAATGTTACCAACAGTTGAACTAATAACAAACTAGCATTTCTAGTCTATAATAGTGAATGCACCAGAAAACACTGGGTTCCAACCTATTCCTCAATTTTTTTTTTTTAATTTCCAGAGGTAAGAGCTACACAGCACATTATGTACATTAATATTATTTTCAAGCTGCAAAAATATTACATCCCAAGCTAAAAAAAAAATATATCTATAAAAATTATGGTAAAGTCCATGCAGCACTGACATCACATACAGAAAAATAAACACGCACTGAATTTACCAGAAAACTTTTAAACATAGGAAACAGAAAATATTTTTGCAGGTTTTGGTTACAGATGATTGATTGCTTCTGAGTGTTTTACACAAATTGTAGGTGAAAATTTATTTAAAAATAACAAAATTTAAATTAGAAGAAATGAGAGCACAGTACAAAGTATGGTGAAAATTAAAAGAAGATAAATGAATATTATATCACACTAAAATCCAAACACACTCTAAAAATCAAAAAACCAAAACGTAAAGTTTNAAGAAGATAAATGAATATTATATCACACTAAAATCCAAACACACTCTAAAAATCAAAAAACCAAAACGTAAAGTTTGAATGATTAAAAGGATTTCAAAATAAACACAAAGAGATTAAAACTCCTGAATGTTCAGTGGGTTTGACAAGTAAAATACCCAACTATAAAGTAAATTATGAAGGTGTGTTGTAATATGTATGTATTTAATGTATGACTGTGAAAATGTAAATCTAATGAAAGCATTAAGAAAATATTNAGGTGTGTTGTAATATGTATGTATTTAATGTATGACTGTGAAAATGTAAATCTAATGAAAGCATTAAGAAAATATTGCGTCGACATATACTCCGTCTAGGATGTTTCACAATTACTGTTACACACATCTAGGGGTTGTAGAGGGCACTTACTAAAGTTTTGATGAGGAACCCATGTCCAACAATGTACCATTGCGGTGCTACACGGATGACATAAATCAAAATTTCAAATCTCCCGCCACACAATTCGTAACCCAACTTGACAATGGGCGAAGTCCGATGGCACCTGATGCCATAGGTCGTCTTTTTACAGTCTGACGTACTGCTTCGACCAGCACTTCACTTGCCATTCAATTGTTAATGAAGTGGTACAGGACAGGATGGCTGAGTACACATCTGCCAACGACAGTGAATGTCGTTAATTTACGGTATCATAAGCATTTTCTGCACTGCGCGACTCCATCACGTACAATCTTTGCCAGGTTAGAACAACAGCTGTGCGAAACAGGTACCTTCAAAGGAAATTGGGCNCGACTCCATCACGTACAATCTTTGCCAGGTTAGAACAACAGCTGTGCGAAACAGGTACCTTCAAAGGAAATTGGGCCGACCGTGGTGCTCGATGCACTCTCGACTCCCAAGGGGAGGTGCTTTATTGAGTTGAAGAGAATCAACCAAAGAATACTCGAGTCATTGCACATGCCATGAATGTGTCTCACAGCAGTGTCGCACTTTCTGCATTAACAGCAACTACACCCCTCCCGCCGCCAGAGGGTGTGCGTAATGATCATACGCCACGTGTCACCTTCTGTGTGTGGTTCTTACACGGCTGTGTGGACGTGCCCGAGTTTCCATGGTACTTTATTTTCCCTGATGAAGTACATTTCACTACGGAAGCTGTTTTCAACCACTGAAACAGCCACATTTGGTATGAAGAAAAACCCTTGCGCCATACGTTCCCACGAATTTCAGCAATTGTTCCGATGGTTGCATGATTGGGCCATACACTCTTCATTACAGCCTAATGGATCCCACGGACTTGACATTTCTACAAGTGAATTGTATGGACCATGCTCTAAAGATACAACAGCTGCGAATGGTCACCACATTGAACAGTTCTTGTAGCGCATGCGGGTAATAGTTCACTGAGCTAGGTGAGGTTAGAGATTTGAATTCTTAATTGGTGCCATCCATGTAGCACTGTAATGATATGTATCTGGATGTGAGTTCCTCGAAAAAACTTTCATCTATTACGCGCCCTCTACAACCTTTAGAAGTATGTAGTAGGAATTTTGAAACTGCCTCTATATANTTTTCAACCACTGAAACAGCCACATTTGGTATGAAGAAAAACCCTTGCGCCATACGTTCCCACGAATTTCAGCAATGGTTCCGATGGTTGCATGATTGGGCCATACACTCTTCATTACAGCCTAATGGATCCCACGTACTTGACATTTCTACAAGTGAATTGTATGGGACCATGCTCTAAAGATACAACAGCTGCAAATGGTCACCACATTGAACAGTTCTTGAAGCGCATGCAGGTAATAGTTCACTGAGCTAGGTGAGGTTAGAGATTTGAATTCTTAATTGGTGCCATCCATGTAGCACTGTAATGATATGTATCTGGATGTGAGTTCCTCGACAAAACTTTCATCTATTACGCGCCCTCTACAACCTTTAGAAGTATGTAGTAGGAATTTTGAAACTGCCTCTATATACGTCCTTATATTTACACAACTGCAAACAACTTTATTATGTCTCAAATATTGTATTCCGTACATAAGGCATTTAACTTCAGTTTACAAAAGCAATGTCCTCTTCATAATGAAACAGAATATATACATTCAGTTGCATTTTACTATCTGAATTATAACTGCACCAAATATTCCACAACATAAAATCCTAAAATTGTTAATTACTTTGACATCATAGCACTTNCCTGAATTATAACTGCACCAAATATTCCACAACATAAAATCCTAAAATTGTTAATTACTTTGACATCATAGCACTTATATAGTAACAAGTTCTTTTCTTCAAATTAACTATATAACTTTAAAACTACACTGTAAAACACTGCCTGTAAAGTAAAGTATAATCTTAAAAGTAAGAAATTTATTCTTACTACCTGCCTTCAAATATAATCTGTTTCCATAACATGTATTATTAACACATATTTACAATTGGTTTTAAAAACACAAAGTACACATGCACACGCGCAATGATGTACAGATCAGGCTGCAAACCAAGGTCACAAGTCAAATATTAAAACACAAAACAATACCACCACATCTGTAAAAACATTATGTACTATATAAGTGACTTCACCTATCACATTCATTTTAAATCGTACATGCATACTTAAAAATAAGATAAATGAAGAATTTTTCAATTTATTTTAACACATAACTTAGCAGATTTTTTTTTCTATCATTCATGTGTCTGTTTATAAAAAATAATACTTTTTAGTTAACAGGAAGGAAAAATAAAAAATGGTTGCTAGATTGAAAAAAAATTATTGAGAATATTATAGCACTCAAATTCAAAATTGTTGAAAATTCAAGTCTGTTTCAGCATTACTACTAAGCAACTATGAAACATAAAATAACCTTATTTACTTCAAGGCTAATTTCAGTATGCTTCTAGAAATAAAAGTAGTATAATTAGAAATCATTTTTGCATTACATTAGAGGTGCAGTCAANTAATTTCAGTATGCTTCTAGAAATAAAAGTAGTATAATTAGAAATCATTTTTGCATTACATTAGAGGTGCAGTCAAGCTTGTTTGAAATGCATTGTCCAAAATTAGGCACGGACGATGGGTTTTTCACATTCTTTACAAATGCACTTGTTTTTTAAATTTGTGGAGAAATCATCCCTTGTGCTTGATTTCAGAGAACACATTCCAAACAAGAGAAATTTGTAAATTTTAGCACTTTTATCGCTGGAACCGTAATGAGAATAGCCATGAAGTAAATGTGGTTATTGCAGGTTAGCATTGTAGATACTCCCGTGGAACACTGACATGGCTTCTTCAAAACATTCATAATTTCCTATACAAAAAAAAATACTGCAGTGACACAATTGGTAGATATGCTGGAGGTTGCAGGTACGAAAGTCAGTTAACAGAATGTGGGAAGGGGAGGTCTTGTTCTGTGTCTTGCACATACAGGCTATGTAAAGCACGCGTCTGTGTAACGCTCAGCATTCCCGCACTTCCAGGCCAGAACAGGGGTGGATAGGCCCAGGTTGGGAGGTAGGAAATCCTACAGAGGACATGCGAGTGGCCGCTCAGACCTGGTGATAAAAGAAAGGAGATGATTAACAGGAAATGCTAGATTCCACCGGGTTGAAATTAAGAACCCTACGATGAGATAGATGAAAATAATATGATGAGTGAGAAATGTTACGTTTGGATAAATTTTAATCTCTACCTTAAAATCTTATTTTCCAGAAATCTTGGACAAATTTAAAAAGGCCACTGTTAAGGTTTAAATTTGGGGGTATTTCGTACCCTCAGATATCTCCTAGGACACAACTTCCCCCCCCCCAAACCTCGTTAACTATAAAAAGTCTGGGTTCACCACCATTTCCAAAAGAGAACCCTCCCTACCACACTATTCCAGCTCTGGGAGCAATGATATACCTTTATACCCATAGATGTTGCTTCTAAAGTACATCTCGTTGATTCCACGACATACACGTACTTGTGGCTGGGACTGGGCACCGGCCTCCATTAATTTGGTATTTGTTTTCGTAAGCTTGTCATCATAGGTGAGACCACGAGGTTGTGCTGGCTTGAAAAGACCACCCATTAGGAAAGTGTTAAAACACTCATTTTCTTCCCTGTGGTTCACCACCCTCACACTCTTGATAAATAGCGAGAGGCTCACAATATTCTTAGTTTAATTTGTTGATTTCATTGTATTAGGGGAAGATGGCCTCCAGTTTCCTGAGGGAAAAAAAAAATTCAGACAGTGGCTGACTGATCATGTGTATGGTCATCAATGCTATTTATAGCCAATGTGATGAGTATCTCATATCTGGCCTGGAGATGGTGGCCTTGGTGGAGACTACGTTTTTCCTAGTGGTATCCTTCCAATGTGAATTATTCTTAAGGCTCAGTCACTCATGTCATCCCACACTCAACTTGCATGTGGTGACTGCACGGAATTTCAGCAGAGCTGCAGAAAGTCGTCATGTAAGGGAGAATCATTGGTACTCGGGAGTCAAAANGTGACTGCACGGAATTTCAGCAGAGCTGCAGAAAGTCGTCATGTAAGGGAGAATCATTGGTACTCGGGAGTCAAAAATGGCGATCTTCCAGCATCCTAGCAGCTAATTCTTGTCCTGACCAATACATCCACTAGCAAGGTACACAGCGGAACTCCCATCAAGTTACCACGGGCTGTTATGACATTCTAGGTTCCTGTCCAGGGCGCTGTATCCTCTCACACTATATGTAAATGTAAAGTTGGACGTCTGTTCTCCTCTTAAAAGAAAGGAAACTTAAGGTGCTAAGCAACAATTGTAAAGCATGGTTAATGGTTTAAAATGTCATCACCAAGTCAAGTGCGACTGCAGAATAAGCAAACTGATATAGAGATATAGGCAACAAGATGAAGAAGGCTTGTTAGAGCAAGTGCGGGCAAGGTTTGGAAAATAACAGTAGTGAAATGGCGGCTGGCGATGTTTAGCACAGGCTGACAGGCAAGAGACCTTGGTTTATTGTCGCAGAACAACGATAAGTCAACAAAGCAGCACCATGTCGTAACAGCTGCGTTGATCTTCCTTTGCTAATTCAGAAATATCGGATGATATCAGGTCCGTGTGAGACAAGCAAACAANTAACAGCTGCGTTGATCTTCCTTTGCTAATTCAGAAATATCGGATGATATCAGGTCCGTGTGAGACAAGCAAACAAGATGGTATCTGCAGCACGGCTAGAGTTAGACAACTGCACAGAAACGTTTTGTCTTCCTTTCTACCCCCTTGCATTATAATGTGCCACCAAACACAACTAAAAAGGTCAGTGTAGTGCATTTCCTAATTGTAATTTGTTTGCTGCCTGTTTTTTCTTAGCGATAATTATTCAGCGTGCGACGCTGTATTACAGCCAGCATGTGTTTACCTCCGGGTGAAGGACATATTACCTACCCACCAGGCCATAGTATTATGTACTACAACTAAAACTTCTGTTTGCGTTTTACACGAAAACGGTGGGACCTAGGGAGTTGCAACACGAGTGCCGTTTTGACTAATTACGACATACTGTTTAATACGATGGCATCTAACATAAATTTTACATAAGGGTAAAAAAAATTGTATGCAACAGGAGGGTACAAACTGTTATTTTTTACAAGATGGAAGTGAGTCTGACTTACCATACCTTCATTTTATCTAAGGTTGTGATGAATAATTCGTATGCCAAATTTTGTTGCTCTAACGCAAGTACTTTTAACAATATTTCACATAATGTGCTTTCCGGACTCTGCCTTTAAGGACTTCTACAGCCCTTATTATTTGAGATGGACCATCAGTGTCGTATTTCAAATGTAATCTTTTCACGTCAGCAGTCCTCTGACAGAGTTTGGTCACATGTTTGCTAAACACATATATAGGCCCCCATACACACATTGCATATGTAAGTTATGTGTGAGCATATTTTTACACACCCACACACACACAGCTGAAGTTTAAATTTGTTTGAAACAGTATTTTTGAAAATTTTTTACAATCAATTTTATACATTAAACCAAATAATGTAGTATTTATATTAAGATAAACAAGCATGATGAAATTGAAATTGTAATGTAGGCAAAAAATAACATTTCAAATATTAAACTTAAAATAAATGTGTGTAACTTATTTTCAGAGCCAACAAATTTTTATCCAAAATACTTCCTTCAGGTCAAAAAGAATGTATTGTAATCAGCCTCATTGTACAACTTCCAATGTGTTATTTCAGCTAAACCACTCAACGCCAAAACAGAAATTGTTTAATTTGTTGCACATTGTGTGTGTATGTGGGGATGTGATATACCATCGACCAGTGTTACTACAGTCACGTGGAGTGAATGTTGTCAGACAAATTACTATGGTTGGCAAAACATATTTCATACTTTAAAAATATTCATACTGTTCTATGTAGATATAATGGGAAGATATAGTTAAAATGTAAATGGCAACCTTATCCTAAGACAAAGAGTAACTGAACTTATAAACTTAGTTTAAGCCATAGTCACCCCTGTGACTATATATCCTCTGTTGATGGCAATCTTCTGAAGAATGCAGAAAGGTCATCTCATCAGAATGCATTCCAGGAACAGTAATGAGGAAGTAAAGTCCGCACCAAACCAACACTCGTGTACAATCTTAACACCCTAGCTGTGGGTATAGCTAACTCAGAGCGAATGGCAAGCAGAGAGACGCGTCGGCCGACTAGTGACTCGGGGCCCGCAGGCAAGCGCCCACATACTCACTCGGCTTCTCTGGCTCCTTGGCTGCAGGTGTTGCGGCGGCCTTCGTGGGCGTCGGGCTGCGGGCGTTCACGCCCTTGGCATCGGGGACCGCCACGGCACTCGGCTCCGCCTTCTTCTCCTCCTCTTTGGCTTTGTTCGGGTTGCACACCACCAGTGTCACGATGCCTTCCGTCTTCTTCAGTAGCGATGCAGCCTGCGCACCCCAGAAAATATGGAAATTATAACCACCTGTTCCAGTTGGCTCCAAGCAAAAAGTACATTTTGTTCCAAAAAATTTGCTCATTCCTTTGATACGTACATACTTCTTTCAGTCCAAAAATAGAGATTAAATAATAAGTAACTTGCAAAATGATGAGTAACCAAAACGATACTCAGATTCTACAAACTTTCCCCATAGCAATTTTGTAGGTTTAGGTTGCATTTAAAACTTACATACAGTATTTTAAATACCACACATTCCATTTAATATAAACATTTGCATTTCTACTTCAAAGTCTGTTCCTTCATTTATTTCCTGTTTATCCTGTATACTCTACAGTTTTTTTTTTTTTTTATATATATATTTTACTTAGCAACAAAATTGATTTGTTTACAGGAGAATCTCAATACAATACAAGGTACACAAAGGGACTTTACGTTTTATAATTAATGCTGAAAAGAACTTTATATTGAACAAGTATTTAATATTATTACATATGGCAGAAATTTTAAACATGTACTTTATAATGAAAAGTATTTTA
Source organism: Clitarchus hookeri (assembly GCA_002778355.1). Taxonomy (NCBI): domain Eukaryota; kingdom Metazoa; phylum Arthropoda; class Insecta; order Phasmatodea; family Phasmatidae; genus Clitarchus; species Clitarchus hookeri. The sequence continues at coordinate 238,874 of NQII01003482.1, read as the reverse complement.
AAGTGAAGCACTTTATGAGATTTCACTGCACCATGCATGTACCTTAACAACAATGACATTACTGATTACGTCACTAATTAACCATAAACATATTTTTATATCTGAAAGGAAATATACAAAAGCTTTCAATTATTTACACGCATATTTCAGCTCGTTTAGTTTCACTAAGTATATGTGTTTTTCCTGTACTAAAAGTTTTTCACAGTAAAATGAGCACTTATGAAATCAAGCTTTGAAAAACTTCTCTGCCTCTACTTGTGTATATTTTAACGGGTGCACGGCTGGCACGCGCTCGATAAAGTTGCCAACGACTGAGTAAACGTGGTTCCTCGTCTTGGCACTGAATCACAAGTATTAGGTAAACATCTGCGAATACAGAAATTATTTCCTTTACTTTCTATTTTTAAACGCATATAAGAGTAAGAACTAGCAGATTTGTAAAATATTTACTTTGCTGATAATTTCACAGTTTCACTTGTCAGATGCATGAACACCATGATCAGACCCACGGCTATGGTAATTGTATGTATGGTGGAAGATTACATGATGTGCATACAAGTAGATCGTAAGCATGGCTTTCAAAAGTGCTCAGTTTACCGTGAACAGCCTTTAAGGGAGTTACTGTACTCAATTTGTAGTGTAACACCTGAAGATTCCAAAATACCTTGTTCAACAACAAACAACCTTTCACAAAATTCCCACCTAAAACATTTTTTTTTTTTATTTCTATTTAATATATAACCTGAAAATGTAACAATCTGAAAAATTAACCATATTTCAATAATGCTAACAATAACATAAAAGGCTTGAGACAGTATGTTGCTTTCCAATCTATTGACACTTCTACAAAAGTTTTCTTTCTGAAATAATTTTAAAAAATAAATACTTATTTATGATTTATTTATTCACCACGTATTTTTCAGTTCCATTAAGGGCACTAAATATCTTCAACTACATGATGATCACCTCTCATATTGAGTAAAAATTTTGTATAATTTAATGCTCATGCATTATGAATTGTCTTCTTTTAAACTCTTTTGGGCTATTACAAAGTGAGAAAACTAACTTCCTTGCATTTAAAATTAGATGACATCCAATGCNCTTTTAAACTCTTTTGGGCTATTACAAAGTGAGAAAACTAACTTCCTTGCATTTAAAATTAGATGACATCCAATGCAGTAACCTCCAAGCAAAATATTTTGCCAAAGATGACAGCAAAAAAAAAATTACAATAATTACTTTCATTCAACTGAAAACCAGTTACAAAATATATATTACTTTAACGATAAATGTGTACAACTTGCACAGACTTACCGAATCATAATCCGACCCCAAGAGTGTGTCTTTATTCACAGCCAAGATCATGTCGCCTACAACAAGTCCAGCCTGAAAAAATAAAAACACACATAGTGTGTAAAATTAACACGCCACAGCATTTTAATATAAACACCTACATAAACATTAAATGAAGTAAAATATATACAACTCTGGTAAAGTTTGAGGGACATCTTCATTTTTCAGTGAACTTTTTATCAGCAGGTCAGAAATAACCATCCAAGATGTACTATATTCATTCAAAATTCAATTTAATATTTTCTTACGCATCACTATAATAAACTATTATGTAGCTCATCTCAGTATAAAATCATTAAAGGTATGAATTAGAACATTATACATATTGTCTAATTGCTATAAGTATATTTTCTTTCAGAAATAAGCTTCTGCAATGTCTCCTGAGATGAAATTAATTTTTGTTATTCTGTACCTGAGAATGGATAAAAGGTTTTGTTTAAAATTATCACTCCCCAAGAATTTTACAAGTAATTTCACAAAAATAAAGGAAGTTACTCAGAGAACCAAATTCGTTTGCAAATTTTAAAATGGCAAACACTGAAGGAAAAAAAAAAAATCATGTTATTAACCGTGCTATTGAAGTAATTAAATTAATTTTTGAGATGTAATAAACATAGAAATATTGTATGCATTGTAACTTTATTATAAATGTTTTATTTTTCAAGAAAACGAAACTCTATTTCATCATTTTTCTCCAACTGCAGGAAATAATCACTCCCAAGACATGTTTATGGCTGAGGTTGCTATTGCGTCAGCTCTTAACCACCAGGTTTACGGTTATCACATGGATGTGTACACAGTGTTTAACTGCATGTGTAAGTTAGTTTAATATGTACGCTATCCCCTTAATTAGACTTCTGGCATGAAAGCAGGGGTGTTAAATGGTACATGCACGTGGGTCACAGTAATGGACATTTGTTTATCGAAGTTATCAAATTTTATATGCGTTTTTTTTTTCTAGACACTTTTCGCTTCCTAACAGCATTGCGTGAAATGATATTATTGATACACACAATAGCGTTGGGTAAAGGGAGACAATGCGCCATACTGCTGCAAGATTACTTGAGATCCCATGTTTTGTGTAGCTGTTATACAGAATTTTGATGAGTCCATGACATCTGCAGGAGGAGCGAAGACTTAGACGGCAGTCCGTTGGATTAAATAACCTGGGTAGTGTTTATTTTTTCTTTGCTAAATGTGCCTTATTAACATCAAAATTCAAAGACATTTAGATTTGACGTATACAACACAGCATTAAATTAAATGGCCTTGTGATAATTTCTTCATGAAAAGAATACCCTCATGGTTAAATTATGGAACTACTAAATTTTCAACTAAGAAGAAATCTAACTGGGGCAGAAAAAACAGCAGTCTTCTCCAAATCTACATTTTTATTCCATATTTCCTATTGTGCAGTCCACGTACACAATTGAAATGCAAATGAATTAAACTTTATGGGCCAGGCCAGTACTGACAAAATCTAAACGTATCTCATCAAGCAGCAGAGAAACAAAACTGAAGAGAAATACAGTGGTCTGCCACTACGAGACCGTAACTGAGAGTCTGCCACTACGAGACCGTAACTGAGAGTCTGCCACTACGAGACCGTAACTGAGATACAGTATTCTATAAACACTCTTAACACCAGAAACATTTTTACTACATTACAAATTCCTAGGTTTCGTTCTTGCCGGGGTTGCTCCCAGATTTTCACACATGGCAATCATGCCAGAGGATGCCGCTGGTCCAAGGGTTTCCTCAGGGATTTGTCGTTTCCTCTGCACTTGCATTCTGGCGCTGCTCCATACTCATCTCGCTTCACCCTCNAGGTTTCCTCAGGGATTTGTCGTTTCCTCTGCACTTGCATTCTGGCGCTGCTCCATACTCATCTCGCTTCACCCTCATCAGCACTCAAAACTCCTATGTTAAGAGCCACTTAAACCTCTCCACTCCACTAATTCCTGGACTTTAAACTCTGACAAATGTAGTCACACTAAGAATGTTACGCACTTTGATGACTAGTAACGCACCCTGTAATACAAACACTGCAATTTTCAATATAACAAAGACATGGGTTTACACTAATAAATTACGTCTACAATTTTTCTACCCTGCGGTTAAAATAACTGTAAACACTTTTCATAAAAAATGTCAGCATTTTAGCAGCTAACACACTACTTTGTATATCTACANGTTAAAATAACTGTAAACACTTTTCATAAAAAATGTCAGCATTTTAGCAGCTAACACACTACTTTGTATATCTACATCCAAATACAGACAGCTTGCACTAATTTGCCTTTTTCTATGCTAACCATCATCCAAACTGCTTGTACATCTGTTCGTTCATCAACTTTTCTTAAATGTTTCTTACCTAACAACAAAATCAGGCACAAAAGCAGCGAGAAGGTAAAGCGAAAGCAGAACCTAGATAACTGAGCAAAGGCAATGGCAGCATGCAGTGAACAGAGGCAACCGCAGATCATGCAGTACAAGCTGAAAGCGGCAAACGCAAAGCCATTCCTGCAAAGAGCCGAGCCATTAGAGATACCTGTTCTGCTGCACTGCCTTCCTGGATGTCCGATATAAAGATACCTTGACCAACCTCCGCATGTTTGCCCTCTATTATCATGATACCCAGCCCCTGTGCGCCCTGCAAACAACAGAACAAACAACAGCAACTCACTACGAGGGTGTCACCAGCACCCCCCTAGCATAGCAAACACCACACCGCTCATCACTGCTTCTCACCTGCCATGCATGCTTCGTCTACACTCACTACTACAATTACAAATGCCCGTCACAAAATCTGCAATTGGTTGTGTACGGCACGGTATGCACACTGCAACAAATGCATTTATTTATGAGATCAGAAATCACATTAAGAAGTTCAAAATTGCACTGCCTGTACTTTATTTTGTTGTTCATGTTTGGAATCTTTTTCCAACTCCATAACATAACGATGCCAATGGTGTAATTTGCACAATCCAGCATTGAAGAGTAATCATTGCTTTGTCGATGTTCTTGGTACACCTGAACCTTCCCCTTTTCTTATCCCTTCGTAAAACTGTAACTTCACCATCTTATTATTATTACAACAGCAATTACTGACACTGCTGTTGCAACAAATTATTCTTGGGAAAAATTGCATTACATTATCAAGTGAGTCCAAGTCTGTGTGATCGCATGTTGACCTCAAAACTTTCTAATACGCTTACAAATTCAAACCAAACGTAGAATGAAATCCATTCTATCACTGGAGGAAATTCCATCAAATTCTAATAAANACCCAATTCTAATCAATTTCAGTTTTATTTCACTTATGGTAAATATTTTACCATGTAAACTTCTTAAGAAATGAATACCAACACCCTAATTATTCCACAATTTGTGCTTTCCAAAATTGAAATCACAAAATCCAAACATGGAAAAAGTAATGAGTTTTTAATATGCCATTTTTTTTGTAAGTTCTGTAAAAAGTGAAACACCCATGCAATAAACCCAGTTTATATTTAAATACACTGATATCCAACCTCATCCTTCGGCCTGTGTAAGCCTACCATGGGTCGCGCACGCACAAGGTGCAGGGTTGAGTGATACGTGTGATGCATTTTCTACGTGTGTTCGGTGCTCGGCACCTGGTGTAAAGTGCACCGAAGGTGGGCTACGGCCGAAGATGGTAGTGAAAAGGGTTTATGTTGGATTGAATGCTTCTTCTATGTAATTGTTTCACCCTGCATTCCTGTGCACATCCCTGTGAATTAGTACATAACGTTTGACGTATTTGTTGGCGCACACTCCTGTGCATGTCTCGCGAGTAGCAATGGCCGAGGTCACCAGCAAAGGGTTCTCGTCAGTATGTAAGGTCTTCGTGTGTTTGTTTTGCTGTGTACTACTGTGCACATTCTGTAATAATTTAGAAGGTAAGTTTCTGATGTATTAATTTTGCCATGCACTCCTGTGCACATTTTTATAATCATTATAGTTTGCTTCTTATGCTTCATATTCATGCTCGTGGTCCAACGGGGCCTGCACTTCCGGGCTCAAGCCGGATGGATGCATGGTGTGTGGCCCGAGGGGGACTCATCTCGGCATTCACCGATCTGTAGTTCTGTTGTAAATAATCATCTAAAACCTTTTTCTACTTTACNATGTCTTTGTGTGTTTGTTTTGCTGTGTACTACTGTGCACATTCTGTAATAATTTAGAAGGTAAGTTTCTGATGTATTAATTTTGCCATGCACTCCTGTGCACATTTTTATAATCATTATAGTTTGCTTCTTATGCTTCATATTCATGCTCNGTTAAAATAACTGTAAACACTTTTCATAAAAAATGTCAGCATTTTAGCAGCTAACACACTACTTTGTATATCTACAACCAAATAGAGACAGCTTGCACTAATTTGCCTTTTTCTATGCTAACCATCATCCAAACTGCTTGTACATCTGTTTGTTCATCAACTTTTTTAAAATGTTTCTTACCTAACAACAAAATCAGACACAAAAGCAGCGAGAAGGTAAAGCGAAAGCAGAACCTAGATAACTGAGCAAAGGCAATGGCAGCATGCAGTGAACAGAGGCAACCGCAGATCATGCAGTACAAGCTGAAAGCGGCAAACGCAAAGCCATTCCTGCAAAGAGCCGAGCCATTAGAGATACCTGTTCTGCTGCACTGCCTTCCTGGATGTCCGATATAAAGATACCTTGACCAACCTCCGCATGTTTGCCCTCTATTATCATGATACCCAGCCCCTGTGCGCCCTGCAAACAACAGAACAAACAACAGCAACTCACTACGAGGGTGTCACCAGCACCCCCCTAGCATAGTAAACACCACACCGCTCATCACTGCTTCTCACCTGCCATGCATGCTTCGTCTACACTCACTACTACAATTACAAATGCCCGTCACAAAATCTGCAATTGGTTGTGTACGGCACGGTATGCACACTGCAACAAATGCATTTATTTATGAGATCAGAAATCACATTAAGAAGTTCAAAATTGCACTGCCTGTACTTTATTTTGTTGTTCATGTTTGGAATCTTTTTCCAACTCCATAACATAACGATGCCAATGGTGTAATTTGCACAATCCAGCATTGAAGAGTAATCATTGCTTTGTCGATGTTCTTGGTACACCTGGACCTTCCCCTTTTCGTATCCCTTCGTAAAACTGTAACTTCACCATCTTATTATAAACAACAGCAATTACTGACACTGCTGTTGCAACAAATTATTCTTGGGAAAAATTGCATTACATTATCAAGTGAGTCCAAGTCTGTGTGATCGCATGTTGACTTCAAAACTTTCTAATACGCTTACAAATTCAAACCAAACGTAGAATGAAATCCATTCTATCACTGGAGGAAATTCCACCCAATTCTAATAAATTTCAGTTTTATTTCACTAATGGTAAATATTCTACCATGTAAAGTTCTTAGGAAATGAATACCAACACCCTAATTATTCCACAATTTGTGCTTTCCAAAATTGAAATCACAAAATCCAAACATGGAAAAAGTAATAAGTTTTTAATATGCCATTTTTTTTGTAAGTTCTGTAAAAAGTGAAACACCCATGCAATAAACCCAGTTTATATTTAAATACACTGATATCCAACCTCATTCTTCAGCCTGGGTAAGCCTATCATGAGTCGTGCATGCACAAGGTGCAGGGTTGAGTGATACGTGTGATGCATGTTCTACGTGTGTTCGGTGCTCGGCGTCTGGTGTAAAGTGCACCGAAGGTGGGCTACGGCTGAAGATGGTAGTGAAAAGGGTTTATGTTGGATTGAATGCTTCTTCTATGTAATTGTTTCACCCTGCATTCCTGTGCACATCGCTGTGAATTAGTACATAACGTTTGACGTATTTGTTGGCGCACACTCCTGTGCATGTCTCGCGAGTAGCAATGGCCGAGGTCACCAGCAAAGGGTTCTCGTCAGTATGTAAGGTCTTCGTGTGTTTGTTTTGTTGTGTACTACTGTGCACATTCTGTAATAATTTAGAAGGTAAGTTTCTGATGTTTTAATTTTGCCATGCACTCCTGTGCACATTTTTATAATCATTATAGTTTGCTTCTTATGCTTCATATTCATGCTCGTGGTCCAACGGGGCCTGCACTTCCGGGCTCAAGCCGGATGGATGCATGGTGTGTGGCCCGAGGGGGACTCATCTCGGCATTCACCGATCTGTAGTNGCCTCATCTCGGCATTCACCGATCTGTAGTTCTGTTGTAAATAACCATCTAAAACCTTTTTCTACTTTACCCCTGTAGCCAGCACTGGCCCTTTCATTGATTTGGAGGGCCCCTAACTAANTTTTTCTACTTTACCCCTGTAGCCAGCACTGGCCCTTTCATTGATTTGGAGGGCCCCTAACTAATTATTTTCGCCTACAGGCTTTTTATTGGTAACGTAACTTTGTGTATTTCCATTTTGGTTTAGGCGAGGCCTCGTGCAAGTGTTTTGTGCCGCAGTGTTAAAATAATGTATTGGTTCATTTCCTTTTGAGTTCGTGTAGCGCCCCGCACATTTTAGTGTTGTTTTCTTATGTAATAAACGCCGGACGGCTCTGGAACTACGGTGCACACTTATTCTCTAAGTTTAAATAGCCATCCCATCCTGTACTTGCGTTTGGCATGCTCCGCGGCCAACTACGAAGCCGGAGAGGTATGTGTCGTGTGTCGGTGTTGGGTCACGTGGCTACGTCACGACTCTAGGGAGAGTCTGTGCCCACCGCGTGACCGTGCGCGAAATCATGGCCTGGCACCCTGNTTTTTCTACTTTACCCCTGTAGCCAGCACTGGCCCTTTCATTGATTTGGAGGGCCCCTAACTAATTATTTTCGCCTGCATGATTTTTATTGGTAACGTAACTTTGTGTATTTCCATGTTGGTTTAGGCGAGGCCTCGTGCAAGTGTTTTGTGCCGCAGTGTTAAAATAATGTATTGGCTCATTTCCTTTTGAGTTAGTGTAGCGCCCCGCACATTTTAGTGTTGTTTTCTTATGTAATAAACGCCGGACGGCTCTGGAACTACGGTGCACACTTATTCTCTAGGTTTAAATAGCCATCCCATCCTGTACTTGCGTTTGGCATGCTCCGCGGCCAACTACGAAGCCGGAGAGGTATGTGTCGTGTGTCGGTGTTGGGTCATGTGGCTACGTCACGACTCTAGGGAGAGTCTGTGCCCACCGCGTGACCGTGCGCGAAATCATGGCCTGGCACCCTGGGAACTCCACTGCATCACTACTTCTGCCATCCACTGCTTCGCCAACTAACACTCATGACNCGTGCGCGAAATCATGGCCTGGCACCCTGGGAACTCCACTGCATCACTACTTCTGCCATCCACTGCTTCGCCAACTAGCACTGATGAGAACATATTATTAACTTACAGGAGTTGTAAGGTTAAGAATCACTGTTGTCATTGTTGTTTTGTCAAGGAAGATTGTTTAACATACACAGCATTGAAAATATTCTCTGCGTGTGGACGTACAGTTCACAAATGTGATGTCATCTCACGTGGCCAGCCAGGCATTTGACTTCCCTGTCATGAACTTCGCAGCTCTCTCTATGTCTGTGTCTGACACATATGACACCGTATCTTTCAACACTGAGCCTTACTAGTCTGAAACATAAAGATTTAATGCTGATCTTTGTATAAGCAAAACCGTGAGAGTAAAATTTCATATACAGCAGGACTGTCCAACAGAAGAACTTGGTGTTTACGAGGATTGCGTGCAAATATGGGAACAGATGAGGAAAGTATGTGTCACCATTGTCCATCAATTAACAGGCCTACCCTAAACACTGAAGTTTCACCCATGACCAGGCATAATAAATGCCTTCTCATTTCACAAACGAATGATACAGATAAAATAGGAAAAATGTCTCCTGGATTGCTATTGGTTATACTGACAAGAGTTGTCACTTCAATTCATACCATTAACACCACTCAGAGATGTCATGACAAGAATGGTCTACTGTAGGCCTATAATTCACTATCCAAAAATTTCACAGTAATATTTCTATTTCTAATTACATATTTCTATTGCCTGATTTTTAAAGTTTTTTAAGTTTATAGTACACTACCCACAGTATGTGATTTGCTTGGTATCTAAATAACAAATCAAGATATGGCAAGAAAACCATAAACAAAAATCATCAAAAAAAAATTATTTTTTCAAACTTACAAGAGAAACTTTAAAAGTATTTTTAATAACGGGTTAAAAATATTAATACATTTCATATTTTTATGGAAAAAAAAGTAACAGAAAACAAATTAATTAGTAAATAATTGATTTTTTAAAAATTAATAATGATTATATTCAGTTTATATGTATAATGTCAGCATATGCTTATTTTTCACAATAGCTGTATCTTAGGATCAAAGACCTACACTACAATCTGATGCTAACATGAGCTTATGCCATGTGGCAAATAAATATCTCAATGCAATTACTACACTGTTTATTTTTCTTGCTAAGCAACATTCTTTTACTGTGCATAATATCCAAAACTCTAAATAAAAACTACAAGAGAAATTACACTTCCCAGGTGTGCTTTAAAACTGAATTGTATTATGTTTAAAGTTGCATTCTATCAATATAAATGTAGAAATTCTATTTGAAGAACTACAGTATTGTAATTGTTCACTATTACCCATTGACCAATATATCATAACTTACATTTTTTTTTTTAATATTTCATAAAGATGTAGTTTTTGTTCCAGACAATAAGTCTCTTCTCAGTTTACCTGTATTCAGCAAAAGTGATCATAATGTCCCTTAATTTGATTTATAGAGTACGCCCAAAGTAGGTGAAAGGGTTCTACTTCAGTAACTAGGTCATATCTTTCCAATGCTATTTTGTCTTATAAAGTTACAATATTTGCAATTATTATGACCAGTACACAAACAAATCTTATCATCAGCAAAATGACTTTTGGCAAACCTAAATCTACACTAGAATAGCTCCAGGCATAGCTTTAATGAAAAGTTAACTGTTTATTGAAGTTTTCCACACAACACAAGCAGCCACGGCCTGTCGATTCCCGTTTGCAACCACATTAAAATACACAGTATGCTTCATGTGCAAAAATACTTCACAACGCTTATCTCACTGCTCAGCAAACAGCATCATGTACACTTCAATATTGGCACTAGGCAGCACTGATGCCATAGCTCATGAAGATACTTGTATTCAGGATAACCCGGGTTCAATGCTCAGTCTAATCATCCTGATTTTCTGTTTCCCATGGTTTTACGGAACCACTTCAATAAAATTTTGAGATCGTTCCTCAACACAAGTCATGGCAGAATCCTTCCCCCTTCCTGCTCATACGAGCATTTGTTCCATCTCTAATGAACACTGTCGGTAAGATGTTACGCTAAGCCAACTTACCTACGTACCATCTCACAATATCACATCCAAGTATTTACAGTAAAAAATTTTCACATCCAAGTTATTATTTTTTTTAATTGGTTTAAAGCAAAGGTTCAAGGCTTCATGCAAAGTAAAAAAAAAAAGTAGTGCATCATTCAAAGGTCAGAATGACTATCAAATACAAAGTTGAGCTTATGCTAATCTATACCCGCTACTTAATGACCAAAAGGCAAAAAGTTTACGCACTGTAGATTGTGGTAAAGTTACAGTCAGAAAAAGTTGGGATAGTTGATCATGAAAGTAGATGTGATTGCGCTCCCACGTGTAAAACTGGTTTTGTCATTTTTAAAAGGGCAATTGGTTTACTGACATTGTGTCACTGTGAAAGTTTTTATGGTTGATGTTTCTATATGTAATTAAATTTTAACTGCAACAATAAGGGATAATTTTAATGTATATACTCAAAATCTCTTTCCAAGTAAAATTAATTGATCCACCCTTCATCAACCACATGCTATAATACTATGTAATAATAACCTATATGTAACGTACATAATGAAAATAGTAATGTGTTTTATAAAGGTAACCTGTATATTTTGTATTGACTTATAATGGTAAACTTTGTCAGCAAAAGTTTGACATGGCAAGAAACTGCAAAAGGGACCCAGCCCATGATGGAATGAAGTAAGGTGAAGTCATACACATGCTCCCCACATTTGCCCGCCCTCTGTGATGTCAGTTTGGGGGGAGAATGAAGACATGCTGGTAATGAGATACTTTGTCTCGAAGTAAAACGATTTTTGCATGCTTTTGTGTTGTAATTGTAATGTTTCAAGCGTTTGACATTATGCAGAGCTGTGCAGTATATGGGTGCGATAATTACTCACGAATGACTGGTGACGGTGTCACAAAATATTTTTAATTTCCCAAAAGATGAAAAGTTGTTTTAAAAAAATGGGCAGTAGCATGTGAGAGAAAAGACAAATTTAATGTGAGACCATGCAAGTGCTCTCGATCCAATCCCTTTGTTATAAATATGATTATGCCTAACATGACTCATTAGTTTATCTTATAAAATTAGCTAAATTTGCAGTGTAAACAAACATCTGTTGCGTGAAAAGCATAAACACTTTCTGCTGTGATGATTGCCATGTATTTGAAGAACGACAACTTGCTTTCGAAATTTACCAAAGTTGCCAATTTGACTACTGCTTGTATTAACACAATGCCATCCTCCTGGTAGCTATTTAGTACATCACGGGGATGATAGTAAAAAATAAGAAAGATAAATATTTTACGATCCCTATGTCATCCATCAACTGTTGTTGGAGAGGATTATTTTAGTGGTTAAAATATAAGAATTAAAATCATTTTATAATACAGCAAGATTCATGTAATTATATTTTAAGAAAAGGTTTTTATTCTTAAAATGTACAGAGAACTTATAAGTTTTGAAAGTGTGTATGTAATCTTAAACAAAAGGGCTGTACAACACAATGAATTTTAATTCTAATTTTTGAGCAAAAAGATGCTTCCAGAACTCCTGAGAGTAATAATTATAAATCATTCTGCGACGGATGTAGAAATTGTTCTCACTTCCCTTTGGCTCTGTATAAAGTTTCAGGTGTCGTATGTAATTAAAATTAATTCCACTGTGTTATGGCCACAACAATCTTAACTAATATTATAAATGTGAAAGTGTATGTGTTTGTTTGCTTGTTTCTTTGTTTGTTTGTCCTTCTTTCACGTCGCAACGGAGCAACGGATCGACGTGATTTTTTGTGCAGAGATAGTTGGAGGGCCGGAAAGTGACATAGGCTACTTTTTATCCCAAAAAAAAATCTCATTCCTGCAGGAAATTTTTTTTAGTAAAAATAGCGCTCGGGGTACATTACTGCTTCAATGTAAGTTGTTAGTGTGGGACGACGTCGCAACGAAGCAACAGATCGACGTGATTTTTTGCACAGAGATAGTTGGAAGGTCGGGAAGTGACATAGGCTACTTTTTACCCCGGGAAAATATCTCATTCCCTCGGGGAAATTCTTATTGGAAAATGAAAAAGTACACAAACGGAATAACATTGCAACGTCGCAACCGAGCAACAGATCGACATAATTTCTTTCACAGAAATAGTTGGAGGACTGAAAGATAATATCTGCTACTTTTTATCGCAACAAAATATTTCAAAAAATTTACAAACAATAATAGTGAATCAAGTCTGAAAATAGTTAGCCGCCGGCGCGCTCTCTTGCAATACGCTGTCTAAACTGTTAAAGATGGAACAATATCATGTAGTAAAGAATTGTGTAGAACAAAAAGAATATATATATATCTATAACAGAGAAATACTTATAAGTGTTTTCACCATTTAATTCACCGAGACGTTGAGTTTTATAATATGTATAGAGTATAGAAGATTAACACTAAGTGAAATTCCACTGTATTAAAAAAAAAAAACCTACACAATAATGCAGTAGTCCATGCGAGCGGAGCCGCGGCACAGCTAGTAACAAATAATTCTGTACACTATACATACCAGTCTGTTGATTTATTTTTGACTTAACTGTGTATTTTCAAATAATTATTTTTCAGTACGTATTTACATAATGGTTTCACCGCAATGTTACATTAGAACAAGGCAATACGAGAGCAAGACAGTATGTATCAGTTTTACATAGTGTTATGTTGACTCTGACTTTGTACTTTTGGGAAGAAATAAGGTGGCAAATTTATTGTTAAGCTGTCGTGTATCAGATTATTGGCATCTCCAAAGGTGCTCATATTATTACAAAATAAACGGCACCCTATGATACATGCACGTAAAACTATAGTTTTCTGGTTGAGTAATGTTACGTTGCCTGTAAAACAAACTAGTTTATTGGCTCCAATAACAGATAATGAAACAGCAATTTTACGTAAATATTATGATGATTGAGTTACAGACTTTATAATAATACAATTGGCTTAATACATTTGTCATCAATACGTTTTTGGCACTCGTCTCTGCGTGTAACGTGTGTGTGTCTTTTGTATGGAAATCATCAGGTGTATTTTCCATTCACAGTGTTTATATCTCTCTTGTTACATTTGACAGTAAAATCGCCTCGGATAACTGCGTACAGACACATTCGATGTTTGTGTAAAGAGTGAACCCGTAACCACGGAAAGTTTGAAAGGAGACTTACGAAGTTACGCAGTGAGCAACGCTGGTAAATGAAGTGTCCCCATATGCTGANTCCATTCACAGTGTTTATATCTCTCTTGTTACATTTGACAGTAAAATCGCCTCGGATAGCTGCGTACAGACACATTCGATGTTTGTGTAAAGAGTGAACCCGTAACCACGGAAAGTTTGAAAGGAGACTTACTAAGTTACGCAGTGAGCAACGCTGGTAAATGAAGTGTCCCCATATGCTGACGTCGTCGTGTGTACAAGCAGATGAGTTTTGGTGGCCGGATGGTTTCACGTTACTTTCTTTGATCACCGACCCAGACAACTACATAATTGCCCTTAAGCTGCTATCAAGGGCCGTTAAAGTAGTACAGGGAGGCCATAATGATATTCATGCTACTGGAAATATAATACCTATACCAAGAAGCACTTTGCCCTACAAAGTAAAAAGTAAAAAAAAAAAAGCAATGAGGCCTACAGTTCTCGGCGAGGGAGAAGTCAAGTTAGTGGAAGGCTAAACAGTTTCTGCGGATCGGAATTTTTTGTTGAAACCATCAAATGAGTGAGCTCCGACGCAGTCTTATCTGAGCCTTGAAGGGAAAACTTAAAATAATTGAAGGAACTACTGTCCTGGTCATGAAATGTACATCACAATTTCTTAAATGCTACCCTCAGTTCTCTGTTCAGTTGAGTGCAAATGTGAAGCATGTTCAAGATGAGTTTTCACCAGAAATAGTCAACACACATGTATTCTGACAACTTGGAAGAAACACTACCAGATATTACAACAGCAAACGTTGTAAAATATGACAAACCAAGCACATTACAATTCATGCAATTAATTTTTTACAATGTCTCTTATTAGACTAATTTCATAAAATGGCTGTCCACTTTTAGCCACAATAGTTCTAATGTGATCATTCTAGCAATTATACACGATGTCAAGATTACTCCAAACCATACAGCAAAAGTCAAACTTCAAAATAAAATAAAAAGTGAATGTTAACTCTTTTATTAAAATTATATAGTTCGCATAAAAAATTACATATAGCTTGAAGTTGTTATTTAGGAAATGTAATCAGTGTCCATCATTAAATCCAAAGCAATATCTACAAAAAAAAAATTGTCTGACTTCACCACAATCTACAATACTTAACAAATTAATTAAACTACAACTTTTCAGTTGGGTCAAGTAACTATTTAATACTTCCTGTTTTAGTGTCATTTACACTAAGATGTTACACAAGAATACAGTATTTTCCTCAGTATATTAGTACTGTCTTGCCAATATGGTGGATGAAAAATTTCTAACAACGCAACTATGAATGATGAACTATGACTGATACACCTGCCATTTTGATTGAGTCTTTGGAGGACTGTTAAAGAAAACAACCATCAGTCCAAGATTACACCAAATGCAGTTTTTTGCCTAAATATTTCAAAGCACTTTTCTTACGTTTGTAATCTAGTTAATTACAAAAAAAATAAATTACATAAAGAAATGCATTTATGTTGTTATGACCTTGCTTTTATTTCGAAGGATAGACTGACCTTCTAAGATTTTACGAATGAGACACTCATGAACAAGCAAAATTTACACTCCATACAATTGAAAAGCAAGAAATCACACAAAGCCAACAGAAGGTAGGATATATATAAACATGCAAAAATTAATTTTAAAAGCAATATTGGTGAGCATTTATAAAAAGGTGAAAAAAGCTGCTGATTGCAAAAATGTAACTAAGTTAAATTTCACAATAAGTAGGATACTAAATATTACTTTAATCATGTTTTAAATCACACAGCTTAAAAATTGGTTTATACATGGCAAAAAAATATTTAGTTATAGAAAAACTCATATTGAACTACATTTAACATGAAATCCATTTTATACAACTGTTAATGCTTAATGCATCTCGTGTGTTTCTGCAGGCTCAAAGAAATAAAAAGACACCATAATGCATTTTTAACCAACACAAACTAAAATCAAATAAAAAGAACAAAATGTTCCACAACCACACAATATACAAAACTCTGTGAGTGTAAATGATAAAGCAACAAATCATTCAATTTCCAGTAAACACAGTTTCTGCAGCCTTCTCCTTTTTTTTTTTTTTTTTTCCATGAAATTTTCTGTTCAATAGTATGAGTGATTTAACACAGATTTGTCTGTGGATATGTCAATGCACAGGGAAAATGATATTCAGTACAGAAGTAATATGTATTTGTCTTAATTTTAAGCTATTCTGTGAGCGTACAATAATGTGTAAAGGAGTGAATGTATCTACGTACATGCACAGACAGCCACGAAGATTTTTGATTTGTTTTACTTTTGCGCAAACAAATTTCAGAAATTAGTTATTAAATTGGAATAAATTAAGATTTGTTCAGTGCTACCCTAAATAACAAATTTTTTGACATCATTCTCAGACAAGCACTTCCTTCGCAAAAATTAATAAATAAAACTTAAATAATTGTTTTGTATGTATACACAAACATCAACCGTTTGCCCTTAAATTTATAAAACAACTATCTTTCACACCCGTTGATTTCATTTTATTTTACTTAAATAAGAATCTTATCCACATCAGGTACTTCTGGTTTTTGGATTCCAATTTTAAATATATTTTCCTTGATATCTCAAAAACTGATCAAGATATGAGCAGAACACAAAAACCAAAATGCATTAAATAACACTTATAAATTACAGCAACAAATAGGAAAGTTAAATTATGAGCGAATTTGCGAGTACTGTAAGATGTACTGCGGAAGTCTGCAAAACATTGTGATGAAAACTGACGATGGACACTAAAGATATTGTATGTAGTATATTGCAGGCCACAGGCAGTAGAGTAATTGTATTTCCCATTTACACATTTAAGCAATGTATTGAATGATTATGTACCTGTCAACTGAAATTATTCCTGTGATAATTTTCCCACCATTGACAGAGAGATGTTTTGAACGAAAAATATATTGTAGTTGAGAGAAACACATTCTTCATACACATTATCACCATCGCTTTGAGTAGCTCCAGTAATGTGCAGCGAACTTTTAATTAAAGTGAATAGGTTCATATTTCATGAACTTTAAAAAGAAACTCACTTGTATTTTTTGCACTACAAACTCAACTATAATAAGTTCTTTTAACAAACATTACAAATGTCATGTCACTTTTTAAAACATTCTCATATACCTTGCTGATTGTTTTACAATCTCTTATTTTTTGTGTTGAGAACAAACAAATGGTGGTAACTTTTTTAGATGCTAGTAGCTAAGACAAACCTAGCGTACCTAGAATAATAAAGCTTGATTGCTACCTCTCGTTTCCTTTGGCAAATACAAAATGTTACCACAGTTTTCCAATCCTGTGAAAGTATTTCATAAAAATTAATACTTGAATACTTTTGAGTGCAGTTGTAGAACGTAACATTTACAACAGGTAGCATCATTTTCACCTGCAGGAGGGGTTGGTTATCAGACAAGCGTTTCAAAGATATTATCCATCTTAAAGTGGGGTTGCATTAACAGTTCACTATTTCAGGGGTGCACTTTTGGTTACACATGCCTTTGTCATCTGCCTACAGTCTTAGCAATAGTTAATGAATTTTACCCTCATATAATGTCAAAATAATGTTTCAAAGTTTGTGCGAATATGACCATGGTTTTCTATTTGTCTTAGTTATCAATTTGAAATTTGAATTTTTTTGCCAAATAAGTTTTAGTGAAGTTATTTACATTTTAAGAACAACTTGAACATTTTAGATGAACTGAAGTTGAACTTTAAAAAAAAAACTGAATTATTTGATTGTGAACTTGCACGACACTAAGTAACTCTCACTATATCTTGTAATCTGGATATTTTGGTCATAGCTTATCCATACACAAGCTATTCATAAATCAAATTTAAAAAATATATATATAATGATGGAAATTTTTTTTTTCAATATTTCAACATTTATGCTAGAAATCCTATCAACAAAATCTCATCAAAATATTTATAATTGGTTTTGACACAATGTGTATTGCTGGTATGGATATTTTTTAAATGAAAACTGACAGCACATACGTACAGAATTTTCAAATGTATGTTTCGTGCGCCAAGGACAAACTTAACAAATCCGAATTTTAAAATAATTTCAAGGAGACTTCAAAACTCAGCGTGACCTACGGAGAGCACAACTGCTACATCATTACTGCAAGAAAAGTCCATTACAGACAAGACTTAGTTGAAGAAGTGTTGCAGAATCCAATGTGTTCTGCTGTCCGTAATTCAACATCAACAGACATTCATGTCACAGGAATTTGTAGCTCTCTACAGTGCAGTAATTTTGTTCTATAAAACATTAACAAGACACACTTCATAGAACAAAAACCATAACTTCAGAACAATCAGCAGTAACATATTTTTTTGTACAAAATCTGCATAGACTTCTGAACAGCGAAACACAGTTTGAGATGGTGATTCTGATTTTGTTTTGGAATTATCAAGCAGGATTCATTTGAATAGCATAACAAAGAATTATTATTTTTAATGTAAAATGTAAAGTGATGGCAAACATTTTGGTGTTGATGTTATTTCTTGGAAAAAAAAAAAAGGGCACTGATGGTGCAATATGGTTCCAGAAGAATGGTATTATGGCTTGTATATCTTGGAGACAAATGAAAATTTTGCCATTCATATTTCCATGCTGTCTCAGCTCCATATTAGAAAGATGTTGGTTCGCTGCCTAGGGCCCTTAATTTAACAGCTTCTGAGTTCTTCCTCTATATAGGCTCAGAAGTTACGGGTAAGTTTCAGTAAGTTTCCCAACATCAAGCTTGTTCGAGCATATGCTCCATGAACAACACCTCCAGTTGAGTGCTGTCAACATTTGTGAGAGCAGGGAAGGCTTTCATATTTACAGAGCACTTCTTGACCCAGGGTCACAAAATAATTTAATTACTGAATTATTAGTGAAAACCCTCAATCTCAACTAAAGGCATAATTGCATTCCACTTAAGAGTATAAATGGGATAACTTCCAAGACATCACACAGTGAAACCTTTGAACTGGACTATATAATGAGTGATCAGAGAGCACTCTTGAGAGATCAGTTCTCCCGAGGATATCTAGTGAGTTTGTGGAAATTTCATTGATTGCACATCTTGGAACTTGTCTACAGACATTCAGCTGGCAAACACCACCTTTTATAAACCTGAACGGCAATGGTGGATGAAACACTTAGAAAAAAATTGCACGGGGTAAGATCCGGGCTTCTTGGGGGCCAGTGATGAAGATCGCTGGCCTTGATCTGAAACATTCCCGGCATCTGAGTCATGCTGGGAGAGAATATTTCTGCAGATGAGCACAGAAATTCAACTTGCTGAAGGTCAGGAGCGTGCAAGCTGCAAAAGGCTTATCACGGAGGCATGCGGAAGAATACACGGCAGCACGCCTTTATAACTTAAAACCCTGGTAGGATTATCACTCACCTGTCATTCAAACATCCCTTCATGACTCGCCGCCCGCTATCATATCACTACTCTGTCCTTCTCTTCCGCTCGCTCGCATAACACTGCCCCCTCCTTAAGTCTGTTCGTCCACTCTGCAACATCCGGACCATGGTATTGTGCCAGTCAGTCGACGCGGGCAGCCTTCAGCTTCTTCTGAGAGCCTTGACCTTAAATCCACAGTAAATCCGCAAGTCTATATCACTGATCTTATTCCGAATCCCGTAGGGGCCTTCCTGACATTTCTGCAGCTTCGAGCAGTGGGTTGTACGGCAACATCAGTTTTCCTTCCTTACCCGACATTCTCCTGTCATACCGGGCCTTCATCCTGTCACTATATCTAAAAGGTTCTTGCTGTGTATGAACAATCATTAGGAGAATGTTGGAAACTCTCGGTAGTAGGGTCCCCCGCTGCAGTGTTGGATTATCTCAATATATCAGAATATCGTTGTTTGTGCCCTGCAGAAGTACTAACCCCTTCATTACCGGTTCAAAATGATGATGCAACTTAAGTATTTTTTCCTTGCATCTTCCTTTAAACTTCGTCTACCAACCTGAAAAGTGTAGGCACTTGCGGTGGATGCCGCAGGTTGTGGCTGAATCCTCGTCCGATGTACCCTGAAACGCTGGTATTTCCTGTCGATTGTCTCACTCTCCTTCTCGAGCTCGTACTGCTGGTTCTCTAGCCTCCTGATGCACATCCCTCTTGGGAACGCTATCTTTGGATCCACTTCTGACAGGGGCCATCGCATCACTCACTCCATGCCATGGGTTTCTCTCACTGCTACATGGCACAGTGTGCGCAGGGTGTCTGGACAGCATTCGCAGGTCATTGTGTGCATTTGCCAACTGCTCTGTGAGGAGTGCAGCTTGCAGCATCAGCTTGTCAACGCGGCGCCTCAGTTGTTCGGCATACGCATGAAAATCACAAATTTCTTCACGCAAGTGTTTGCATGCGCTCATCGAAGGCATTTGCTCCTCACCTCGCTGCATCTTTCCTCCTGTTTTCTTAATTTTGAGTAATAAATTACAGTACAGTAGTTTTCAAGACAATAATATTTTTTGACTTTGTATCCATTGCTCTGCTAAATGCAGTAAACAAAAATTGAAATGGAAGAGCTGTTACACACACTTAATGGAAAAATATAACTAAAATTTCAAATACATAATTTTCTATGGTTAATTGTTACAATAAATTTTATGGGTTGCCAGTTCCTAGCCTTAAATATGTAATTAGCAGCCTAAAATGAGAGTATACTTGGTGTGTCTAAGAAAAACCAAAAGTTTATGATCATAATATTATACTTATAAATGCATAAAATTACTAAAATTGTAATAAACTGTGTAATTTTAAGTTCATATTATAAATGTGGTTTTGAAATGTAATTATAAAGGCTAAGAACTAAACACAAACATATTTTTCTCATAAATTTTTCAATACGACAGCGATTTGAAATATTTTCTGTATCATCACTAATTTTTGAGATATGAAGGAAAACATGTTCACTGGAAGTATCACACATGTGGTTGAAATGGGCGGATTCTAATTAAAATTGAACTCACAAGCCTATGAAAAGATGAGCACTGCTCTCGATTACAAATTACTCGCATGCTGGAAAAAAAACTTTTTAATGGAAATAAAAGGAGACACTGTAATAACAAAAAAGTTCCACAAAATTCCAATGAAAATAAACTGCCCGAAACACATTTTCTCTCACCATTCAAGCCTTAAAAATACACTGACAACACGATCCCTCAGCATCACAGTTCCGTACATTCGTAAGAAAGCATATGAAGTACCAGGTGTCAATTCCAAGTCCAAGTCCAAATGTAGCAACATTCCCAAACTAAGCATCACTCAAAAACTCACCCTCAATGAAAGCATGCCCACCCACATGAGAATACACAACCAGCAATGTTATGTATTGGAAACCTTATCGACACAGTACTTGGCATGCAAACACAGTGACTGCCCAAAGTTGACTCAATGAGGAAACAACACACACAGGCTATGTACAGCCATGCATTTTGAAGTTCAGTCACAACAGAGGGAACTACATCAATGAATTATTAAAATGCACATACAGTTTATATTGTATTGTGGCTTTGTTCTCGGCACAATTCCAGTATAGTTAATTTACACAATGAATTCTAACATGAATATCAGAACAAAATTTCAACCTAGGGCTCTCTACGTAGTGTACATATATGAAGTGCCCCTGTGTGGAGAATCAGTTCCAAAACTGACCTGCACTTTATGTGGCCCATGACGGAGTTTAGTATTTCTTTAATGTAATCCTTCCAGGCACCACAAAGTAAATAATGTCCCACATTGAAATATTAAAGCATACAGATTTCATTAGCAGCAGATAGTAAAATAAGTGTTGTTTACGAATTCCACTGTTAAAGCTCCTTGCCAAAAAATAATTATATTGATGTAACTGCAGTGTATGGAAAGACAATGTACAGAATGAGTAAAAAATCTGTTAAGTTCAATAAATGTACTTTTTCTCTGTTTACAGTTTTTGTGGAGACATACCTCCTGTTTGTGAAAGGAAATACTGATCGCTGTAATTGTGCACACCAGAACTGAAAGTTTCTTATAAGTTATAGAAAATTTTTATACGGTCACTTTACACGAGCACCTATCACGTAGAATATAGCTGCAAATCTGCTTCCGAAAGTCAAATAAACTATGTCTTCTTGAGAAACAGAACAAATACATAGAGACCTTATCATTTTGTGTTATAAGTTTGAAACAGGTTATTACCCCTAGCATCAACTTATGAAATGTTTGTCCTCCACTATTATTTTAATCATGGACTGCACACCAAAATAATAACATGCCATGCATTACTCAGGAACCACCAGGTTTTGATTTACCGCGCAAAACCTGGTCCACACTCAACAGAATTAGAACCCAACATGGCAGATGCGCATACTTTCTGCACAAGTGGGGCAGGCAACCATCCCCTCAATGTGACTGCGGAGAAGATCAAACCATCAGACACATTATTGAAGAATGTCCTATAAGGTCCTATAACGGTAGTCCTGACGACTTCCTGTTGGCAACTCAAGAATCGATAGATTATATCAATAGACTTGATGTTTGTTTGTAACTCTTAAAGTTTGTAATATTTTTAATGTCTATGTATTGTTCCATTTGTTTGTAACTCTTAAAGTTTGTAATTTTTTTAATGTCTATGTATTGTTCCTTTTATAAGTGTCTAAATTGCCATACGATAAATAAAAATAAAAATTTTGGCAGCAGGTGCTGTAAATAAGTAAGGGCATTCACCAGTTACCGACGAAGCATGGGTTAGGTTAAAAGCAGTATTTTACATGTCTTGCACAGAAACATACATCACTGTAAACTTCAGCTGCAGCGACACCAAGTGATGATGACTCACAAGAGCACACAGAAATCTGTGACTGGGCCCACTTACAGTTAGTTCCCTGTAGACCTGACTTACGTATAAGCAATTCTCTTTACTGGTGAAGCCAAATTACACATAAATGAGGTCAACCACCAAAACTGCGTACACTGGAATGATTCCATGTCGTCGTTGAACTGACGCTTCTGAAACTCAGGGTGCTAGAAAGCTAGCTGCACGGTATTTGTGTGACACCCACATCGTCTGTCCTCTCCTCACTGAGGAAACTCACGACTGCAGGGCACCACCTGCAAATGCTTGAGGAGACTGAAATGCCTGCAGTACATGAACGAAGACAATGGTTTAGCGGAGTTTATCCGACAGCGTGGAGCACCGCCTCCTTATGGCTTGTGTGCGGAATACGTGGATAGATTACCAGCTCACAGAGCACTGGATAGCAGATAGAACATTGTCGTCTGTTTGAATGACCGCCCAGCGCAGATTTGGAAGCCGTGACGTACGCAGTGGTAAACCAAGAACAAAAATCAGGCTGGAAGTCTGTTGGCAAGTTCATACAGACTGGAAAATGTCAAACTGAACTTACTGTAAGATGTTCTGTTTCCCTTAGGTAAACAGATTTTTTACTCATACTGTATAAATGTGCTACCATTATTTGAAGAAGTTTAAAAATGGTAGTATTTTGAAATTATATACTATTTTTTTCTGTGTTGTTTGCATAACTACTGTGTTTGCAGTGTGTGGTGATTTGTAATTATACTGTGTTATGAAATATTAACTTATAACGAATTACAGTTTATCTTTATGCATGTTGGCAGTATTCAACTTAAAGATACAATGCAACGCTGCTCCTGGGAAAAGTATATAATTGTCAGGAACAGGAACTGAAATGCAGCCAATGTTTTTACCAAATGTGTTGTTAAAGGCATTTTCTACATGCCTTATCTGATCTTGTACATAAAAAAACTTACAGAGCACTCACAAAGAGCCAAACTACTAGGTTCAAATTTACATTCTCATGATATTATTATTATTATAAATGCTACTAAAACAGTGCCACAAATTTTTTCTATAGAAACACACACACACACACACCTAAATTTTTTTTACAAAATTGCCAAATAAAAAAAAGTCAAATGAGATTGCAAAAAAAGTAATTTTAGAATTATATTTGGAACGCTGGAGGAACCAGGTGCGTTTGAGAATCAGGGACTCCCCAAAGCGTTCCTCTGTTATGACACAGTGGTTGAAGTGTGTGGGTAAATGACGGACTGTGCAAGGAGTGGAGTGGTGTAGCGTACCTGTTGTGTGGGACTCGTAGCTACCTCCACCATACTTGGCTGTGGAAAACAAATAAGAGAAAACAATAGTTGGATGACCAGTGATTACTGAGAGATGTTAAAGAAAAGGACAGTGCAGAAGGATGTCATTACTGGGCACAAATAAATCAAAACACGTGAAACTAGCGGTGTTCCCAACAAAAACTAAGGGAATGGCTAACAGTAAGTTACATCACACTATCAGGCTCAACACAAAGTCGAATATACAATTTTAAGGATAATAACACTTCTGTTGTGAAATATATAAGGTATTTGTGCAAGGTTATTACAAGGGGGGAGGGGGTTAATAACCTGCCTTTAGAGTCTCAAAACTTGTTACAGCTATTATCCTAAGGATGTAGCCTATTGTGCGGTCAGGTAAGGCCTATTCTTGAAATTTAAGCTATCACATAGACAATGAAAAATGGGTAGCTCATACAGGAAACACACATGATTTTCGTGGTGAAATGTACTCAAGTTACACAAACAACCATAGCCTACAATGCTGTGTATGCAGCAGACACATGCAAGACTAGTTTTTGGAAAGCAATGTCTTTACGACTCTGTTAAAGGGAACAACACAGCAATTAACAGCGACAGGCTACAAGGTCTTGTGTGGTACAGTGCTACTGTTTTGGATTAACTGGCTAGCTGTATCGCCACCTTATCTGCCACACTTCCTCCCAGAGAGCTGCATTGCTTGTGCAGATATGCCGTACCGGAACAGCCATCGCCATCCGGAAAAATAAACACAGCCGTATGTGGGAATTTTAGATCACCTAACCCACGCAGGGTACAAGAGAAATGAGCTCTTCAACATGTAAATGATATAAATTATATTGCTGCAAACTTCACAACAATTTTCAAAGAAAATAAAAAGATGACCTTTAAGTAACTTTACAAATACAGGGCATTCTTTAAAATTAATTATATTTTAATACAAAACTTTAATTTAAAATGTGAACCTGCTTTATTTAGTGTTATGTTATTTCTGTTTATAAACAGTTTAGGGCTTGAAACATTAGTTCACAATTAATTTTACTTGAATTTTTAGAGATATAAGTTAATAACTGAAATATGCAAGAGTGCTGATAAATCAATAAGACCCATGCAATGCACATGTAATGAAAGTGCTTGAAGTTAGTGAATAAAATGTTAAGTGATTAAAAATAAAGACTGAATATGGATTGCGTACCTTCTTGATAGAGACAGTTCGCAATCCTTTAAAGTTGCTGTACTTCTCTTCAGGTGTCTGCAACATTGAACAGAAACAAACATTTGTAAGCAAGAAAGAAGTTCGTGCATTTGCTGAGACATTCTGCATGCAACACATACTGCAATTTAATGTTTTACCTCATCATCTAGCGAGACCGGAAACTGAGTGATAGGCTTCACAGCAAGATCCGATAGCGCAGAATCACACCTGTAACAATACAAAAAAGTAAATAAATCACTTATATTTTGTAAATGCATATAACCTTTTACAAATATACCAAGATCTCACTTTCCATGGTTCTAAACACTGGTGCATATCAAGATATAATTAATGCAGTCTGCAAGACAATTGCTGCTTTTTCTCCCAGATTATATCAACTTTCTACAAAAGCAAAAATCAATTTTCATAGCCCTGTATTTTAATGATGTTGCATTCTTATCTGATTATTTATATTTCTGCCATTTCTCACTTCTTGCATCTGAAAACACTGTATAGAAAGAGACCTCCTTGGCACAGAGAAAAAAACACAGCGGAGGGTTGATAAGCACAGACTAAATATGAGCTATACTGATTTTCATCATAGAGTAAGGTTGAGGTAAACTGATTACCGTCTTCTGTGCAATTCCCCGACATTGACATGCCTATAACCAATACACCTGTCACTGTCACATGGTCAACAGTGAGAAATGTATTTCTTTATATTTGAATTTTCAACAAGTTACCATGTAATTTACCAACTAACTCATGTTTTGATATGAGAAGACAATTCAGCATAACACGAACTATCATGGTTGTGTTAAAACTTGGTCAGAGGAACTGTACTAACATTTATAAACGTGAATTTAGACAGTGTTTTGACCTCAGTCCTAGCCACATGTTTTTGACAGATCTACAGGCAATGAAAGCAGTTATTTCGTGCAGGACCTTGAACGTATTTGCTGCACAGCTGTGAAGAGCACTCTATCACTCACTTCCCCTAAAGGAAGAAGTTGCTAATACATGAGTCACCCTTAAATTTAACATGCTGTGGTGTAGTGGTCAGACTACTTGCCTCCCTCCAAGGTGAACCGGGTTCGATTCCCAGCGGGGTCACCCCACAAGATTTTCGCATGTGGGAATTCTGCCGGACAATGCAGTTGGTCGACAGGTTTTCTTGGGGATATCTGATTTTCCCCGCCCTTGCATTCCAGCACTGCACCATGCTCACCTCGCTTCACCTTCATTGGCTCTCAAGACTTTGGCGTTAAAGGCTGCCCAAATATCTCAACTCCACTTAAATTTAACACTGGTAATAAGTACCCATGAAGAAGGGGGAAGGGGGGAGCCTTGGGAGTTGCAGTCCCCCTTTGGGCCATTAAGATGTCAACAATTGGTATTTAAATTATTAATAATCCTTTCATTGTCATAAAAATATGTCATTATTATACACTATAATTCATTTCATTAAACTGTTGTATAATTTTCTCCTAGAATTAGTCCCAATTAATGTGTGTGTCAGGCAACACCATTGAAGCCAGTGTTACCTTCATATCTTACCTTCAGTCAGTGTGCCCCCCCCCCAATTGATGTAAAAGTGAGCAATGAAATTGCACTGATTGGAAAACTATGTACCTAACTTCTAGAATAAAATCAGCCAACTAAAATAGCATTACCACTGATTGATACGTGAATGTTCAAGCGTTGAGAATATTTTTCTTTTGGAACTAAATGAATACAGGAAGCGAGTAGAAATTTCAAAAATGCCAATTTCATCTTAAGAAGGTCAACACTAACCTTAGGAGCATCCAACATCCTCTTATAGCATACGTCTAAGATAACCAAAGCAAACTAAAAAATATTTATCAAATATCTTAGAAATAATTTAAGATCTTTTCATTCTTTGTTAACTGGATATTGGCAGTTTTAAATATTCCACAAGTCTACCTCCCACATCATGCAAACTCATTTACTCAAGTACTATTTTCCTCACAATACAAATGTTAGAGCACATTTCATTTTAAAGTTAATTAATTAGCACATCGCACTGGAAATGATGTGAGAAAAATGATCTTGATGCAGCACAAAGTGTTTCTTAAATCAGCTGTAATACTGTGTCCTTATGAGTAAAGAAGCGATGAATGCCTTTGCCGACCCATGCTAGAATAATACACTAAAAATAAAGTAGACTTATTTTATTTTAGTTTTCTTTGCATGTTCCCAACATTGGCTTTAGAACTGTCAACAGAATTGTCAAAATCATGTGTTCCAACAATGATATGCCATTTACTTACACTTAAATTACAATAAACATGTGCTTTTACAAAAAAAAAAAACTTACATTGTGTGTAACTTGATTATATTGAATTTCTGACATTGATTAGTCAAAAGTGGTGTGTCGACATATCATAGCACTTATTTAAATAAACAACGTGCTAACCTTACTCAGAGTCAGAGTTAAGTGGTGTTCACCATTTTAATAGGAAAAGAAAAGGTCAATATATGGACACAGGGATGGTTGCTGCACAGCTGACTTCAGCTGACTTGCGAACTCGACAACATATTCCCTCGAACTACTTAATTCGTCTCAGTATCAAACAATTTTTTTCAAGTAAGAATGATGATAACTGCCGTTGGTGTGAAGAATGTAACTACCTCGCAAAAGCTTGGCAAACAGCTATTAGGTATTTTCGGAGCTTTAAGTGGCAAACTATTTTTTCCAATTAAGAATGATCACAACTGCAGTTGGTGTGAAGAATGTAACTACCTCGCAAAAAATTGGGAAACAGCTATTAGGTCTTTTAGGAGCATTAAGTGGCATACAGTTAATTACTTTTTGCTGTTAATCACAAAAACTTTTGAAATAACTACAAGGGTTGAAACTAAAAAATTTTCTTATGGGAAAGGTGAAGCAGAGTGTAGCAAGAGGCCCTTATGCTTTATGCAGCACAATTGTTATTTTTAAAAAATCAAATTTTAATGATCCAACCACTTTTTTTTTAATTATCATTTGTACAAGCAATAAGTACATTTTTTCATACAAATATAACTTTTAACTAGGAAATTTCCAGGCATGCATATCATTATGAAGTTTTGGCATATCTGCTGATTTGAATATTAGTGTAGAGCATAAAATATTTTGATGTTTGCTAAATTGTTTCTTTGATTCAGTCGTTTTGTCTTATGATAGAGAGCAGCAGAGTGATCAAGAACATGATGTCACATTTCATTCTTTNGTCCCCCCCACCACTCATCCAAATTTGTGGAGATATTCTACTGTAAATGTAAAACAGCTGGAAATGGAAGTGCAATGAATATCATCACGTTTTATTATACAATTTGCTAGTTTTGCAAACTTAAAATTTTTTATTGTCACTTTACCCAAACATAAACACACAGTTTAACACTGTTAATTTTTTTTAGCACATTTTATTATTTCAGTAAATAATGGCGATATATTTAATACTAGTACTTAAAACAATAATATTAAACTTTACAACTAAAAATATTTCATTTGACTACTAAGCTAAGCGAAGCGCCTTACCCAGAAACTGTACAGGACCCATCCACTACGAATTGTGGGGAATGAGGCTATGCTTTTTTGCTTCAGTGGTGAAACAACTGGGGGAAGAGGGGGGTAGGGGGCAGGGAATACATTATCGCTCCCTTAATTTAGTAAAGGGTGCCAGAATAGGAGCGAATGGGCACCCAAAATGTTTTTGTTCACCAAGATGTGTTGATATTTTGTACAGCATATCCTCTAATGAATTGTTACTATCTATTTCTGATACTTACATACATCTTCACTTTATCTAGACTCCTCTGTATCTTTCATGCAGCATATAATTTAGTTTTTGTCTGCACCAAAATGAAATTTATAAGAGAAATAAAAATATCTTAAGAGGGATGCCTAAAGGTGTCCCCTCCATAGTTGGAGATTTTGCTTTGCCACTGTTACACTTCAATAGTTATCAGTGCCGTAGGTAGAAATGTATTTCAGCTGAAGAATGACAGTAGGTGTAAGACACCTGTATTTTCTTATTTTACTATTTTTACTGTCTTAATATACAATTTTATTAACTTAATTTCTTGTTTTAATGTTAACTAACTGTATATTTTGCTGCACTGTGAACACACACAACTGCACAGAGGGATAAAGATGACAATACCACCTTTCCTCGTGTTTCATTACGAGAAAGCAAGAGGCGACACCAGACAGTACTCAATACAGAGGTAAAACTGCAAACTCGAGCCGCACACGCCACAGTGACATGACATCAGATTAGCAACCAACACATCCGAACTTTGTTCACAAATCAGCGCCTAGTAACCCACTTGCCAGCCGGCAGCCCACCCAACAGGGGATCCTTTCGCAGCACACAGTAGCATATCAGACACAAGGCCTTCTCCCAGAGCCTCATGCAGCCTATCACTGTTGCAGCTGCATAGTTAGCCTGCTCGCCTACCACCAAGGCGATCCGGGCTCAATCCCCGGCCGGATCATTCCGGATTTTCACATGTGGGAATCGTGCCGGACGATGCCGTTGCTCAGCAGGCTTCCGCGGGATCTCCCTTTCCCCCCCTGCCCCTTCAATCCGGCGCTGCTCCATACTCACCTCAATCACCCTCGTAGACTCTGAAGACCTCAATGTAAAGAGCCGCCCAAATCTCTCCACTTTCAACTTTTCTGAAGCCCTGCTAAAGTTCTACTTTCAGGATATTCCTCCGCTAAACCAAGGATAGAAAATTACACCAAAAGGGTAATGCACTGCATTGGTACATACTCAGTTCAATGACATTTTGCATAATAACTA
This sequence comes from Clitarchus hookeri, assembly GCA_002778355.1. Taxonomy (NCBI): domain Eukaryota; kingdom Metazoa; phylum Arthropoda; class Insecta; order Phasmatodea; family Phasmatidae; genus Clitarchus; species Clitarchus hookeri. The sequence continues at coordinate 208,749 of NQII01003482.1, read as the reverse complement.
TTACTTACTATGGTCTACTCGCAATTTCTTTACACTTTTTGAATAAAACCTTTGACAAATCACTCCATGTACGATGTGCTTGGCTGTTTCCCACATGTAATGTGTCAGAAGCATTTTATACTTGCGTTAATAAAAGTATACCGTATTTTTGGTTAAATGGAAATCGTACTAACATTTTTATCTCTAAATTATATTTCATTTATAATTAATGTGAATGACAACAGGGAGAAAATAGGTATGTTGGTAATGCCTCGTATAGGTTGTTCATGGTAAAGTGAGCACTTTTAAGTAGGGTTACCAGACGTCCCCTTTCACCCTGACATGTCCTCTTTTTAAGGCCTTGTAAACTGTCCGGTTGGGATTAGCAAAAACATTGAAATATCATATTTTCCAATTAAAGTGAAAGACAGTGAAGCTTTGCTTTTTTGTGGGTTTTTTATATGTCGTTAAGAATTAAGTAACAGCGCCAAAGAACTTCCTGCAAAAGTGCAAACTTTTTGTAGAATGTTGTGTAAATCTTTGGCCTTTATGTACACTGAAATATTTTCCCCTGGCTGTTTTTTTTTTTTTACATGTTTAGGTTGAGAATTTAATAATTATTTACTAAGAAATAGAAACCTGTTAGAACAAATGAAATCGTCAAAGAAATACAATCGAAATGTAACTGAACCTGAACAGTGTGAGTGTGATCAACTGTCAGTTAAAAAAATTGTGTCCAGTGCTTATGTACAACTGTACTTTGTGTGGATACTTCTCTGTTATTTGCAAAATATTCTGTAGTGCCTACAAACTAAATGGAATTTAATATTTCATATGCAGAGTGAATATGCGATTATCACTTTATCTGGTTGCAATACAAAATATTTTGTATTACTTAAAAGCTATATGGAACCAAGTTTTTAATACAATTTTGCATGTAATATACTTTTAACTGACCTACAACATTTTATATATATATATATATATACTGATTTTGAATAATTCCAATTAATGTTACCTGAGCGGTCGGGGATAGTAATGTGAACGTCGCCCGGTGACTATGTTAAGAAAAGTAAGAATATTACACAATATTCCTATTTAGAATAGAATGGGCGCCAGCCGAAGTCACAGTTCTTAGGAGTGGGCCGAGCGACCACGTGGCTGTATCCCCTGACAGACAGGAAAACGTAATATATTGCCGGGATATTCAGAACCCCAGCACACCTTAGTATTACCTTTTACCTTATAAATGAAGGATGCCTCCTTGAGGCGTCGATGACTTCCTGGATAGGGCCAGGGCCCGAAATACAACACTAAATGAGAACTCACAAGTTTCTGTTAACTCAAGTAAATTGTTATGCCAAATAGTGTGCACAGTTACATATATACAATGCAAATTAAAGTGGACCTGACTCACAAAACCTACCCGTGGCTGTTACTGTACAAAAAAGTTAAGAATGACGCGAAAAACTTACAATAGTAATTAAACCTACGGGGTCGGTAAATTGAGCTGACGGGGAGGGAGGGTGCTGCGAACTAGGGAAGACTGTTGGTAAACTGAATAAAAGTTCCAGTAAATTACGTTAACCTTTTGCAGTTAAGTGTTCAGAACAAAGTATGAAAGTCTCCCACGACGCGACGCACGTGCAGCGCCTAAGACCTGTGGAATCAGACTGCCGAGGGAAGCGCGGGCGAACCGCGTCCTCGCCGAGAGCTAGCACCATCCCGCGAGGTATCTTAGTTTACTGGCCTCATTACATAAACACGTAACACATACAGACAAAAGAACCCTTCAACGTTCGGGATGGACATCCCTTAGCTTGAGGAGAGTTCAGAGTTCTTTCTTTAGGACTAACTTAAATACAAAACATGATTATGTGGTGCCTTGCAGAGCACATGGTCTGTTAAGTTTTGGGACACACTACGACCGGAACGGTCAGGTTGAAAGAAAGACTAATTATAATTACTACCCACGTCACTAATTGACTTGATTAGGCACACAATACTCGGAAAATTATATACAACACTTCAAATACACTAGCCTTGCTTCTCTGCACCTCATTAAATATGAACGTGGCGTGCATTTATTATGCGATTTCTTCGTAATCCCCTAAGGGCGAATTTCACGAATATTTGCCCGTGGGCGATAAATTCTTAAACTATTTAATACACATTCTAACACTTGATTCCTATCTTAATTACGCAGATATCTCTAGGGACACCACAGGCACTCGGGGTTGGATCACTCGGTATCGGGTCATGACCCGTTCCCAAGTGAACGATGCGGACACGCATCGGGACGCACGGCGTGCGTGTTCCGCGGGCCGCACTGGTGCAGCGACTGTGGGCCGATGACGCGATGACAGTGGCCGTGCCAGACCACGCAGGAGTTATCCACGTCACAATGTAAAATTGTGTGTCCGCTTTCTTCATGTCATTTTCTTGCAAGTGTCCTCTTATTTAACGCTAGTTACTTAAACATGTCCACTTTTTGAGTACCACGTTTCTGGTAATCATACTTTTGAGGCCCTAGTTACTTTTTCAATTCTACCATATTTTATACTTTAGCCACCTTTTTATATAAATAATGCCGTGGAAGTAATAAACACAGTGTGTATGTTCCACCGCACTCGGAAGTTAACGTCTGAGGCTAAAATTAAATATATTTATTGACTATTATTCCACATGAGAGGGCTTTCAAAAGTGCTCACTTTACCGTGAATAACCTATAAGTAATAGCTCTCAAACAGAATATTATTTCACTGAGTGTGCACGAATGTGGTGCACTGTCATTTTGGTGTAATTTTCTACACTCGGTTAAGCTTTATTTGCATGAGGCAGAATTATATCCTGAAAGGAGAACTCTAGAAAGGCTTGAGAAAAGTTTGAAATAACCGTGAACGGGCTATGGACATTACCAACACACTTATATTATCTCTAGTTTTATTCCTATTACTAATAAAATAAATATAATTTATAGACAAAGTATAAGTAACACTTAAATTTAACAAAACCAATAAGGAAAGTTTATGTTAACAGAAGTATGAAATGCTTATGTTACGTAAAACCTTTAGGAAAAAACCATACACGTCTTACATGGAGTCATTTTCCAAACGTTTGATTCAACAAGTTCAAAGATGCTTTGTAAAAGCAACCGAGACGCAATTTTATCTACTCGGTGGCTGCATCTTTGTGGCTGATGTTTGTCCGTGGTTAGTGTTTCTTTATACGTATTGTAATTTCCGAAAACGCACCTAATGTCTCAAGAGTAACAAAGTGAATTTTTTGCAAGTTCGTAAGAAGTCATGCTTGCGGCGTCGATGNCCCCCCGACTTTAACGATGTCTCGTGCTCCGAGTTTCCACCAGGCGGAGTGTTCGCTCGGCCCGTGGCTGGCTGGTGATAAGAAGAAGGGGGGCAGACCTAACATAGAGGGGGAACGGAGAAGCCAGCAGCGCTGGTTAGCCGGGGAGCAAGATAACGTGAACTCCGCGGGAGGCATGGCGGGTGGTGAGGGATGTGTGCGGATGACAGGGTTTCTGGGGGGAGGGGGGAGAAGGTGAAGGAGGAAGTGTGTTCTCTGTGTGTGGATGTGTGCGCGCGCGGCGCATTGGTGCGCAACGCTGCGCCGTTACGGATGTGCCTTCCGCATCGTCAGCTGGTGCGCCCGACGTGCGTTAACGCGCGACGAACTCAAGCGAAACTCCGGGAAGCACGTGAAACACAAGTCGCACTCTTAGCTCCGTCTTATCGAAGTGGAAACGTCGAGGTCGTGCAACAGTTCGGTCGAAACATGCCATGTACTACTCGACCACGACCAGTGTTGACTGATACGCTTTGCCATTGCGATGGTTCCGTGTGGGCTGGTGTCCGTAGAAGTTGCTCAATTCATGTCGAAGGGTGTACACTGTTATGAAGCGATCGGGCCTTAGCTGAGCGGCCTGCCTGATCACACCTTCAAACATTTAACCCGGGCACGAGCGTGATTGCAGTAATACCTTGCGAAAGACAGTTGCAGAAACCCCCTCCATCGGCCAGTAAACGGAGCCGAAAATATTAAACAACGCGCCTGATATACTCCAACATAACACTAGGAGAGGTGTATTTTGTGATAGGGGCAGCGGACTAAGAAGACGCGGAGATGGGTGTGTCCGGTTGTCGTTAACCGTCTCCCAGAATCAGCCTCCGGCAACATGAACACAATGGGGACTTTCCAATTAGATTGTAATGAATTAGCATCTTGGTATTCCATTTAATCTCCCCCCATTAATAGTCACGTATTAGTTACTGTATAATCCTATGTTCAAAAAACCCCATCTTATACTGTTGTGCTCTACCTAATCATAGTTCATTAGTTAGCTACGCCCATTGCCCCTTTCAGGTATGAATTGACTTAAAAGCTCATTCATAACAACACGCACTCCTGCTCAGCTAACGGTATAGAATGTTCTCGTGGTCACCAACGCCACTGTACTTCCCCTCTCAACAACTACACTAGCCCCTTCCCGGGTTCACACTTGGCTTGGTCGAGTAGTACAAGCCAGTCACGTGCAAACTGAACATCTTTCCAGCTACTCGTCGTCAGCGGTCACAGTTAACACGAACAACGAAACCGCACATTACAATATGAGTTACATACTAGCAGAAGCGAGGGAAATTGTGTAAAGTAAGAGAAAGAATGTGTTGCAAGTATTCTTTTTGGCTTGTCGGTGGTAGGAATACGTGTATGTTGTGAAACGCACTACCCTGTTCAAATATCAGTCCCTCCCACTACGCCCTCGGTTTGACAACGCAAAACGCGTCACACTGAAGTCGACTACAGTCATCAATCGCGAGATCTTTCGATAAGTTTATGCACAAGTACCGTTCCCGCCAATTTTTTACACCGTTCGTTCGTCGTGGCTCCGTCCTCGGGAGTCCCTGTGTCCAATCACAGAGTAGATAAGTACAGAGACGGGATTGGCGTGGCGGTTCCTTTGACGTGGGCGTACTCATTTTCTGATTGGCTGCGTCAGGTTCTGGAAACAGGCCTTGCGTCTGATTGGCCACTGCATGCTGCGAAAGGTTTCCTGTTGGCTAGGCTGCAAGCTGGCGAGTAGGTTAACAGGCTCTCATTGGCGAGGGACTGGCCAGTGACGCAATTTTGCTGACGTGGGCAGCTGGAGCTATTTCACCTCTGTCCCTATTCTTAAATACTCCGTGATCCAGTCGAGTATTTTTTTTTTTTCGTGTGCGAAACAATCACGTTTATTGCATCCTGCAACGCAACTTTTTCCTTTTTAAATATGCAAAAGAAAAAAACACGCACAGTCCAGGTCAACGGAGCTATACATGGTTGTACCTTTGTTCGTCTGCAGATACAAAGATTCCGAGTGATGGCAGAGTGAAAAATGTTTATTGGCATTCTAATTAGATATAAGGTATGCCTACACATTAGAGAACAATATTAAGTTTGAAATGCCGGGGAAGAAAAAGCTGAATATTACAAATAATATATTCCTGGAACAGATTTGTCTCAGTTTGTAAATCAGTTGCATATCACAATACGGGTTTCTTTTTTTGCGTAGAGATTTTACAATCACACTGAAGTACATTTTATTCTTAACGTTTAGCGGTTTATTAACTAGAAAATACCGGTGTTTCAAATGACGAGGGGGAGGGGTAAAACGAGTAATTTAAGAGACAGTCATCCCTGTTATACAAGAGACAGTCATCCCTCTTGTAGATTTACTTACACATGTAATTTACTAGCAGAACTACCCGGCGTTTCTCGCGTGTAAGATGGCAATGAAAGCAACACGACCTCGTATTAGGGGTTACCAATCCAATGGGGGGCCTGAGTCAATCTTGGCCTCCACAGTGTTTTAAGGTGGGCGGTGACAGCCATCCATGCCAAATTTGATCCAGATCCATCAAAANTTATACAAGAGACAGTCATCCCTCTTGTAGATTTACTTACACATGTAATTTACTAGCAGAACTACCCGGCGTTTCTCACGTGTAAGATGGCAATGAAAGCAACACGACCTCGTATTAGGGGTTACCAATCCAATGGGGGGGCCTGAGTCAATCTTGGCCTCCACAGTGTTTTAAGGTGGGCGGTGACAGCCATCCATGCCAAATTTGATCCAGATCCATCAAAAGATGTACAATTGAGATACGCGACCCGTTTTTAAGGGTTTTGGGCCCAATTGGGAATCGGAGCCCATTTTGACCTATACAGTATTTTAAGTTGGGTACAGAAGTGCATCCCTGCCAAATTTGGTTTAGATCCGTCAAACGGTGTAGAATTGTATAGATAACATACATGCATACGTATACTATATACATACTTTGACTCTTTATATATATATAAATATAATAACTGGCGCTACATCGGAATAACTTCCTAAAACCCTTCAACAACTGGAACTTATTACTGTCGAACAGGTATATTGCTATGCCGGATCCTGATATTCGCAGGTGGCATATGACAGGGCAACTTGTAAAACGCCCCTTATCTTCTAGCGTTATTTAACACATTGTTCACTGCGGATCGGAAAAAATTCGCGAGTTAATATGAAGTCAGGTTAAACTTGTAAACAAGTGTAGGTTTCAGTTACTTCTGCAACTGAATGGCAGAATATTTACACGCTCAGAAGCGAAACTGTGGCACGTGTCGTGGACTCGAGCAACAGACACGCAAGAAAAATGACATCACTGGCGAGCAATATGGCGGGTGAGTGAGGACATTCAGGCGGCTCTTAGCATCAGGGTCTTGAGAACCGACGAGGGTGAAGTGAGGTGAGTATGGAGCAACGCCGGAATGAATATGGCGGGGGAAACGGGAGATCCCCGAGAAAACCCGCAGACCAGTGGCATCGTCCGGCACGATTCCCAATTGCGAAAATACGGAGTGAACCGGCCGGGGATTGAACCCGGTTCGCCTTGGTGGAAGGCGAGCAGGCTAACCGCTCAGCCCCCCATAGCCTCCAATATGGCGGAACGCCATTGGCCAAGCCAGTGCCTGGGGACCAACTTGCTAGATGCACTAAGAGAACGGTTTGTTTCAGCAAAAAAAAAAAAAATTTATTTGTATAGGGGCAATAATATATTATGTTTCCCCAATAAAATATTTTGTTGAGTAAAAAAAACTTGAAAAGAAACAAAATTAATTTTGTTCATCTAAGAAAATTTTCGCTCGAAATTAACAAAACCTCGGTGTGTTGGGCTAAAATAAATTGGATTGTCAAAAAAATATTTAGTTGAATCAATTATATATATTTGTTCGGCCGTTCATTTGATTGCCTTCTTTCAAACATACAGGTCGAGAGTTTGTTTGTATTTTTTGTGACAATTAGGATAGAAACAGTGCTTGTTAGTGCGTGTATTGGTGCTTAATAATAGTGTTAACATCTTAATAAAAACAAGGTCATCAGGAAACTAAACAGTAAAACTGCAAAACTTGAAATATTAATTTGCGCACGTTGTCCAGTATTTGAAATGTATACAGGGTGATTCTTAAATCATCGGACAAACATTGAGTGGTGGTAGAGCTCACTAAAACCAACAATTATTGTACAGGAATATATGGGCGGGAGTGACGCGTTGAGGCACCAACACAACAACATAACACATTAACGAAAACATAAAATGTTCATTACCAGCATACTTAAAAAGTGATTCCGTACAGAAAATGTTAAAACAGTTGCTGGAAATGCATCCACCAACAGTCACGCATGCTTGGTGACTTCTACGTATGGCGTGATTGGCTGACAATGGTGGCGTGCGTGAAATACCCGGCGTATTTGAATCTGTTCGCCAATCACTCCACCGACGCTACCAAGATTGCATTACTGTCGGTGGTAGCAATTTTGAGCGATTATTATAAACATTTCTGTAAAAAGTCATTTAGCGGCGACGTTGCAAATAAACAATGTGTTGCATTCCATGTGTTATTTTTGTGTTTGTGCCTCAACGCGTCACTCCCGCCCCTCAATGTTTGTCCCATGATTTTAGAATCACCCTGTTTTTAAAAACATTCCTATCAGTAGTGAATTTAGCTGAGGTTGCTAGGACGTAGTNAATGATTTTAGAATCACCCTGTTTTTAAAAACATTCCTATCAGTAGTGAATTTAGCTGAGGTTGCTAGGACGTAGTTCTGGGTTGCAAAAGATCTTGGTTCGAATCACGGTCAGGCTTCTAGCTTTTTTTATATTAACAGAAAAATTCTTTAAAGTACGTAGAGCCAACCAAATATATATNTCACGGTCAGGCTTCTAGCTTTTTTTATATTAACAGAAAAATTCTTTAAAGTACGTAGAGCCAACCAAATATATATATTTTTTTTGGGCAACCAAATACAAATAGGAACAGCGAAATAATATGGTTTCAACAAGGAAATATTTCATGGCCCCNATTTTTTTTGGGCAACCAAATACAAATAGGAACAGCGAAATAATATGGTTTCAACAAGGAAATATTTCATGGCCCCTTATACAGTTATTTCGGTTGCGCCAAAACAGACTTTGTTTGGTTCGCCAAACCCCTTTTCTCGGCTGCAGGAGCAGTGCGTCACAGCCACGCGCGGGCAATTGGGAAGCTGCCTGAATGCGAGGAAGATGCAATGGTTCAGCTCCAGGTGCACGATGCCGGGTTTGCCAGCTGATGTGTGTTGTTGCGACGAACGACCACATATCCCCCCCCCTCCTTCCTCCCCTCGCGCTGTGGCGATGCAAGGCTGTGCGGGCGATGATCGTCTAGGGTCGAGAACGCCACGCGAGAAAAGTAGGTTAAATGTCGACGACTTACTTACTTATGACGTAAGACTCCTGACAACTGCTAGTATCGTAGTAATACTACTCAGCCTCATCGCGTGGTGCTCGGATCCCTCTCCAGTAAGCTCTGTCGATGACCCGTTAACTCACCACTTTTTTAAAAAATATCTAAAGTGGCATTTACGAACATACTTAAGGTCGCGGTATCCAAACGTGCTAGCACAACGTCTCGTTTTCCCGTATCGTTCTAATGCGTTGACACAAAGATGAGCATTTACATGGCGATAGTATTATTTATCTTCAAGGAATCTGTCAAAGTCTGCTTACTCGGAAATTTCCGCTTACTAACCCTTGTGATTCACCCGTGAATCTCAAAATTTACAAGCGCCTGTGATTGAAACCGCCTTTCATTTCCTCGCGCCTG
>NQII01003482.1:173516-198088 GCA_002778355.1 Clitarchus hookeri | reverse complement strand
GGTGATATCACGGTGATAGCATGGTGATAGCATGGTGATAGTAAGGTAATAGCATGGTGATAGAATGGTGATAGCACGGTGATAGCATGGTGATAACAGGGTGATAGCACGATGATAGCATGGTGATAGCAGGGTGATAGCAGGGTGATAGCAGGGTGATAGCATGGTGATAGTAAGGTATTAGCATGGTGATAGCATGGTGATAGTAAGGTAATAGCATGGTGATAGAATGGTGATAGCATGGTGATAGCATGGTGATAACAGGGTGATAGCGAGGCAAGTTTACTTGCTCTTTTAACAACTGTTTTTTTTTTCGTAAAGGTTAGATCGGTACTTGACATCCGGGAGATCTGTTATAGGCTATTCGCGGTTAATGAGCACTATTGAAATCAAAATTTGAAAAATGTCACTGTCCCTACCTGCATATATTTTCACCGACACACTGAACGGTATCCGCCCAGTTAAAGTTGGTAACGACGGAGGGAAAGCAGTTCCTTGCCTTAGCGTTTAACTTATTTTAAAGTCTTGGGTATACATGTGATTCATTTTGCTTTCTGTTTTTAATGCATATAAATAAATGTACGAATTAATAAATTAGTAAAATATTTACTTTCCTAATAATTTTACATTTTCACTTGNTAATGCATATAAATAAATGTACGAATTAATAAATTAGTAAAATATTTACTTTCCTAATAATTTTACATTTTCACTTGACCAACGCATGAATTAAGTGAACAGGCCCATAGCAATGTTAGCTTTACGTATGGCGGAAGAATACACAATGAGCATACAAATGCAGCTTAAGCAGTGCTTTCAAAAATGCTCACTTTACGGTGAACAACCTATATAAGTTCAGGAGTAAAAATTTTTTTATTCGACAAAGTTCAATTGTTACTTTCGAGACGGCGCCTTTATGACAAACGGGCAAACGTTTATTTAAATCCCTCCGGTTTAAAAAACTTGTAAGTTCAGATAATCATTTTCATTCTGATGTCTGGTAAGCAAGGAGCGAAAGATGAATAATCTTGCCCTTAAAAATATTGCGGGACTATAAAATACCANCTCTGATGTCTGGTAAGCAAGGAGCGAAAGATGAATAATCTTGCCCTTAAAAATATTGCGGGACTATAAAATACCACTCGACCATAAAATAACACGAATGAGCTGGATCGACTGATAGAACACTATGTATGCGGGTCGCATATGTTATAGTTATACCACATCCTTAAACATAGCGAGCCATTAATAACCATTCATCGATACACCTGAAAGAGCTCTCTGTGTGAGCGGGTTGCCAAAACCCCTGGCGGGAGCAATAAGGAACGACCAATGAAATGTTCAGCTCCTCACACACACAGATATTTCGCATCTAGCTTCTTGGGAGCCATTGCAACGTAACTTCGCTGAAATAAAATCCCACAATCAGAGTCATAATATTATACACTGCCGCGTCATTTTAACACGTAACTTAATCAACTGCCCTCTCGCTGATCTCTTCACACCGTCTCAGTTTGTCTGTCGTACGCGGACCACCTCTCACTAGAATCACGATACAAGGGCAATCTTCTTTCCCCCGCAGTTAATCCACACACAATCCCACCGAATGCCGGCTCACGTGTAATGCTATAGCAATTTCGACCTCTCGAGCTGCGAACTACCGCATCACAGACACGCTGATTATCGAACGAACACTCGAACTACAGGTTGCACAAAAATGCACCGCCAAGTCGCTGGGAGGCTTCACCTTAAATCGCCCCGTACATGCTTCGTGTGAATATGTCTCCGTTCTTCCTCACTTCTCACAAAAGAGTATTAAGGGAGGGGGAGAGAGAGAGAGAGTATGCTTTTCGGCTGGGAATGTATTCGACTTCCTTCTCGAAACCCGACAAAACAAATTTCAGAAATGCTAAGTGTTGCGGCAGATTGTTGGGACGCGCATTTCTCACCACGAGGCTCGGTGAGCAGTCGAAGGAACACACAAAAAATAAAGTCTATTTATCATATGGAGTATGCCATTTGTGATTATTTTGGCGGCTGTAGGTCGTATACCATTGGCATTTGTAATGGAGCCGCGGAAGTGTGAATACGAGTTACGTGGTACCATATGCACGTCTTGGTCTTGTACCGGTATGCGAATCTCAGACGATAGCGTATAAGGACCTGGTATATATAGAACATAGGTACGTAATTACGTCTTTGTGATGCTATCTTCGTAGCTTACTGGCTCGTCTGCGTCAAGTATTTCTGCATCCGTATTTATTGCAAACTTTAAACCTCAGACTTCTAAGAAAACGCGCGTCTTCACGAGTTAACACGCTGATAGCCTGGTGCATGCTGAGCTTGCGGGAGGCCATTTTTATACTTTTTTTTTTTAATTCGACACCATTTTTTTTCAACGTAAACGTTATGTAATTTCTTCACCTCTGAAATTTATTAAACGATTATCCTGATCTACGATTGTNTTAATTCGACACCATTTTTTTTTTCAACGTAAACGTTATGTAATTTCTTCACCTCTGAAATTTATTAAACGATTATCTTGATCTACGATTGTCACTACACCTTCCTGTACTCTCTTGGTCAGGACTGGTGGGTAAATGAGCGTTTTAGGAACCTCGACGAACCTCAAACCGGGCGGAGCCGAGGCCGAGAATTCGTGAAGTGTCTGACTCTAGTTTCCCGTTAGGATACGAGTCACCAATTATGTTGCACGTAATTCTTATTGCATTTACGGGCAAGATGTTTACAGGAAACGTAGACTCGCGTAATTTATACGCTTCGTAAAATTTCTTTTCAAATCCAAGCATGCCGACTAAAGAATCTTTTTTTCGTAAAATCAATATTTGCAGAACAGAACGTTTCGCTTCTCGGAGTATTGGGGTTGCCACGAAGCAGGAAAGCAATGCCGGCTGGCTGCAAAGCCTTCCTCAAATACGTATAACTATCGTCCAGTTCGTAGCTGCCTATAGGTAAAGGAATTTCGCCAGTGGTGTCATCGAGGTTCACATATCTGAGAGAACCATTTGGTAAGACCCAATGTCAGGAACAGAAAAATAAGTCTGAAAGTCTGTCAGGGCGAAAGACCAGACACCGTCTAGCTTCTAGGATGGANAATGTCAGGAACAGAAAAATAAGTCTGAAAGTCTGTCAGGGCGAAAGACCAGACACCGTCTAGCTTCTAGGATGGAGAATTAACGGAACAAAGTTCCGAAGCGCTGCCCGTCAGAATCGAAGGCATACACATGATTGATACGTTGTAACTAANGAATTAACGGAACAAAGTTCCGAAGCGCTGCCCGTCAGAATCGAAGGCATACACATGATTGATACGTTGTAACTAAGCGCACTACCTTGTATAAAATCATTTCTGCGAGAAAGGAACCGCAGACACAAGTACCCGCAATTCGACCGACTCTCGGGAGTTGATCAGTTTGGTAGTTATAACTCATTTTCACACTGCCCAAATCCTTTCTCAGTTATGGAGGAGCCCGCAGAATGCCAAAGCCGTCAAAATACTCGACAGTGTTTCCACGTTTCTTGTAAGCAGTCTCATGAGTTCCCGGTTCTTTACTAGTATCCATATTTATGACGGCACACAGTGATCGCCTAGGACTACGCAGCAATCAATCACGTATGAATACCCCGCGAAAATTTGGTATTTATAGTATGCTAGCAAACTTTATCATGTCTACGTCAGTGGCAGGGCATTTAGGTAAAGACTTTAACAACGCCCCCCCCCCTTCGACAGTTATTTCCCTTACTTCTGCCTCCGCCCAATTGATATGGTCTTAAATATAGTCTTTGTCCGTTTTTTATAGCTTTAGAGCACTTATATTATCTTACTGTGTCTAATTGCCTCTGTTAATTGCTTACGTTCGTTTTTTGACGTGTTAGATGCTCGCGCAATATCACTGACTCCACCGATTATCCCGCTCAAAGATCTCAGCGCGGGTGAAATAAGAGAAATTATACCTCCTAGCTTCACCACTTTGCGTGCCTTTCTCCGGGTCTTCCTATTTTTTTCTTCCTGTCAAACTGCATACCCATACTGCGTGTTATTATAAATTTCATTATTTTTTAAACGCCCGAAGCAGCCAACCATTCCCCGAACCTTTGGTAGTGTCGATTCGGTAATATTCTTGGCTTCATCAGCGAGAATTGCGTCTGCTGAGTGCCTGTCTTCCAATTTATCACTAGTTGCGTAAGCTATATCGTGTTCTCTACAATAAGAGTCTAATTCTTTTATTCCCTTGAAGTAATGAACAAGCGTTTAGATAATCTTGTGCCCGGACCACAGAAATTAACACGCAGATGAACTTCAAAAGGCAGGTTATTTATGATACTGTTTATCAATCCACGTCCCACATTGATGTTACCTCTACGATGCATCACACCCTACTGATTNAGTTATTTATGATACTGTTTATCAATCCACGTCCCACATTGATGTTACCTCTACGATGCATCACACCCTACTGATTGCGGATGCTATGAGTGAATTACAGCACGTCGTAGAAAATGTGCGCACGAAATATCTAGCTGCTAAGTGGGCATGTCTGGAACGAGACACTGCGTTAGAAGTAGCGTATAAGCCCGTTACCTTAATACCAGATAATTTACAACAAAAAATTCCCTGTATTGAAATGAAGATATAAACAGTCATCAAACTCAGGACAAAGAGAAAGGATAAAACACTGATGGGAAATGAACAAGATGAAGATGATTTACTATTATCTGATTTGAAATGTGAAAAGAAGTCAAATATTCGAAGCGCAAACATTTGCAACTTTTAGTCTTCGTACACAACTCGGTTTAATGATGAGACTGCAAACGAAATCAAAAGTGGTTCATGGGAAATAAACATTTTTTTTTCCTACTCAATGATATAAAACAAGTCGGTGATGTATAGTCCAGAGCTCACGAGAAGGCGAGGCTCTGGAATTCGGGCAGGGTGGTTGAGCGGGAGGGTGGGCCCGGTGGGCCGCAATGTCGCCNGTGTTAGATGCTCGCGCAATATCACTGACTCCACCGATTATCCCGCTCAAAGATCTCAGCGCGGGTGAAATAAGAGGAAATTATACCTCCTCGCTTCACCACTTTGCGTGCCTTTCTCCGGGTCTTCCTATTTTTTTCTTCCTGTCAAACTGCATACCTATACTGCGTGTTATTATAAATTTCATTATTTTTTAAACGCCCGAAGCAGCCAACCATTCCCCGAACCTTTGGTAGTGTCGATTCGGTAATATTCTTGGCTTCATCAGCGAGAATTGCGTCTGCTGAGTGCCTGTCTTCCAATTTATCACTAGTTGCGTATGCTATATCGTGCTCTCTACAATAAGAGTCTAATTCTTTTATTCCCTTGTAGTAATGAACAAGCGTTTAGCTAATCTTGTGCCCGGACCACAGAAATTAACACGCAGATGAACTTCAAAAGGCAAGTTATTTATGATACTGTTTATCAATCCACGTCCCACATTGATGTTACCTCTACGATGCATCACACCCTACTGATTGCGGATGCTATGAGTGAATTACAGCACGTCGTAGAAAATGTGCGCACGAAATATCTAGCTGCTAAGTGGGCATGTCTGGAACGAGACACTGCGTTAGAAGTAGCGTATAAGCCCGTTACCTTAATACCAGATAATTTACAACAAAAAATTCCCTGTATTGAAATGAAGATATAAACAGTCATCAAACTCAGGACAAAGAGAAAGGATAAAACACTGATGGGAAATGAACAAGATGAAGATGATTTACTATTATCTGATTTGAAATGTGAAAAGAAGTCAAATATTCGAAGCGCAAACATTTGCAACTTTTAGTCTTCGTACACAACTCGGTTTAATGATGAGACTGCAAACGAAATCAAAAGTGGTTCATGGGAAATAAACATTTTTTTTTCCTACTCAATGATATAAAACAAGTCGGTGATGTATAGTCCAGAGCTCACGAGAAGGCGAGGCTCTGGAATTCGGGCAGGGTGGTTGAGCGGGAGGGTGGGCCCGGTGGGCCGCAATGTCGCCACCGGGGCCTCCAACCTGTACTACCAGTACTAAAACTATCAGTTCGCAGGGAGATTTTCCTTTCATACAACACGCATACAAATATACTCTATAATGTCATGGTATACGCCTCTATTATTTCTTTTGACAGTAACCTTTAAATTCGCCATTTTAGGTGCCCGTTTGCCTGGTGCGCGAAATGTTTTGCATTGTGTTTGAAGTACACATTTTTAAAGCGAGCTATTTATTGTACATATTCGCAATCTGTTCCAGTACGAAAATTAATCACATTTCACAATAGTTACAATTGTAAAAATATCTTTTACATTACCAATACTAATTTGAAAACATTCAGTATGGCCAAAAACAACATTTTAAAACTGTTTTAACTTAAATTGTTGTACTTAAATACCTTCGAAACAACCATAGTGACCTGAAAACAATTTTGATGGCATACATTAATGGCTAAAACAGTTAAGATCAGGAATTCATATATTTAATAAAATACTCTGAAAGGATATATATACTCTTACTGCTTAACTCAAACAGTGGATGTTGTTGTTCGATGATAATGTATTCACTTTCGGGAAGTGGCAGCGCCAGTTCCGATTCGGAAGAGGAAAATTCGTCGTCAGATGAATCACTTGAGCCACGGTCTAGGCATATCACAAAACTGTCTATTGCGTCTTCCACGCGACAGTCCTTTTGCCAGTAGTCTGCTTCTATATTTTTGACTTGCGAACAGAATCCTTGCCAGTCTTCTTCAGCGACAGAAGATATTGCTTCCGTCGTGATTTCCATTAGCTTTGTTAACGACAAGCTAGCAGTAATGTTCTTTTCCCGCACTAGTCTCTTTGTTTTATACCACGCTAGTTCAATGGGATTAAGTTCGCACATATAAGGAGGAAGTCTAAGAACATCATATCAGTGCAGTTTTAAAAGTTGGTCAATACGAAATACTTTTTCAGGCTTCCGCAATTAAGTCCAATAGCTTTGTTTTTCGCATTTCATGAGTAAAAGGAATGTTGTTATTGGTCAACCATGACTCCATTTCCTTTTTCACTGCATATTTCGATGGGGGTTTATTTTCTTGCACTGAGTGGTAAGGCGCATTGTCCATAATAACAACAGACTTTTCCGGTAGGTTTGGCAATAACTGATTATGCATCCACTTTTCGAAGTTCGCAGAATTCATCTGCCCATAGTAGTCCCCCGTAACTCTGCCTGCTGGAAAAATTAGCAGTGCATTTTCAATTAATCCAGTTTTAGCACCTGCATGAACAACAATTAAACGGTTCTAAGAACTGCTGTTGGTTAACACACCACGTTCAGTATCATTTTGCCAAAATTTGTTAAATGTGATGTTGCTTTCAACCCAGGTTTCATCAATGTAAATTATGGGGCGCCACTCCATTCTGTAGTGGAGAATTGATTTTAAGTATTTACAACGCCAGTGGAAAATGTGCTGTCTTTCCACTAATAGTTTCTGAGAACTGTTACACCGTTTCCATTAAAACCCCATTTCTTTCCATATCCACCTGAGCATGTGAAAATCCCATGGAAAATCAATTTTCTCTCTCAAAGCAACGAGACATTTAGGACCTGTTGGTACTTGTTTCTGTACTAAGTGAAAATCATGAATGGCGTCTCTTATTACTCTCCTATCAAATCTTTCATGCGGACGCTTTCGGTGTTTGCCTGGTGTTGACAGCGAACTGTTACAAACATCAGCACCTTCTTTGCGAATTCTGGAAACACTTCTCATATAAGTTCTAGTGTATTCTGATGCACGCAGATTGGATTGAGATAATAAATGCTTTATTTGACCATCAGTAGCTTCTTCGTCACATTTATTTATCACATGTCTGATCACCTCCCTCGCTTCGCTGTGCATAGTTTTCCCTTTCTTCCTAGACTGCGCCATAATATACCGTCCTGGTACGCACGCAACCGACACTAACTCGTGACTGACTTCCAGAGAGCTGCTTCTTTTGGGATGACTAGTAGCGAGGGTGACCCGTTACTCTGACAGCGGTCTTTAAACACCAGAAGGGGGCAAGGGAGGGTTTGCGGCCCCAACCACCACCCCGCCACGCAGCCTTGCCTTCTCGTCAGCTCCCTACTGTAGTTATACAAGCTGCGCCGGGACTATACGAATTGATTTTTAAACGCAATCCAGCCGAATATTCTCGCAAGCCGTTACGCCAATAAATACGACTGCTCAAAGTAACGAGTGCTCATTTGGAAAACAACGATCCGAACAGCAGCAGATATGAGGACGAAACTCACTCGAAATTTGGCATTATCTCATAATTGTTTCCTGAGGTAGGAACATCCACTGGCTATGGTCTAGAAATCAAGAGAATAGAAGATGGAAGGATACCACAATATGTTTGTTGGAACGATGCTAATGAGCTGGTGCAAAGATTACGACTAATAATTCATTCTCAACGAGCGGGAAATAATTCACACGCGAACGTAATTACGAATATCCTCGAAGAATTACGAGAGGACGTATACACAAGATGAGTCGCGCGCAAATTGCAAACGAACTCCACAGGCCTGCTAGACATAACTACCCCAGGCGGAAAGATCTATACCAGGCTGACCTAAGTTGAAATGATCTCGTGTGCAAGAACGACCAGTATCACCTTCGCCAGGTGGCCGGGGGACACTGCCGCCGGACGCCAACAGCCGGCATCGCCGCCACCCCCCTCCACCCTGTTACCGCTTGTTACAATTACTCCGAGTCTCCCAGAATCGCTCTATATTTGGGTGGTGCTCAACCGCTCGAATATAGAGATCTGGACGAAGAGGAAAAGGAACGAGAGATATCAGTGGCAGAGTGGGTAGTTGCTCTACCAACGTCGCCACCTGCTCCTCTCTCCAGCGCGGAAACGAGTATCCAACAGAATCTGGATGATATCGATCGCAGATTGATACGGAAACCCCCAGCTTCTAGAAGCAGTGTTGACAAACCAGCATTTGCTTCTNGGATGATATCGATCGCAGATTGATACGGAAACCCCCAGCTTCTAGAAGCAGTGTTGACAAACCAGCATTTGCTTCTACAGAGGTTGTCAGAGGAGATTCGTTCTCCGTACGATATTCTCCAAGATCAGATGGATATTCGTTCCCGCATTGGAGGAATCGAAAACAAACTCAACATTTGCTGAGATGGGCTGGAGCAAATTGTACATATATTTAACCGCAACATGTAGACAAAGTGATTGGTTTAAAAAGTGCACATATTAAAAAAAAGTGTATGTTTTTTTAAAGCTTATAATTTATTTTAAAGGTATTTTAAACTAAATCTGTTTGCAAGATATTATTTTTTTAGAAGGAGGAAAACGTCGTCGCCTCTATGCACAGTAAGTACTGCTCCCATTTCTGGTTTTTTACCATTGCTCATTTTTTGTTTTTGCCATGTATGTTATATTACAAAATTGCATTCGGTAATTTGTTTTGCATTTGTCTATTTTAAAAAAATTGGCACATGCAAGAGACTTTTTTTTATCTTGGATGCTTTTAAATGGTTTATTTCCTCGTAACTGCAAATACTGACACTTAATTGGTCTTAGAAACCACTTGGAGTGACTTTTTTTCTTTTCCAAATATAAACCACAACATATTTTTATCATAATAAGATACAAATACCTATAAGCAAGAATACTATTTTCACTACACTGATAAAAAAATATTATTTCTAATCAAGACATAAACAAACTATAAACACTGTTGCTGGGGAGAAGAAGAGTTTCTTTAAAAATAATATACATAAATTTTTAAGAAAAAATACTTTTAAATAATTTTTACCTATGACTATAATAAAAAAAAATCTTAGAAGAGGACTAGAACTTATATACAAACTTGCATCTTTACACTAAAACATATATATTTTTTAAGAAAAACCACTAAACAGAAAAAAAAATTAGCCTATGACTTTATAAAAAATTTTTATTACATGTATATGACTATATGAAAAAAATTCTTATTGCTGGTCTATGCCTCGGATAGTCAAAAAATATATATATATAAATTCTTAATGCATGTCTATGACTATATAAAAAAAAAGCTATTGTCTCTGATGGTCATAAGGGCTTCAAAAGAATTTATTGCTACGGATTAGAATAATCACGACAAAATATTCATTCGTCCTCCGAGCAAACACACACACACATACACACACATGCCTATTACTATTTTTAAACACCTTTCTCCAACACATGCCCTAACAGCTCAGTTGGCTAGGGTGTCAACCATACTGGCGACTACATGGTCCGGCAGTCAGTTCGATCCCGCACCACTCCACGAAATTTTTTGAGCCCTGAGAAAAAAATAAATAACAGTGTTTCTGGTTGTCTCTCGACGACTTAAACTACTGTAAACAAGATGCCGGACACGCCAGCGCCTCCTNGGATGATATCGATCGCAGATTGATACGGAAACCCCCAGCTTCTAGAAGCAGTGTTGACAAACCAGCATTTGCTTCTGCAGAGATTGTCAGAGGAGATTCGTTCTCCGTACGATATTCTCCAAGATCAGACGGATATTCGTTCCCGCATTGGAGGAATCGAAAACAAACTCAACATTTGCTGAGATGGGCTGGAGCAAATTGTACATATATTTAACCGCAACATGTAGACAAAGTGATTGGTTTAAAAAGTGCACATATTAAAAAAAAGTGTATGTTTTTTTAATGCTTATAATTTATTTTAAAAGTATGTTAAACTAAATCTGTTTGCAAGATATTATTTTTTTAGAAGGAGGAAAACGTCGTCGCCTCTATGCACAGTAAGTACTGCTCCCATTTCTGGTTTTTTACCATTGCTCATTTTTTGTTTTTGCCATGTATGTTATATTACAAAATTGCATTCGGTAATTTGTTTTGCATTTGTCTATTTTAAAAAAATAGGCACATGCAAGAGACTTTTTTTTATCTTGGATGCTTTTAAATGGTTTATTTCCTCGTAACTGCAAATACTGACACTTAATTGGTCTTAGAAACCACTTGGAGTGACTTTTTTTCTTTTCCAAATATAAACCACAACATATTTTTATCATAATAAGATACAAATACCTATAAGCAAGAATACTATTTTCACTACACTGATAAAAAAATATTATTTCTAATCAAGACATAAACAAACTATAAACACTGTTGCTGGGGAGAAGAAGAGTTTCTTTAAAAATAATATACATAAATTTTTAAGAAAAAATACTTTTAAATAATTTTTACCTATGACTATAATAAAAAAAAATCTTAGAAGAGGACTAGAACTTATATACAAACTTGCATCTTTACACTTAAACATATATATTTTTAAAGAAAAACCACTAAACAGAAAAAAAAATTAGCCTATGACTTTATAAAAAATTTTTATTACATGTATATGACTATATGAAAAAAAATCTTATTGCTGGTCTATGCCTCGGATAGTCAAAAAAAATATATATAAAAATTCTTAATGCATGTCTATGACTATATAAAAAAAAAGCTATTGTCTCTGATGGTCATAAGGGCTTCAAAAGAATTTATTGCTACGGATTAGAATAATCACGACAAAATATTCATTCGTCCTCCGAGCAAACACACACACACACACACACACACATGCCTATTACTATTTTTAAACACATTTCTCCAACACATGCCCTAACAGCTCAGTTGGCTAGGGTGTCAACCATACTGGCGACTACATGGTCCGGCAGTCAGTTCGATCCCGCACCACTCAACGAAATTTTTTGAGCCCTGAGAAAAAAATTAATAACAGTGTTTCTGGTTGTCTCTCGACGACTTAAACTACTGTAAACAAGATGCCGGACACGCCAGCGCCTCCTNAAATAACAGTGTTTCTGGTTGTCTCTCGACGACTTAAACTACTGTAAACAAGATGCCGGACACGCCAGCGCCTCCTAGCAGGCGATGAAGAAACCACTGCAAACAATGTGGCGGACACATCAGCACCCCTTGCAGGCGATGAACGAACTACTGCAAACAATATGGCGAACCAGCACCCTTAGCAGGCGGCGAGGGAACAACGCAGACGACGGGCGAAGAAGGCAACAAGAGAGGAAGAGATGGCAATGAGAGACAAGGTGGAATAACAGACAGCCAAGATGGAATGAGAGAGCATGAAAAAACAAGATGGAATGATAGAGCATGAAGTGGAAACACAAAATGGCAGACGGAAATAAGATCGCGACCGGAGACAAGATAGCCGCTGGAAACAATATGGCGGATCCTCCAATCCTCAGCCCCCAAGCCCTGGCGCCCAAACCCTCATTTTCTATCTACTAATGCAAGTGCCGTTCTTCATGTATTTCTACCCCTAAAATTATTGTTTTCCTGATGCGTCCAATGCATGCCGCCAACCAAGCCTTGACGTCAGTCAAAGGCAAGGCAGTACCTTACGGATTGTGGTGCAAGTTCCCGTAGTACGTACAAATCTAACTCACACCGTGTCTAACCCACGTTAGTGAGAGCTTAGAACTCTCGCGAGTTCTTGTTCGGAGACACAAGCCATTACGTAAGTTACACGTAAACACCTCGTGCGCCCTGCACAACCTTGCGCCCCAAAACGGCGGTAACACCCAGAGCACCATCGACGCGTTGCGCGTATTGACCCAATCCAAGGCTTCCAGTTCGCTGAAACTCAGTTTCTATGACAGGAGGATTCAGGGCGGAAGGAACAGCGGGTTTGTGGGAGTGANTTTCTATGACAGGAGGATTCAGGGCGGAAGGAACAGCGGGTTTGTGGGAGTGAGTTCACTACGTACCTGCACCTATAAATCAGAATCAGGTTGGGAAATCTGCATATTCGCAGTACCGCGAAAAAAAACGCTAATAAACAAATACGAATCGCTGAAGGCAATTCGCACGTTCGACAGCCACGTTTACAGGGCTGGTTGTTTTGGCTGAGAGCCATGCATAATTCGTGCGTGATTATGTTCTCGTTGACAACTCGTATAAGCGAATTTATGATCGTTTTATGACCATATGTCAAATTGTTTAGTAAAAAAAAGCCATCGCTCAAGCAAAGACGGTTAGACCACCCCACGATCATGCCGAAAGAAATCAAATTATTTCCTTAGGTCAAATTTACTAGAATATTGCCCGTATGTATTAAGCGGTACAAAAAAAAAACCATCATTTAACTCGTCTCACGATACCAAAACCACGCTTAAAGAAACTAGCAATTTTTACATTTGAAAATAACGTTGCTCCTACCATTCCTGGAGCAGTGACCTTCAAATCTCATCATCGTCTTTGAAAAAACACTGGCTGGTAATGTGAGAGCAAATGCGCCTCGGTAAAAAAAAACAACCACTCTATTTTACACGTTGCGACTGGAACTTGTTCTTCTGACTCCACAATTTATCAACTATGCAGTAACTTGTAAATCCGCAGTAAAACATCTAAAGTACAGAAAACTAATAACTGTCGTGCCATATCGTTAAAGCATAATGTTTCAATTGGCGACTGAGAAAAGATTTATACTACCTCTTTCCTTCAGTGTGGATATGTGTATATACATATATATATAATCAAAGTCTGCGAAGTAAAAATATATTTAATTTCACGTGTAATTTAATTGACAGACGGGCATAGGTCAATAAAGCCAGACGTTAGTTTTTACGTGCGGCGGAAATTAATATAACGGCCCAAACGAGGAAGCTACATGGTATGGGATTTGTAAAGTAATTAATTAGTAGAAACCTACAAAATTCGCATTATTATCTGGCAGCACGGTAATCTTCACTGTNAATATAACGGCCCAAACGAGGAAGCTACATGGTATGGGATTTGTAAAATAATTAATTAGTAGAAACCTACAAAATTCACATTATTATGTGGCAGCACGGTAATCTTCACTGTCCTGTATGTAGGTGCCGTCTGATTTTAGCGAAAAGAATTCAGGACTATTTGTACTCCAAAACCCTACAGCTCAGAACCAATTCCGTAATTGCATGCTTTTAACTGTCACGCATTGCAGGCGTCTCCCCGCGAATCACGGACAATCAGTGTCGCAGTTACCTAATTCTGATTGGCCCAGTCAAGTAAGGAACTCTTTCCCGACAAAGACACGTGGCCAATAACTAGAGACCTGAAAAAATTCGCGTTTTCATTTCGGGACGAGCTAGAATTCAAAACCCCGTAAGTTTGTATTGCTAATGCTATTGGTCCACCCGTTAAATTACACCTCCTGGACAACTCTGAGCCAATAATAAATACACAGTAAAATACAGACCGAATCACCGTCTTCCGCTAATACAACAAGCAACCGATGAACAGTGATGTCTGCATGATTTTGCATACGAAAATGGAGTATAGCCTACAGGTAATTGAACTCGCGAATTTTCCATGTCTCTACCAACAACCAAAGGAAAAAATGTACGTATGCCATAGGACATTAGAGTCTATCTAGCCTGCGCGGCCCTACGTATAAGTATTCGAGTCGGTGTACGTCATTTATTTATCGACGTGTGCAGCTTCGAGGGCCCAGTTTCCATCTTGACTTGGTTGAAAGCGATTCAGCAGCGTTCACACGTCATTTTTCGGAGAGGGCGATCGAAAGAGAAGGGGAATATTTTGGCGAGGAAGGGGAGGTAACTGATGTGAGTGAAGATATTAGGGTGGTTCTGAACATCGAGGTCTTGAGAGCCGACGAGGGTGAAGCGAGGTAAGCGAGGTAAGTACGGAGCAGCGCCGGAATGAAAAGAGCGGGGGGGGGGATATCCCCGAGAAAACCCGCCGACCAGCGGCATCGTCCGGCACGATTTCCGCGCGCGAAAAATCCGGGAGCGATCACGCCGGGAATCGAACCCGGTTTGCCCAGGTTGGAGACGAGTAGTCTAACCACTACACCACCGCGGCCCCCTTAAGCACTCTGTGATCCCAACTCTAGGCGCGTCACAAGGTCACGGGCGACAGGAGACAAACCCGCAACACACACTCGCTGTATCAACAGGGCAGGGCGTCTTCTTCGCGCAGTTTGGAGCAGTGAAACACGAGAGCCGTGTTTACACGGGCCTCCCTCGAGCAATCGGCGAACGAAAGGGCTTAGCATCGTCAAAGAGACCACGTCGCCGCTGCAGGTGCGAGCTACCTGGGGTTCGATTCCCGGCTGGACCACGCATTTCCCCGCAGCTGCGCCAACCCGTGGTTTCTTGGGAAATCTCTCGCGCAGAATTAGGCGAGTACTCCAAACCTGGTGTTCAAACATTGCATTATAAACACAGGAAAACTCTTAACACGTACACGCCGTTCACGGTTGATTGAACACTTTTAGTATCAACCTTCGAAAAAATGTCACTGCCCCTACCTGCATATATTTTAACGGGCACTCTTAGTTGCATGCACGCGGTGAAGTTGGTAACGACAAAGGGAATGTAGTTCCACGTTTTAACGTTGAATTAAAATTTTTAGCCACACGTTTGCCAACACTGAAATATATTTTTCTTTCTGTTTTTTTTTTAAATACATGTAAGCGTTAGAATTTAAAACAAATAAAATATATTTCATTTTTTTTATATTTTACAATTTTACTTTACCAACGCCTGAATAAAGTCATGAGGCCCATGGTAAAATTGATATTAAATATGGTGGAATAATAAATTATGTGCGTGCAAATATATCTTAAACAGGCTTTCAAAATGTTCACTTTGCCATGAACAGCCTATACCTCCGAAAAAAAAAAATCGGGAAACAAGTCATGAATTTATTAGTTTAAATTGTTTTCAGATTTATTGCGCAACGCTAGAATCCTAACGGCTACTTCAAAGTGATTCAACTTCACGTATTCTCCAAATCAACTTACACGTAACTCCATAGCAGCACAGTACGCAATACTGCTGTGATCGAAACCACAGACTCAAGATGAGGTACACCGATCTCGCTGGCTCCGCACAACCAGTCCCCGTGTCCCGACATTGAACTGCTTTTCCGCCAGCACGACTAGCAAAAACGTCATAGATCGGCTTTGAGGTTCGAACACTGTTAAGGAAACGAGTGTTTTGAGAGGATTTTGTCCTTCCTATAACCAATTTGTAATGCAGTTTTATTATATTCAGATTGGTAAAAGTACCGTAAAACTAGAAAACTTTGTGCCACTTTTTAATATTTGCAAGCATAATCAACTTTTTAATTAAGATAACGGGTTGGGAATTTTATCCAGCATAACTACACATCTCAAAAATGTAATCCTGTGGCCAAAACAAATACAGGTAGCAAGGGAAGGGAGGGGAAATTGTTTTTGTGTGGCCCATTGTTGTATACACAAGTAAGTTAACTATGGGCCACGTCTTCTTGTCCCATTGAAATACGTGTCAAACGTGCCCTGGCCCAATGTTGTCACGCTACAATTATTCACGAGTCAAAACTGTATACATTTTTGTTTTTTACATTTTCCCTCAATGTTTAATATGTGTTTTCCATGTTTTTTGTCAAATAAGTAAATATGTCAATTGAGAATCAATATGTTATTTAAACGCTAGATCTAGATAGCTTTCTCGTTCTGAAAGCAGCTGTGGCCCATTGTTGGGTCGCTGGCCCAGAGTTATCGAATCTTACGGTATTTCACTAGTATAAAAGTGCTTGGCATTTTAAAAAGTTAAAGATATTAACTCACAAGTTCATCACTGTTGAACATGTGACTTTCACAGTTGTATTATTTTGGGTAGGACAATGTCGGGTACGTACGCAGAAGGCGAACAATCGCGATTTACCTCATATATGATCGAAACCGTTGATTTAATTTAATACAACAGACAGGGTAATGGCCTTGCGTAAAACTCGCTACGGTGTTGCGATACTTTCCCAGCGCGTGTTAACTGGTCGAAGTTGTGTTTTAGGTGGTTATTACGTAACGACTAATCGATATGTAAATGGTCACGAGTGAGGAAGCCGACTCGCGAAAAAAAGAGAAAAAAAAAAAACGGAATAATTCGCCCGGAACGGGGACGTGAAATCCGCAAACCCGCTTCCCGTTCGGTGCGTCGGTTGTCGAACCTGCGGCCTTCCGAAAGCGGTCGATGCGTGGTCGGGGTTCGAATCACGCGAGACAGTTTCAGTTTATACGCGTCGTTCTGGGGCGACGCGTGGTGCTAACGTCCGACGAACGAGATCACGATACACTCGTGAGAAGACAGTTACGAAATCCACCGGTTCAATAACCGTTTTCTGTACACTCGGCCGCTCCCTTGGTGAGTGGCCAGTTCTAACCGGTTTCTTCACCCTTTTTTTAAATCAATCCTTTGAGAAATCACTCCACGTATGACGTGTTTAGTTATTTCCCTAAATATGCCATGAGTCACAAGCGTTTTATACATTTATTAACATAAAAATATGTTATCAATGTTAAAAGTATGGCAACCCTAAATGTTTGCCACTATGTAACTGCCAATGTAGACAATATTACTATCCACAGGATAATTGTAACAATCGTACATCAATTATAAAATAACTTCGTGACTAAGTAAAATATTTATATATTATTATTCACGTGTAGCTTAAAGTTTCTAATTAAAAGTTACCTTTTGGAACACTACGCACCTAGCGGCNTTATATATTATTATTCACGTGTAGCTTAAAGTTTCTAATTAAAAGTTACCTTTTGGAACACTACGCACCTAGCGGCGGAAATTTTTCCTATGGCAAACTCTTCCGTAAAAAATCACGTTTTGTTCATAACCTGGGTAAAACATACNTTATTATTCACGTGTAGCTTAAAGTTTCTAATTAAAAGTTACCTTTTGGAACACTACGCACCTAGCGGCGGAAATTTTTCCTATGGCAAACTCTTCCGTAAAAAATCACGTTTTGTTCATAACCTGGGTAAAACATACTTTATAATCCATTCACGGTTACTTCACACTTTTCTGAAGCCCTGCTAAAGTTCTACTTCCAGGATATTCCTCCGCCCTGTGCAAACTAAGCTAACCAAGTCAAGAAAATTACACTAGAGGACAACGCACCGAATTCGTGCGCATTCAGTTGTAATAGCATTTTGCATGAGAACTATTTCTTACTAGGCGCTACCAACACAGATGTTTTCTCACTGTTTTTATTCATATTTACTATCAACAGACGCAACACGCATGAGATATTAGAAACGGGTACGGCAGAATCTCGTACTGACTGGCACGCACCCTGTAGAGTTGATAACGACGGAAGTAAAGTAGTTCCATGTCTTAACATTGAGTTAAAAATCTTACGTAAAAATTTTTTGTGAATTAAAAAAAAATGTATCCCTTTTTTTAATGCATATAAGTGTAATAATTAGGAAATATGTAAAATATGTGAATTTTCCCAATATTATGGTAATAAAATGAGGTTTCTGACTAGCCTTTGCTAACAGAAATAAGCAGTTCGCAGTAAAGTGAATATTTTAAAAGCCCTGCTTGAAATGCATACTTATTTACGCCCATATCTCCTCAGTTGGCCTCGCGGACCACATGTTCCCAATCTCAGAAAGTCCCGTAGTGCGGCCCCTATTTCCAGTTTAATTTTGCAAGCTTCTGTGTAAGAATCAGAAGTACACTCTAAGAANAGTCCCGTAGTGCGGCCCCTATTTCCAGTTTAATTTTGCAAGCTTCTGTGTAAGAATCAGAAGTAAACTCTAAGAAATCATTCGCAAATTTACTACATGGGTGTGTACGTAGAGTCAGAAAGCGCGAATGGTAAAGCTATCTCCCATTCAATCATACTAGCAGTGGCGTGTGGTGAAGCGTTTCCGCCACATGAAAAATTAACATCATCGAGGATCTTATCACTTTATTCGTGAGTCGACAAAGTGTAACTGTTAAGCTGTTAGGGAAGTATATACGATATATAAATGTCTTACTGTTGGCGCTACAACTGCTGGCGGGTGAATTTACATAAAGAGGGGGGGTGCGGCCGGCAAGGGGAGAAGTAGCTGCGCACGCGAGGCCTGTCGCAGCCTTATGACGTGCCAAAAACATTAGCCTCCGTATCATCGGTTGCGAATTTGCCGGCGCGCGCCTAATGTTTTTGTAACAGTTTGTACACTGCCGGGCCGGCCAGCTGCTGCCGCCGGCCGGGCCGTGCCGACGGACCAAGACCTGCCCGCCAACATATGTGGCTCTTACGGTAGTTCTTACTCCCGTGTGCGTAAAGCAAAACAGAAACGTAATGAAGGTNGCCCGCCAACATATGTGGCTCTTACGGTAGTTCTTACTCCCGTGTGCGTAAAGCAAAACAGAAACGTAATGAAGGTAATTCAGCGTCCGGAAATTAAGAGTGCATTGTTAAAACAGCGTTAGGGCTCGGGAATACATTTCCTAGTTTGCTGCCAACCTCGCCGTGATTAATTCAGTCGGTGCTCCAACGTTAAAATTTATGCAATTACGGGCCGTGCTTAATTAACGGCAAACAGTGTATAGGCCTAACACGTATTTGGTGCCAAGTGCCTCCAAGTTGGGAGCAGAATCGATAATCGTGAAACAATCGACGGCAAGAGGTTCCCGTGCCGTTCACACGGAGCGTTGTATCGCGTGGCGCGGTTCGATATGCCGAACACACGCACGCGCACACACACATCACGTGTATAATATTTCTCTGGCGTGTATAACACGGGAGGAAACTGACTTCGTTTACTATTAATTTAAACGCCACGCCGTTAAAAAAAAAATTCTTATATCTATTCCGCAGGACCCGGGTTCGATTCCCGACACCGAACACTTGGAATTTTTAGAAAAGATCGGCGGATCTTGCTCGCCTCGACTCTGCGGAAGGCAACAGCATCATCATGCATCGTCGCCCTGGGCTTGCAGCGGCTTCTTACACCGCTGTCGTTTTCTTGAGTTGCTGCCAACCTTGGCGCTGTCAACTTCTTCATCACGTTTAAAAATAAGTTTTAGACTTCAGGCTAGTTTGTGTAATTTGCAGCTCGGCTTGACCGGGTGCACGCCAAGCAATGTTTTAAAACTTTCCAGGCCCTGTGTACCCAACAGTGTACACTGAGCACAAGAAGGTTACTTTGGAAGATACTGCAGTTTGTTAGGGCTAATGTTTATTCTATTCATGTTGCGAAGCTCAATGCTTTTAGTTTGGCAACAAATTTTTTCGCCGCCAGTGTGCACTGCTGTCGCATGTGTACAGGATTTTTTTATATTTTTTTTCCCCGTTTTGTACGTAAGTAAATAGGATGATTGTAATTTTGATAAGATAATTATAACTGTGTAAAATCTTCCTATTTGCATTGTGTTAGAACCTGCGTAAAGAATAAACTTTGTTCTTCGCAATAAAGAGGAAATATAACGAAGTACATTAATTTGTAAACTGGATTTAGCAAAACGTCACTGTACACAATTACTTTATTTATATTTGACAACTAAATCGAAAAATAAACAGTGAAATGGTAAACAGATTTCCTGCGCGGTTTCCCTAATGGAAAATACAAAAATTACTAAGTTCCTTTTGATAACAGCTATACTTATGTCGCACTTATATTCCTAAAAATTTTTCCAATTAATAGGCTGTTCAAGGTAAAGTGAGCACTTTTGAGGAACCTAGTTACTTTTTCCTTTTGGCCATTTTTTTTATCATTTCACCACATTTTAAATAAATATTGCAATGTAAGTAATAAACACAGTGTAGCGACGGGCGACACTGGTTGTCATTGTCTCAAATTGCGTGTCATTTGTCAAGTCTAATGCCCCCCTCCCACTCCTCTCCAGAACCTTCCTGCTTAGTATTAGTAAAACAAAGTATATTTTTCATTCAATTCGATGTTAATCACTTGTATAAAGTATTTCTATATTATTATTTTTTTTATTGAGAAAAAACCTCGAAAAACAATTTTTTTTAAATCTTTAATCACAATCCGGAGGCAATAAAACTCAAAAAAAAAGTTATAAAATTTTACGTATGGATTACCAACACCGTTTAGCACCTTTCAATCGCTGTGCCCTTTACAATGTCGAGAAAAAAAAATTACCCACCCTAATTTATATTCCACCGCACTCTGAAGTTAAAGTCTAAGGGTAAAATAAAATATATTTATTGACTATTATTCCGAATGAGATGGTTTTAGAAGTGCTCAATTTACCATGAAAAGCCCATAAATAAGATTGCTTATGAACGCTCAATGGCAAATAATTATGTATTTTCGCTATTTGCTCTTGTAAACACGACTGGACGGAGTGAATAATTGTTACGAAATAACGTTAATACTTAACATTTTGGCTGGGGCAAGTATATAACACAGTTCGAGCAAAACACCAGATATTACACAAAAATAAACACAAATTTCTCAATTTACCACCAGCTTAAGACCTCTTCAAAACAGCAGCGCAACTTNATATTTGCATTGTGTTAGAACCTGCGTAAAGAATAAACTTTGTTCTTCGCAATAAAGAGGAAATATAACGAAGTACATTAATTTGTAAACTGGATTTAGCAAAACGTCACTGTACACAATTACTTTATTTATATTTGACAACTNACGAAGTACATTAATTTGTAAACTGGATTTAGCAAAACGTCACTGTACACAATTACTTTATTTATATTTGACAACTGAATCGAAAAATAAACAGTGAAATGGTAAACATATTTCCTGCGCGGTTTCCCTAATGGAAAATACGAAAATTACTAAGTTCCTTTTGATAACAGCTATACTTATGTCGCACTTATATTCCTAAAAAATTTTCCAATTAATAGGCTGTTCAAGGTAAAGTGAGCACTTTTGAGGAACCTAGTTACTTTTTCCTTTTGGCCATTTTTTTTATAATTTCACCACATTTTAAATAAATATTGCAATGTAAGTAATAAACACAGTGTAGCGACGGGCGACACTGGTTGTTATTGTCTCAAATTGCGTGTCATTTGTCAAGTCTAATGCCCCCCTCCCACTACTCTCCAGAACCTTCCTGCTTAGTATTAGTAAAACAAAGTATATTTTTCATTCAATTCGATGTTAATCACTTGTATAAAGTATTTCTATATTATTATT
The DNA here is from genome assembly GCA_002778355.1 of Clitarchus hookeri. Lineage (NCBI taxonomy): Eukaryota > Metazoa > Arthropoda > Insecta > Phasmatodea > Phasmatidae > Clitarchus > Clitarchus hookeri. The sequence goes on along the minus strand of NQII01003482.1, from coordinate 176,103 downwards.
TTTTTTATTGAGAAAAAACCTCGAAAAACAATTTTTTTTAAATCTTTAATCACAATCCGGAGGCAATAAAACTCAAAAAAAAAGTTATAAAATTTTACGTATGGATTACCAACACCGTTTAGCACCTTTCAATCGCTGTGCCCTTTACAATGTCGAGAAAAAAAAATTACCCACCCTAATTTATATTCCACCGCACTCTGAAGTTAAAGTCTAAGAGTAAAATAAAATATATTTATTGACTATTATTCCGAATAAGATGGTTTTAGAAGTGCTCAATTTACCATGAAAAGCCCATAAATAAGATTGCTTATGAACGCTCAATGGCAAACAATTATGTATTTTCGCTATTTGCTCTTGTAAACACGACTGGACGGAGTGAATAATTGTTACGAAATAACGTTAATACTTAACATTTTGGCTGGGGCAAGTATATAACACAGTTCGAGCAAAACACTACNAAGTATATAACACAGTTCGAGCAAAACACTACATATTACACAAAAATAAACACAAATTTCTCAATTTACCACCAGCTTAAGACCTCTTCAAAACAGCAGCGCAACTTGTGGCGGAAATGTTCCCTTTGCCAAACTCTCTCATAAGAAATATCTCGTTTTGTTTGTAACCTGAGTAGAATAAACCTTACTAGGGCCAGTGCGCAATGATCTTCCTTGTGGGTGATTAATATGTACACAGCGCCACTGCCCTAAGATATGATTGGCTCAATTTACTACAGCTGAACAAATATTTACAGCTCATTGTTTGTGATGACGAGTCAATTTCTGTGTGGTGTCGTCTTAATTAAAGGACTTAGTTTCGTATTTGCAACACCTGAGACCATGAATTAAGGGAGTCTGAAATGGCTAAGTAATTTGCAGGGACAGACAGGGATTTTTTTCTGAGGTAAATTTAATTACTATCAAATCAACCATTAACCGACCATATTTTTGAGCAAAAAAAGGGAACGGTTGCATAAAGAATTGCAGACCCAACGGGAGATGCGATAAAAATACAAAGAAAAATTTTTGTCTCGTGTCCAATGCACCGATGAAAATGTGTTTTTTTTTTTCTTTCAGTGGAACATTCATTGCGGTTGCATCACCCGCCGTTGGTCATCGGTTGAATGTGGACAGCAGAACGTGAAAGGGGCGTGACCGATGGCTGGTCGGCCTGCCGTGGACCAATCACACCGCGCAACATACTGTCCGAGGAAGAAATATAAAAGTGATGTAAACTCTATCAAACGACACCCCTTCTCAACCCCATCCCGCCCACTATTGTTCTGCCAAAGCGAGAACTTTGATTACACAACTACTGAAACAAATTAGGCCCACTAGTACGTAGTTTAAATGACAATTGATATTTTTTGTATAGTCTGTTCGCGGTAAACTGAACACTTGAAAGCCCTGCGTAAGGTCTGTTCGAATGAACATTGCGTATTCTTCAACTATACGTAAAATTAACATTCCACTTTATGCGTCGGTCCAGCGAGACTGTGAAATTATCAAAAAAGTAAATATTTTAAATATATCCTAATTATTACATTTATATATAGGGACACTGATATTTCGCGTAAAAAGATTTCGAGACAAGATACAGTCCAAAGTACTGTACGGTCGTCGAGCTTCCTTGATTGGCTTAAAAAATGTTCTGGCCCGTGTTAACTGTTTGCGCACGAATCACGAAGGTTCAGTGTCGGAGTTACTTAGTCCTGAGTGGCTTGGTCAAAGACGGACACGGCACCAGCAGCCAATGGAGGTATAACAACAGCTGAGGTGTGTGTATATAGTATTGAAGTCTACTGTGTGCTCCGATTTTTAAGCGAAAAGTCACTGGCCCTATTTACATGCATTAAAAAACAGGGATCAAAAATTATTTTAAAATTCACAAAAAATATTTACCTAAGATTTTCAACTGAACGTTAAGACATGGGACTACTTTACTTCCGTCGTTAACAACTCTACAGGGTGCGTGCCAGTCAGTACGAGATTCTGCCGCACCCGTTCAAATATCTCATGCGTGTTGCGTCCGTCGTTGATACACGCACGTCATTTGACAATGTAGAGACGACATCCTCACCTTGTCGACGCCTATTTGCGCCCTTATCTCCTATAGTTGGCCTCGCGGACCACGTGTTCCAAATCTCAGAACGTTCCGCAATGCGGCCCCTATTCACAGTTTAATTTCTGCAAGCTCCTGTGTAAGAATCAGAAGTACACTCTAAGAAATCATTCGCAAATTTACCACACGAGTGTGTGCGTAGAGTGAGAAAGCGCGAATGGTAAAGTTATCTTCCATAAATTCATACTAGCGTTCCTGCATTTGCTCGGGAATCAGTCAAATGCGTGGGAAACTTCCCAACTTTGTATAGTAGCGACGCTAAACATTCCAATATTTGTAAAGTCAGATGTGAGGCGTTGTTTCCATACGATATATGGGTTTAAAACTTCCAATTCAATTTAGGAAGTTTTGCAGAAATTGTTTTTAGTGTGTTCATTGCACCCAGTATGCAATACATTAACGCATTTCGATGAACAAAAACTGTTTGGGAGCCCATCTACTCTCATTCTGGCGCCATTTATGAAAT
>NQII01003482.1:142817-173339 GCA_002778355.1 Clitarchus hookeri | reverse complement strand
AACTTTTCCCTCCAACAGTTTCTAGCGACTACGCCACTGACTCCAACGCACAAAACATGGCTCGCGAGCAGCGGCGTGTAGTGTAGTGTTGCAAGGTGAGCTGTGGTTTGCTCTGTGCTACGCCTAATCGTTTGCTCGTTTATACATCCGCTCAGTTAAACGTAGCGGTGCAGCTGACGTCACAGCACGTGTGTGAAATGGGTGCCTCGCCGCTCTCTCGTGGGTGGCCGCAATACCTCCAGTTTCTCCCGGCTCCGCTCTGGTTACTGCTGCGTGCGCCGCGTGTATACAGCACTGATCAAGCACCAGCTCACCTCGCAACACTTCACCGCACGCCACTGCTCGCGAGTGCAACCACGCGGTTGGTCCAGATCTCTGAAGAGTTTAGACTTACTCCTCTGCGCCGAGGTGCCCCATCCCCCACGCACTTTCCCCTCTTTTGTTTGCCTAGTAAATCAGTAAAAACTCTGGTGTTTACTATAACCGTATGATAGGGGCATGGGAATACACACCCCCCCCCTTTTTTTCCTAACTTTTTAATAATGGGCTAAAGATGATGTGAACTGATTTCTGTCTTTCGTGCAAGCCCCCGAGATTGACTCACATATTCTCAACATAAATGTCAAAATCACGTAAGCAACAGTTGCATAGACGTCTGTTTACATTCTTGGGTTTTTAACAGACCAGAAGCTTTTATTTTAAAAGTTAATATTTTTGAGTAAGTTAGTAACATATGCAATTCGCATTTATATTCGGCAACAGGACTTGTCCTACACGTTAAAAGCACTTGCTTATGTGGACAGCATGTACCACAATCTCCCTCACGTTTTTAATTGTTACCGCATGTTTCTAAACGGTTTAACTAAAATAAGATTACTGATTTCAAGTTACTGAAGTAGTACAGATTTTTCACGTCGCTTATTTTATATTTTCAGGAATATAACAGAGAACGAAAATACAAAATTTCACACAGCTGTTCTAACATACGCGCAGCTCAAATGAGTTTCATAGCTGCAGGTCACAACTCGTCTGGTTCGTCGTAAAAAAATCACATGGCAGAACCCACGGCCTGCGTTCACATGATACTTGCAGTCCTCTGAAAATAGAATGTATTAAGGAATCTACGGAAGTATCGATTGCGGAGATGAAAATACTCGACGGAGAAATACGGAACATCAAGACACGCAATGTCCTGATCCAACACAGAGATGCGGAATTCAGTCAAAATTTAATCTTTATCGTGATAGACGGCAAATTACGTAATTCTCCTACGCAAACCACGTCAACGCAAATATTCTACCTGTGAGGCGCTACTTCGAAGCAATTTAATAACGTCGAGTCAATGATTCTGAGGGAAATAAATACACGCAACCTTCAGTTCGGCATGTCTGTTTTACAGGGGTGGATTCGCAAGTTCGATTGACTTTCGCATTTGGCTTGTAATTAATTGCTGGAGACCAGAAAAATTCGCGAGTTCAATGACCTGCAGGCTAGACTCTCCAGACTTGTGTACAAATATGCCAATTATATAACTGCACATTGGTTGTCCGCTGTCACAGTAGAAGGTGACGATTGGGCCAGCCTTCTCCAGGAGGTGTCAAAAACCGTGCGGACCAATGGCTGAAGTTTTATAAACATACGTGTTTCGAATTGTAGCTTGTCCCGAAATGAATCCGCGAATTTTTCAGGTCTCTGTTAATTGCCAATCAAGAAGTGGCACGCTCGAGGAAGTGGCAAAGACATCGTAACTGCAAATATAGCTCGGATTCAGATAGAGAGAAGAGAGGGAGAGAGAGAGAGTTAAGAAGGCCGTGGTGTGATTGTAGACCAACATATACCAGACTTTGGCAATACGAATACCGGAGAAATACAGCAAGACGGTTATGTAAAAACCCAGACCTCTTGACTGAAATCATAAACACAGATATAAATTTAATTAAGAAAATACATAATAATGATTGTTGTATCATGTGGACATGATTTTGATGTTGACACACTTCGGACTTACACTCATAACACGTCAAGGTACTTCGTTGAAAGGTATCCATGGTACAACATGACACCGACAATACATAAGTATTTCATGCACGGACCGGGAATTATCACGACAGCATTGCTTCCAATTAGACAATTAGCCGAAGAAGCACAGGAAGCAAGCAATAAAGAATTTAATACATACATAGGGCACTTTAAAAGAAGTAAGTATTTTAATACCTATAAAATTGCTCGTTTTAAATTTTTATCGAGTAGGTAATGTTTTAAATATTAATTACGTGTTTTAACACCAACTAAAAGTTATCGTCAGTATTATTGCTCTTGTCAAATTTTAAATCCATTTGAAAGATATTCACCATCGCGAACGTATAATCAAAACGGAGGCGTCCTTTCTTATTTCTTGGTTGACTTGTTTCAAGTAGTAGCCACGGGGAGCGCCCTGCACTCTGACAATGCAGTGTGATTCGTGACTATGAAAGCTGGTATGGAACCTGTCGCGGTAAATAGGGCGTATTCTATGAACCAATCATGGTATAAAATCTAGCCGTACAAGGCGACAAACGCCATGACAGGTGCTCTACTAGCTAGTATAACGGCTGCTATGACGGACCTTGCACAAACGTTTTACGGACTCTGGTGCCGTGTAACGTGGCCTTGAAGGCGTGCCCCCCCTTCTAAGTAAAAGGCATTGTTTCACCACTGAACTTCGCCACGGAGTGTTTAACGACAAACAATACGTGAGTCAGATAAAGCTGTTGCCACACTCCCGTGAACCCTCAGACATGCTGGATAAAACTCAACCTACATCAATGGACCAGTTTACTTCTTCCGAGCTGCTCGAATCCAACAGCTCGTAAAGCACACTCCCGATATAAAAACGAAATTCCACCCTCCTCTTTCACCCTTTCTCTGACTTGGCTCAATTCTCACCGTTTCAGATTTCGAGTGTATTAAACGACTCGCCGGCCGATGGCCCAGCCAATGAGGAATGTTTGGCAGTAAGCGGTGGCCAATCAGACACGAGACCAGTTCCCAGAGCATGCCCTCATCAAAGAAACCACCACGCCAGTTCACTTCTGTATACGCATCTCTTCTGTGACAGGCCATCTCTTGCTGTATGCCAGGATCTTCTCTAGCTCCGGGATACGCTAGATGAACGTAAGCAGAATCTCTCTGGTTCGTGATCGCCAAACCGTGTTTACACGTTGCCAGATTATTGCTAGTACACACTTCTAGTATCAAATAAACTTCCCGAAAAGCGAGAAGACCATGTCGATACTGGTCCATACAGCTGGCTGGCAAAGCCTCCTCATATTCTTGATATCGCCTTTTTTTATTCTCGGCTGCTGAGTCACGACCATAAAATCCGAAAGAAGTAACTAACACGTCTAAATGTAAACGCCAAATAATTGGATTATCGAGTACCATTATTAACATGAAACATATGTGAAACATTCATTTTTATGAACAACAGATATATTCACTGCAATGTTAAAAATCTCTGTACATCCGCGGAAATTACTCAGGGAATGTACACTAAGCATACGGAAACGCGCTCCGTGATGACGTAAAACGCAAATGAGCTCCGTTACGTACAAAATACGGAACCTCTCAGTATCTACAACAGCTTCGACTTTCAGGAACGAACAATACCGAGGATACACGAAGCGTTCTTCGCCACTGTAACTAGAAAAGCGTCGTTCGTGCGGTAGTTAAGATATTCACGTTTGAAAGAATCAGTTTATGATTCTTTCAAACATCAGAAAGTAACACGAGTCACCTGCAACAGTTGGCAACACTTCAAACACGCTAACATTTATTTACCAGAAAGAAAACGTTGCGTGCTTTACTTCCTTCATTGACGTTATGTTAACATTATCATCTTTTCCAGTCAAAGCGTGGTAGTAGAGTGGTATGAGTCCTATATGGGAGGGGTTAAAGTGTTTATCATGGGTAAAGAAAAAAGGGGGGGGGGAGGAAAGGTGGAAGAGTAAACGGCTCTGAATTTTTAGACCCAAGTTTAAATCCCGCCCGAAATCATAATGATCAAAATGTTTTTAAAATCTATTTTATTCACTGGTAAACACGCTCATAAGAAAAATTACACTTTTTCCCCCCGTAATCTCTTTTTATAAGCCGGAAATAGACAAAAACGTAATATAAAATCTTGTGAATGAAGAGAGTGGGGGAGATTTGGGTGGCTGTTAACGTCGAGGTCTCGCGAACCGATGAGAGCGAAACGAGGTGAGTGGAGCAACGCCGGAAGGCAAGGGCGGGGAAACCGGAAATCACCGAGAAAACCCGCTGACCAGCGGCGTCGTCCGGCACGATTCTCACATGCGAAAATCCTCGGGTGACTCCTCCGGGAATCGAACCCGGTTCCCCTTGGTGGGAGGCGAGTAGTCTTAACAAGTACACCACCGCGGCCCCTATAAAATTCACGAAAATTTTATAAATCACAAAAAAAAAAAAGGTAAAATTTGATGTACCTAATTGTTATTGAGGATTTCTACATTTTTTCGTCAGTACTTTATCTGTAATTTCGCGTAATTTTTTATAACAGTGTGCATATAGGAGTGTAATTCACACTTCGCACACAAGCCAATGCTCTGTGCATCCAAATGCCTCCTCTGCTTGTTATCTGTTCTGTTCGTTATCCTGCATATCTAATAAGAGAATGGTTGATGCTCGTGCCGAAGAGCAACTTCCACGTCTTTAGCTGGTTGCGGCATGTCAGAACATACTACGTCCACACGCGCACAGCGTTACCAATGCAGTTTAGTCGTTTGATAGCGACATAGTGAACCAACGCGTGCCAAAAAGATTAAACTGGTATCTGACATGATCTACTTGCCTGAATTTTAGCATTTTGAGCTATGTGTGCCGAGTTAAGAGTTTGTTATTCGAGATAGATCACAGACTGATACGAAAACGCAATTTCAATCACACCGCTGGAAGAAAAAAAAGTTAGTTCCAACGAATGAGTTAATTACTTGTAAATCACGTTACCCCCACATGTGCCTTATTCGTCGAGACGATGCCGATCCTCGATTGCTGAGATCTCTACAGGCACCAAGTTCGTAGGACCAGCCAGTGATGGCTGCAGCCCACCCGCTGATATCACGAATAAATTACAAGCAATGCGTTTGATCCTTCTTTCTGCTAAGGAGGAATTCCAAGTAATTAACACTAGCACTAACACCTTGTTTAATGCCGTTTAAGAGTCAAAAAGGGGTTTTTTTTTTTTCCCCAGAGGTTGAGAATATTTAATGGCTTCGTGACACGACAACAATAATAACTTCATAAAAATAACAAATCACTTGACAAATAATACCTGATCATCATCTTTTTTTTTGCATAGATATAAGCATTTTAAAAGGACCTTTCCCACAAACAAATTTCACTTCAAATGTTTTTTAAAATCTATTGAATTAAATTCCTTGAATGCTGCGTGACGTCACTCGAACGTTATAACTACGTCCATTTTGTCTTTCAAGCCGTTAAATGACCTTCAAAGATTTTCGTTTAAAACATGTTCCACATTTTCTTGAATCAAATTCTTCAACTAGCTCTCTGAATTATAAAAACAGTATAAATATTAAGAGCAGCGTCGTAATGTAACAATTTATGCGCATTTAAGCTAAAACATAATTGCATATATTTATTTCATGCGAAGTAAATATATTATCTTACAAAAAAATTTGTTTTGTTTTTGACAAATTATTTTCGCGTAATATATGGTTAGCAGAGGTTTAAAAAAAATTTACTGAACTTAATTGTAATTTTTTTAACTGAAATATTTGCGAAAATATTTTTAGTCACCACTTCAATATCTATTGAATACGGCTGCATGAATGAAACTCCTTTGAAGTAGAGATTTTCAATTTCTATTGAATTCAATCCATTGAAGTATGCGTGAACACTTTCTGTAATCAATACGTTGAATTAAAACCATTCTAACCCAGCGTACACAATTGTATACATGAAGCGTGTGTCGGTAGTTTTTGGTCTGCACTGCACACTGCGAATCTCAATGACCAATGATCTTGCCTGTGGGTAAATTATTCGCAAACCGTCTTACTGGTCCAGGTCATGATTGGTCCATATAACTGTAGCCGAACATACAGCCTACAGCTCATTGGCCGTGTCAACGAAACAAGTGTTGTGCCTACTTAAGCACAGCACACATCATAAACTATTTTGTTTGCAACGCCTGAAGCAGTAAATTAAAGTGGGTCTGAAAGGATTAATTGGTTACATTCAATAAAATATTTGATCGTGTGAAATGACCTTCGTAAATTATTAATATTTGTCTTTTATAATTCAAACATTTTTTAATTAAAATAACCTTTTGGAACACTGCGCACCTAGCGGCGGAAATTTTCCCTATGTCAAACTTTCCCACAATAAATCGCATTTTGTCGCTAACCTGAGAAGAATAAATCTTACCCCAGTCTAGAAAATTACACCATAGGAACAATGTAACGCATTCGTGCGCAACCAATATAATTATAGTTTGCATGAGAACTATTTCTTACTAGGCTTAATTACAGTTTACATGATAACTATTTCTTACTAGGAATTACCGGTACACCTACATACTCCCTGTTTTTATTTATATTAATTATAAATGAAATAATTTACAGGCCTATGTTGAATATAAGTAAAAGTCTAGTTAACTTTACGTTAACAGATGTATGAAACGTTTGTTTGTAATACACCGGCAAATTCAGGAAAGAACCAGGAACGTCGTACATGGGGTGATTTTTCAAAGGTTTGATTCACTAAGTGCGAAGAAACAGCGAATAGAACGTCCGATTGGTTTGCCATCCACTGGACACTTCTGGAAGACTGCGTAATGCATCCTGTCGAGCCATTCCGTATCATTCCTCCAATCACTACAATCAAAGTACCCAATGACATGCGTCAATTATGTGATACGCCACAAAAGTGGTTGAAAACATTTAACATTTTATATTCACGCTAGTTTTTTTACTAAAACATGTATCAAATAACGGTAATCCGGAATACGTAGCAATCAATTAAAACATCAAACTTTTCATGATACATTAGTCAATAGTAGACTACATCAAACGACAAGCGCTTATTCGCCACTCCGTTGCCACTGCTACCAACTTATCTCCGGAAGTCGAATTCCTTACCAAAGAGACAGGAATTTGTGGTTCTACATTCCAAACGTTCTGCTTGGCAAATTTTTCGCATTCTCAAAGAAACTATTTACTACGTAAAGATTCTGTAAATATACTACTTTGTTGTGCGCAATTTCTTAAAATAGTGGCAATGCGCATTACTAATTAGTAGGGGCAGTGATATTTCGCGAAAAGATTTCGAGACAAGATACAGTCCGAAGCACTGTAGGGTCGTCCAGCTTCTTTGATTGGCTAAAAAATGTTGTGGCCCGTGTTAACCGTTTGCGCACGAATCACGAAGGTTCAGTGTCGGAGTTACTTAGTCCTGAGTGGCTTGGTCAAAGACGGACACGGCACCAGCAGCCAATGAAGGTATAGCAACAGCTGAGGTGTGTATATAGTATTGAAGGCTACTGTGTGCTCCGATTTTTACGCGAAAAGTCACTGACCCTACTAATTAGCTATAGCATGGGTATTGTGATGGACATCAGCTTAATGCAGCATTTGTCTGGCCATACATAACATTCGTTCTCTAGTACATGCATCTGTGTGGCAGAAATATCTATAAAGGTATGAGGAAATTACAAAAAAAAAAAAAAATTCAAGCAAACAAAGACATTAAAAAAAACATCGAAAGCTGTAGGGGACACACCAGAAAAAAAAACTTCCTACTTCCAACATTGGAACAAGAAAATGGAGGTTTGAAGGCGGTTGGCGATGCTGGTAGTACCGCGGAACCTCGCTGGAAGTAAACAAATGACTGCGATAAGGTTCTCCCTGCGTTTGCTGTTGAGTTGCAACAGAAATGCTCGGGGAGTCGGCCGGGTTGTGTGTACGTGGCCGCGTGATACGAGCACACCCTTGTGTAGCTCCACGGCTCTGTTCGGTTTTCAACCTGGCTGGAAGTCGGACCGGAAGTTGTTGACGGCAGATTGGCGACTCCCTCCTCGGAGGTTGTAGACCCACGGAGGAGGATTTCCCGCATGCATAAGTGTGTCTCCTGCTCAGTGNGCCTGATCGTAGTGGCAATCAGGTGGAGGGGCCGTGTTTTCCTAGAGACCCAAGGTAGAAATACCGGACTTGTCCAAAGAATTGGAAAATCAGGCTGTGTAATTTGTCTACTGTCATACCGTCGCGGATCAGGTTCTTGAGGGGGAGGGAGGGTGCGGTGCGGAGAGCCGGACATGTTCCGGAAAACACGTATCCCCTTGCATCTTCTTCGGTTGTCAGATTGCGATGGCCGTTGAAAGCGTTTGCTCAGGCCGCAACTGATCGTGCGGTGGCGCTGGAAATGCGTTGCAGCGCGTTTGGGAAATGTATATTTGTTTTTATTTTAAGACGCTGTTACACAAGCCCCCGGTAGGTTTGCCTACAGAAAGAAAGTGCATTAACTACAAACGACGACGGCCGCGGTACTTTCAAGGCATCGCGCACGTTTGAAACATTATTTCCATCGCCTCCGACGCAGCTGAAAAAGGCATTTTCAAACTGATGTATATCAAAGTATGCGAACCGGATGCATGCGAAACTACTACAGGGTCATGCACCGGACCTTGCTGCAGAGGGCGCGTCCAATCAAATTACAGGGTCGTCGCTTAAGCCTCGGCTTCGCCCCTCCAGCAGAAATTCTTCGTTTTCGCGTCGTAATTTCGGATTCGTAGCAATTACTGACAATGTACGATTATAGAAAATTACATTTTACTAGTTGTTTAGTATTTTCGTGCGTAATTTTAATTGTTTGCTATCTGCTTGTTGTTAAAAGTTGAGAACTTATTAATAAAATATAAGTATCTACAATATAAATACCCAGGTAAACTTACCCAAAACTAATATTTTTTAGCCTTGGTATTTTTTTTAATACCAGCAAAAAAAAACAATATGGGTTGGGTTTTCTAAAAAAAAAAAAAAAAAAAAAAAAAAACTTTTTTTTCCGAACCCTAGATTTGAAGCAATAATCTATTACAAATACCGAAGAAATCATTTAAGACTGAACACTCATTGTCTGCATAATAAAGTGAATAGTATGGGGATAAATAATTCACTTTTTTAAATCTCAAGTTTGCTACAGAGTCGTGGAGGTTAAGTCGAAATTTGATTGGATCTCCATACCATACAATGACTACGAAAAAAAAGTAACCAAAAAAAAAGCACACGATATCTGGACGAGAAACAAAAAAGTGCAGTGAAAATGTGATGATACGTAGGAAATGGAGATTCGAAGAAAATTAGAATTCAGTTTCACCAAACCATTGCCTTTAAACTTCATAAACAACACCGTGATTATTTCCATGAAATAGTTTGACGACAGCGACGGACAGGTTTTGTGGTGTTCACAGATCTTTGTGCCATTGCATATCATCCAGACACTCAAGTGTTCCATCTTGAATATTTCGTCCAACATTTGTAATAACTACTGCTTCAGGTTCAACTTCAAAGATGTGCATCACTATTACGATCCACTTTAGATCATAGGTCGTATACATAGTTTCGCCTTCTTTTGTAGTGATTCTGCTGCCGAAGTGTGTCGGCCTGATTTAGATGCACCGTGCATGAATGCTATAAAACGTCCATCCACCAAACGAAAACCCTTCGGCGGATTACGGCAGATTACGATGACGAGGTAATGGAATACTAATGAGGAAGGCAAGAGGTTTTATTACGCGCGCAGCAAAGTGNACGGCAGATTACGATGACGAGGTAATGGAATACTAATGAGGAAGGCAAGAGGTTTTATTACGCGCGCAGCAAAGTGTACGCAGCGGGAAAGACTGCAAATGCCACGTGTTGGAGAAAAGAAAAAGAAAAATGGCATTGTGGCATTTTGCCCGAGAATGTTGTGTTGCCACGACGAAATCGTTCTCACGTGACTCCAGAACAGAAAACCGGTTTCAAGTCTTGAAGTCGGAAGTTATAATGCATCCTCCGCTCAGTAAGGCCTTTCTGCGATCGATTTCTACCTGTTGACGATAACTGAAGGGTCTACATAATAAAAAAACTAAGTGCACAGTAGGCTCCCAAAATTCAGGTGAAGCTCAAGTTCGACCAATAGAAACGCATCTAAATCTGTGTTGTACGCTCGAAATCTAAATGAGAGGAAATTTTACTGTTTAAATCAGTGAACAGCTTCTAATTAATTCGACAGTTAATTCAGTAAATCTAACAGATAAAAATAGTGTAAAACTTCCAGTTTTCCTTCACTTATTGGTTCGCTGACATTTTCCACTAATTCATCAACAATTTCATCCGCTGTTTTTCAGTTAATTTTCCTTTTTACTGGTGGATCAATTAAACAACCTCTATTAAATGAAAATNCATTTCATCCGCTGTTTTTCAGTTAATTTTCCTTTTTACTGGTGGATCAATTAAACAACCTCTATTAAATGAAAATATCAACGCATAAAAAAAATAAAGGATTTTCTAAATGTGAGTTGTGTCTATTATTATGCCATTTTACCAGGATACATTAACATTCAGTCTTTCATTCCATTTTTACGGCTTTCATTTCGTTTTCACGTAATCATCATTGATAAAGGTTTGAAGGTATAAGCTGTATTAAATGTGAAGAGGTGAGTGCATTCATGCGTAAATTTGTTTTACCAATCCTAATTTTACCAATCAAAACTAAAAACGAAAAGAAAAGTAAAGGCATGGAATTTAAAGCTACATATTTTCTATAAACAATACTTTTTTCTTTCCTTATAGCCAACGTTTTCCTGGCAGCTCGATTAGCAAAGAAACGATCTAAAAGCGGGATGCAATGGATTCAAATCCCGAGCACAACGATTTTTATTTACTTTTTTTTTTAATTGCGTTAACTTGCACAATATAAACAGTGGCTATCAGATATATGTTTACTTATCGTAATGATTTAGCAAAGTTTAATAAAAACAATATTTGATTCACCGCACGCAGTTGGTTGTTACCAANACGGCAGATTACGATGACGAGGTAATGGAATACTAATGAGGAAGGCAAGAGGTTTTATTACGCGCGCAGCAAAGTGAATACGTACGCAGCGGGAAAGACTGCAAATGCCACGTGTTGGAGAAAAGAAAAAGAAAAATGGCATTGTGGCATTTTGCCCGAGAATGTTGTGCTGCCACGATGAAATCGTTCTCACGTGACTCCAGAACAGAAAACCGGTTTCAAGTCTTGAAGTCGGAAGTTATAATACATCCTCCGCTCAGTAAGGCCTTTCTGCGATCGATTTCTACCTGTTGACGATAACTGAAGGGTCTACATAATAAAAAAACTTAGTGCACAGTAGGCTCCCAAAATTCAGCTGAAGCTCAAGTTCGACCAATAGAAACGCATCTAAATCTGTGTTGTACGCTCGAAATCTAAATGAGAGGAAATTTTACTGTTTAAATCAGTGAACAGCTTCTAATTAATTCGACAGTTAATTCAGTAAATCTAACAGATAAAAATAGTGTAAAACTGCCAGTTTTCCTTCACTTATTGGTTCGCTGACATTTTCCACTAATTCATCAACCATTTCATCCGCTGTTTTTCAGTTAATTTTCCTTTTTACTGGTGGATCAATTAAACAACCTCTATTAAATGAAAATATCAACGCATAAAAAAAATAAAGGATTTTCTAAATGTGAGTTGTGTCTATTATTATGCCATTTTACCAGGATACATTAACATTCAGTCTTTCATTCCATTTTTACGGCTTTCATTTCGTTTTCACGTAATCATCATTGATAAAGGTTTGAAGGTATAAGCTGTATTAAATGTGAAGAGGTGAGTGCATTCATGCGTAAATTTGTTTTACCAATCCTAATTTTACCAATCAAAACTAAAAACGAAAAGAAAAGTAAAGGCATGGAATTTAAAGCTACATATTTTCTATAAACAATACTTTTTTCTTTCCTTATAGCCAACGTTTTCCTGGCAGCTCGATTAGCAAAGAAACGAACTAAAAGCGGGATGCAATGGATTCAAATCCCGAGCACAACGATTTTTATTTACTTTTTTTTTTAATTGCGTTAACTTGCACAATATAAACAGTGGCTATCAGATATATGTTTACTTATCGTAATGATTTAGCAAAGTTTAATAAAAACAATATTTGATTCACCGCACGCAGTTGGTTGTTACCAACTCAATAGGGAACATCGTTTCACTGGAACAGACACTGGCTAACCACCGATTCTAAACCGAGCCGGTTTCACTGATTCGAATAGTTGAGTTTCACTGCAAATCAGTGGCTTTGCACTGATTCCAATTTAAAGCGTTTTCGATCAAAATGAAAACAGTTGTTTATTTATTCGTATTTTTATTTTCGGTGGTTGTTTTTTTTTTTGTCAAGGACGTTCAGGATAATCAACATCGTAGTGCATGACTTAAAATAAAATTTCTAATATATATATATTAAATGTATGCTTTTCAGTGATTGGATAAACTTAAGACATTCATCCGAAATATTTCTACTGCAATAAGCAGTAGCACTCCATTGAGTTGGACAAAATTTAATCCAACAGGCACATTGGACCAATTCCTGGGGGCTGCGGTGGTGTAGTGGTTAGACTACTCGCTTGCCACAAAGGAGAACCAGGCTCGATTACCGGCGGGGCCGCCCCCGGATTTTCGCAGGTGGCAATCGTGGCGGACGATGCCGCTGGTCTGCGGGTTTTCTCGGAGATCTCATGTTTCCCCCCGCCTCTTCATTCCTACGCTGCTCCATACTCACCTCGCTTCACCTCTATCGGCTGTCAAGACCTCATTCTTCACCCACTCCTACTGCCTACTTCTTAATGCTTACTGTCCCATGTTATATATCGTGTTATTGTGTATAGTTGGTTCACGACTGGAAGAGACTTTCTTGAAGCCCTGCTAAAGATTTACTTTCAAGCCCATTTCGTATCCTTCTGCCAAAGGTAAATAAACATTGCCATGTGGCAGTCACATGGCAATGTTTACATGCAATGNGCGTAGATGTGTTTGTACATGCACGTACCCATTATAAAAGTCATGTATATATTATTAATGGATATTCCACAAGCATCAAGTTTTTAATATTGAGAATTTCACACAAAAGAACATGCGATGCCAGCGAAAAAATATTTCATTCTATAAACTCAAAATGCGAGTATTTTGATGAATCGATATTTGTCTATTTACAATCGATTGTTAGTGACTTGAGATATACTCCCGTACATCGAAGGCAAGATCATCACTATTGATCGAAATTGCTACAGACGTTAAAATGGCGTGGTGGTTGAGTCGGATGTTTCGCGCAATTGTAAAACGTTATTTAAAAATGGTTGTGACGGTTTTCGACAGGACGGCAGAGTTTGCGAATGAAGGATTCTACGACTTCGACAATGTGAAAACAATTCTTATGTGTAAATACTGCAACGTTAGAAGAATAGAGTGGTAAAGGAAAGACACGTGCACGAAACACATAAAAACAAAAGAAATTAGAACTGAAAGTGAGCACAAATTAAAAACCAAATAATAAAGAGCGGATATTAGTAAAAAAAGACAAATAAATAAATTATTATAGGTTAAACGAGATAACCGCACAAATTCTCTGGCACGTGTGTCAACAACACAAGGACTACGGAGGTTAGTAAACAAATGGCCACGTTACTTTAACCTTGAGCGTGATCATTAGGCTATGCAAGAAACGTTTAAATCTAAATATGTTAGCATCACATCATTAATAATTGGCATAATAAGATACAATTCTTTTCGACACCCATTTGTAAGCGATAAATTAACAATTACGTTAAAACTTTGGAACTATTTCCTCTCTTTGTGCTGGCAACCTAACGGCATAACTGTATCCGCGCTCGCCGCTGTTTGTAATGTTATATGCATGTCGCTAACGGCTAGGGTGTTTTTTCAAAGGTTGATTTTCAAAAGTTTCTTCCAGTCGTGAACCGACTGTAGATCCCTTTTACGCAGTTTTTGGAACAGTGCTTATTGCAAGTGACGATACTTTCGAGAAAAAAAAAAGGCGCGAAAGACTAACTGACATCGCCAGCTTCAGAGGGTTACGACATGGCCTGCAAAAACTGACTCCCAAGAAATGACACCTGCGTAAACACAAGCTAGGATCGCTTGAAAATAAATTATAAAAACATGTTTTAAAAAGTATCCATTCATGTTTGAATTCGCTAAGTTTTCCAAATTATGTTATTGAAACACAAATGCGTTTATCTCAAAGTCACAGTTTCCCAAATGTAATATTGTCGTATTAACCACGTGAAATAATCTAAGGCGTTTGTACATCTATTTATAAATAAGTACTTGTGTGTTTGAACCCACGCTGCAATTGCGCTAAATGAATTTTCTTCGCCGTTAGTTCTATTGACACCACTAACGTTGTCACGACTTCACTAACGTTGGAACATCCCAGCACCCTGTCACATTGCTTTCCAGCACAATTACAGGAAAAATATAAAATGTTAAACAAAAATAATATTCGAAACTATTGCTGAAATCGCCGAATAAATTCTGTCGGTTTCGGAACAATAACGCAATCAAAAAATCATTCCAAGCAGTTTATTTGATATTTATAACACAAGTTATATTCATAAAACAATTTTTTTAATTTATAACGCACATTTTTAGTTATATCTCGAAAGACTTTTAAACAGCTGAACGGTAAATGCCGAGTATACTGGGGCACGTGAACAGATCATCAATTTCGGTTAAATTTTATACCCCCCCCCCNCATCGCATCCAACACACACACCAAAGAAAGAGAGTGCTGAACAAAAAATTTACACGGGAGGAAAAAATAATCTTGTATAAAAAAGAGGCATTCTTTACTTTACATCCTTCATACTGAGAATTTTTCTGGTCGTTCGTGGAACATGTGAGTGGGGAAATAAAAAGAGAAGGAGTAGGTGGAAAGTTAACCTTTCCGTACTAACAGTTGGGTAACATTAATAACGCGTTAAGATAACCTCAAATATAAAACTAATGCGGTTCTGGCATGTTATTTGACATCATATCACACAACATTATGAAAATTAGATTTGTTTTGATTTAACTAACTTTTCTGTATCCGTGCTTATTTCACTTTAAGTTTAACATCGATTGTTTTGCATATCAAAACACAGGCACATTTCTGTGTGCCACGTATGTCGTGCAGATATATTTCGTACGAATTTCAGACACCCACTGCAAAAATTATATATNTTCAGTAGGTTACTTGAAAGTTAATTTTAAAACGTCGTTCCTTTCAACACCCGTCCAAGCGATGAAATGATCCTGAGTCGTTATTTAACCAGGGGCGTAACGAGGAATTTATTTCGGGGAAAGAGAGGAGATCAAAATTTTATATATTTTTTTTTAATATAAAAGCTATAATATTAAAAATTAGCACAAATAATTATTTACAATCAATGGATTGATATACAGAGATGGAATCACAAAAGGCTATAAACATTCTTCATATTCAAGGGGGATCACACATTTATTACAGTTAAAACGTTGTAATTTTTTTTAACTTATATTTTTTTGTATTTTATTTCTATTTCGGAGGGGGGTATATCCCAGTACACCCCCCACCCTCGTTTTTTTCCCAAGGCTACACCCCTGTATTTAACAAAAGTTCGCTTCTCCTCTTTCTCCCCCCTTGTTTTTCGCTTCAAAACAACTAATTCCGAACCACCAAATTTCAAATTTACCCCGGGGAGGACTCGAGTACCAATTTATTCGCAGGTGCCATCATGACATTCAGTACTACCCTCTTCCCCGATTTACCAGAGAAGAAATTGTTCTGCATTACAAAAATTTGCATTTTGTACCTCCATTACAGGCATGATGCGCACGCATCTGGTTTTTTTAAAACCATTTGACTTACTATTCCGATTCGTCCACACCTGACATGTTGTAGAATAGGCACAATCAAGCTCGTCGTGAAACGCCAGAATTACGATTGGTTGCTTCTCGTGCCATGGATCTACTGAAATCATTTACGCGCGTTCCAAAGTGTCAGTTGTTATAAGAAATACTTAAGTATTTCTCGCACCATAAATTTCACCTTTCACAATCCCTGAAATGAACAAGTAACGTGTNTTATAAGAAATACTTAAGTATTTCTCGCACCATAAATTTCACCTTTCACAATCCCTGAAATGAACAAGTAACGTGTACGTTAAGGGGTTACTCAGTAACTAGGAACACGGAGATTCAAAGTAATTAGAATTCACCGCCCTCGTACTAATGAACCTTCAGATTGGTCCTTTATTCCCTATTTTCTCAAAAAACCTACAGATTTTTTTTTTCTGGTTAGGGAATTCTAAAACGTTTCCAGCCTTTTTTGTTCTCGGCGCATCGGGCGTGGCCTGACATTTGGGCTGGTTCTGCCAACATTTCAGTTCATAAAGTAGTTTACGATTTAATAGCGTATGTAAGCGATGTTGTCAATTTTATACCAGTAAAACAGGAATGCATCTCCAGTTGATGGATACGAGAATATTTCGCATGTTTGATAAAAAAAANAATTTTATACCAGTAAAACAGGAATGCATCTCCAGTTGATGGATACGAGAATATTTCGCATGTTTGATAAAAAAAACTCAGTTTCGGGAAATTTTTGACTTAACTCTCTAGTCACCACGGAGCAGAAGGTGACTCGCATAGTTTAAGGTNAAACTCAGTTTCGGGAAATTTTTGACTTAACTCTCTAGTCACCACGGAGCAGAAGGTGACTCGCATAGTTTAAGGTTTGCGTATGGAGTAAGACAATGCATTCAACTCAACTCAAAAGCCATCAACGGCTAAGATGTAGGATTTATTTTTAAAGCAATACGAAACAATAACATATAATTCCTCATATGAGAGACTGCAGACTTAGAACAAAAGGGCGCTATTAAAAAAAATGTATAGGCTATTATTAGTATACTCATAATGCACACAAACAAAGAACGGTCGCGATTTTTCAGCTCTGCTGGATAAAGTGGGCTCTTCACTTTTAATCCCCGTGACGAATTTTCAGCCTCCCACCCACCTCCTCGCTAAACAATTACCAATCGCACGCCAACGAGGAGGTAAATGCTAATCCTTGGCAACATCACAGAGCTCTCTCGTTGGAATGAAAAATAAACTGGGCGACCCAGCAATAGTCCGCAGTTCGCCGCTACCGTGCCAGGTAACAAATCTGATGTAACCTAAGGCATCCGTGTTACGGTATCAAGCTTGTCGTTGTTTTCCCACATCTGACTCAATGAATCGATGTTAATTATTTGCGAAGAGAACGTACTTCATGCAACGGCATTAAACTGTCTTTTTCAAACAAAAAAAAAGACGATATTGAAACTAGGCACTTAAAAGGTAGGCAGGTAGTTAGTACTTAACGTCTCGCCGACAGCTAGATCGTTAGAGACGGGGACTTGTAGTAAACCATGTTAGCATTCGCACGGAGTGATTTTGGAAAACCATCGAGACCCCGAATCAGGGTGGCCTAGGCGGGAATCGAATCCGCGACCTCCCGAACGCGAGTCCGGTGGTTTACCGCTGCGCCATCTCGCTCGGTGACGCTCGTAAAAGTGTCGCCGTTTACTTTAACGGCTAAAGTGAAACGACGACTCAGGACAGGTATCGCAGCTCGCGAGGAAAAATATTTCTGATGCGACTCGTGCGTCTTCAATTATTTATAGTTTCTATATCATGGTACACTCGCGCACTCGGTATCTCTGAGGCCTCGCTTCCTGCACGCCAGTGCGTGGGAGTGTACGCACACACACACACACACACACACATACACACGTCGCTTTGCTACAGCGCAAAAACCTGGTTTTAAGTGCAGCTTGTCGTTTCACAGAACATCGCAATGGCGTTGGAAACGAAGCGGAACGCATTCGGGATCGCGGAATGCACTACTCCGGAGGCGGGTATTTTTTTTGCAGAATCAGTACGCACCCTTGCGCAAAAATTCCCGTTAACCAAAAAAATTAGCCTGCGTGGCTTGCGAGCACCTATAAGCTAGATATCGTGCAGAATTAGCAAAACGTGTTTAACTTAAAAACTGCCTAACGTTGCCAAGTGATATCTGCTTACGGGTATAATCTTCGCTGATTTTCACTACACGTTATGTTGAGTTTTTTTTTTTAATTTAACAGTTTTCGCCTCTAAACTTAAATTTTACCACAGTGAAAACAGCTAAAAATTGTTTATAACATGATTATTTTTAGGTATTAAATTCTGCAAANGGGGGGGGGGGCGGTGGTGTGCAGTCACACTAATCGCCTCCCATTACGGCAAACCGGCAGGTTAACCAGATTTTTGCACGGGGGAAACACGGCGGACGTTGCCGACGACTGATAGTTTTCTCGGAGTACTCCCGTTTCCCCCACCCTTGCATTCCGTCACTACTCCATCTTCACGTCGTTTCACCATCACCGACGATCAAGATCTCGCCACGGCATGCCCCGTTCCTGGTTAAATTTTTACTATAGTCCATTCTCTGTTGCTTTCTACTTTTCTGAAGCCATGCTAACGTTCTACTTCCAGGGTGTTCTTCCGCCTCAAGCAAACAAAGCTTAACCGAGTCCACGAAATTACACCAAAGGGACAACGCACCGCTTTTGTGCGCACTCAGTGTAATAATATTCTGAACGTGAACTATTTATTATTAGCCATTACCAACACACCTATTTACTCTCTACTTTTACGTGCATTATTTGTAACTAAAATATTACAATTTATACATAAAATACAAGTCAAAGGTATATTTAACCGAACAGAATGTCTACTTTCATGTTACTACAAGTATAGAACGCTTGTGTTACATGATTTGATCGGAAACAACAAATGACGTCATATGGTGGGACTTACAAAGGTTTGATTAAAAAAGTGTGAAGAAACCTTTACAGTCTATGCGCTTCTTAGGCGTTACCCAAACCTTCCGTTTTGTTAAATATAACTTTCACTTATATTTTATGTACAAATTGTAACATGTTAGTTGTACATAAAACGAATAAAAACAGAAGAGTAAATAGGTGTCTTGGTAATGGCTAGGGCCAGTGACTTTTCGCGTAAAAAATCGGAGCACACAGTAGACTTCAATACTATATACACACCTCAGCTGTTGTTATACCTCCACTGGCTGCTGGTGCCGTGTCCGTCTTCGACCAAGCCACTCGGGACTAAGTAACTCCGACACTGAACCTTCGTGATTCGTGCGCAAACGGTTAACACGGGCCGGGACATTTTTTCAGCCAATCAAAGAAGCTGGACGACCCTACAGTGGTTTGGACTGTACCTTGTCTCGAGATCTTCTCGCGAAATATCACTGCCCCTGGTAATGGCTGGTGAGAAATAGTTCACGTTCGGAATGTTATTAAGCTGGTCGTGCACACACGCGGGCCGCCTTCAGACTGGCGAAGTTCGCGGATTTGTATTGCACCCGGCCTCCTACTGGTGATAATGTTTCGAAAGTTGTGTGGAGCAGCCGGCCGTCCTCGTTTGCCCATGCAGTGCTCGAATTCTACGTTCTCCATTCTCCATCGCGTGCTCTGACTCACTGCGACTTCTCCGAGCCATTAGCGTGCTGGGCGGCGAACCTTTCCCACCGACACGCTTCACGTAAAGAAGCTCACAAGTAATGTTCACGTTCAATCTGTAGAGACCTGAAAAATTCCGCGTTTTAATTTCGGGACAAGCTAGAATTCAAAACCGCGTACGTTTGTATGGCTAATGCTACTGGTACACCCGTTAGTTTACACCTCCTGGACAACTCTGAGCCAATAATAATTACACAGTAAAATGCAGGCCGAATCACCGTCTTCCGCCCATACAACAAGCATCCAATGAACAGTGATATTTGCATTATTTTACATACGACAATGTAGTCTAGCCTACAAGTCATTGAACTCGCGAATTTTTCAGGTCTCTATCAATCCATATATATATATATATATATATATATATATATATGTTATGTCCGTTTGTTCGGATGCGTGTAACTCCCGAAAAAATCAACCAATTTCCATTCTGTTTTTTTATAAACCTTCCTTTCGTTCCCACGAGTGTTTGTACACTTTTATTATCTGTATTACCTGCAAAGGTACTAAAATATGGGGGGGAAAAAAACCTTTTTTTACAACGATTTCGCGTCAGGAAGCGCCTTTGTTGACAGCTGTCTGTTTGAACATTTCAGTTTGTTGTTCTCAATGGTTTTATATATATATATATATATATATATATACATATACTGCTATATCTATTAATATATATATATACTTCTTTCAATTAATTTCACGGAAATTAATAGAACCAAAATATTTTATGCCACAGCAACGCGTGGCCGGGTAAGCTAGTTCTTTACAAAGTTAGACTTTTTGAACTAATCCTACTAATTGCAGGGAAATGTGTATTCCAAAACATTGGGAAGTGTTAAAAAGAAAAAACATTTAAGCTATTTTAGATTTCCTACTGCACAGCTAAAAAAATAATNAAAACATTGGGAAGTGTTAAAAAGAAAAAACATTTAAGCTATTTTAGATTTCCTACTGCACAGCTAAAAAAATAATTATTATGACATATGTGTAACTCAGTTCGTTGAATGGAGACTAATCTACTCCTGGGCCAAACACAATTCCAGGACTCTATCTGGGGATCCAATGGGAACGTACTTACCGGAGTGCGACGTCAAAACGCACGATGCAGTAAATCTAATCTTATNAAAACATTGGGAAGTGTTAAAAAGAAAAAACATTTAAGCTATTTTAGATTTCCTACTGCACAGCTAAAAAAATAATCATTATGACATATGTGTAACTCAGTTCGTTGAATGGAGACTAATCTACTCCTGGGCCAAACACAATTCCAGGACAGTATCTGGGGATCCAATGGGAACGTACTTACCGGAGTGCGACGTCAAAACGCACGATGCAGTAAATCTAATCTTATNCTATCTGGGGATCCAATGGGAACGTACTTACCGGAGTGCGACGTCAAAACGCACGATGCAGTAAATCTAATCTTATAAACCTTGATGTTACAGCACGCCGTATTAAACAAACGTTTTATGCTGTTAAAGAAACGACGTGCGACAGCATAATGAAATAAGAAGCCACTAGAATCCACGGGCTTAGTGTAAATACAAACTGTATTACGTAGGAGATTGAGCATGCATCATATAAATACAGCATGCCTCACGAACGAGTGCACTTTTCGACAGATCTGTAGGCAGTACTGTTTACAGCCGTTTCCATGACTACGGCGGTGTCTTCNACGAACGAGTGCACTTTTCGACAGATCTGTAGGCAGTACTGTTTACAGCCGTTTCCATGACTACGGCGGTGTCTTCGCCGCACCACAGATGACCAGTGCCGGATTAAGAGACCCAGAGCCCCTTTTTGGTAACTTAAAAAATAACCTATTTTATTTAGGTAGACTAAATTTCATCAATAACACACAGGAAATTCTTCATATAACATCAAAAATTCTAAATAAATAAAAAATAAAAAAATTGTAGGCCATATTCGTCTACNACGAACGAGTGCACTTTTCGACAGATCTGTAGGCAGTACTGTTTACAGCCGTTTCCATGACTACGGCGGTGTCTTCCTCGCACCACAGATGACCAGTGCCGGATTAAGAGACCCAGAGCCCCTTTTTGGTAACTTAAAAAATAACCTATTTTATTTAGGTAGACTAAATTTCATCAATAACACTCAGGAAATTCTTCATATAACATCAAAAATTCTAAATAAATAAAAAATAAAAAAATTGTAGGCCATATTCGTCTACNTCAGGAAATTCTTCATATAACATCAAAAATTCTAAATAAATAAAAAATAAAAAAATTGTAGGCCATATTCGTCTACTGGGCTGAACAATTTCGGTTTAATATTAAACTTGCTTGATTTAGTCGTCCAGATGTACCTTCTCCTAGACTTAATAGCTAGATCAAAGCTAGATCGAGGATAGATAAAATCTTTTTTTCACTGGTCAATAAAATTATCCAATTTTG
Organism: Clitarchus hookeri; assembly: GCA_002778355.1. Taxonomy (NCBI): domain Eukaryota; kingdom Metazoa; phylum Arthropoda; class Insecta; order Phasmatodea; family Phasmatidae; genus Clitarchus; species Clitarchus hookeri. The sequence goes on along the minus strand of NQII01003482.1, from coordinate 151,253 downwards.
GCTACTGTAATAATAAATAGCGCTGTCTTGCCCTGTGTCCTCTATTAATTTAATTACAGTTGTATATTTGTACTTTCCTATTTGATTTTCTTGATAAATAAAATTAAAAAAAAAACAGTTTGTCCCCTGGCCAGGGCCCTCCCGAGGCTGTTGCCCTAGGCAGGTGCCTTGTTGGCCTGGGCGGAAGTCCGGCACCGCAGATGACGTTTACATCGGCACTGCATATGACGTTTACATAAATACACTCAACTGCTTATACACCTGCCTAGTATGTACAACACAAAATACTTTTCTATGGAAATAACTGTACACAAGCCCTTCGGGAATGTAAAAAAAGAAGTGCACTCGTTCGTTACTACACACTATAGTTTCGTCCTGCACAGACATTTCTCTGAGTCCCCTTTGTAGTGTTTCATGACGTAACATTGTCTTAATTCCGTGGTTTTCTTAATGGGACTGGACCTCCGTTCAATGCTTCCACGAAAAAAAAAAAAAAACCGTAGCTATTTAACTCTTTGAGTGGGCGAATTCCGTTGTTGCCGGGTCGAAGAGAATGGTACCTCCCGACAGAGAAAACCTAGCCAAGGAACAAAGGTCTTCTGGTAGAGTAGTGTGCAGGACTGTGCATTCTACCCTGGATGCGAGGCCGCGGAAGTGTACTGCATAGACTGCAAGCATCCCACCTAGGCGAACCGGGTTCGATTCCCGGCGGGGGATTTTCGTATGTAGGAATCGCTGGTCGATGCCGCTGGTCTGTGGATTTTTTTTCGGGGATCTCCCGTTTCCCACGCTCTTTCATTCCGGCGCTGCTCCGTTCTCACCTCGCTTTACCCTCGCCGGCTCTCAAGACCTCGGGTGTTAAGAGCCCGCCCGAATCTCTTCACTCACTCACTTTACCCCGGAGACATTACGTCGCGAAAGTCAGGACCTCTGCTCGCGAGCGGCAGACGAGGCAAAAGGCCTCGAAAAAATGTTGTGACGTCAGCTGCTGAACAGCATTCTCTACTATTGCAAGCTCGTGCTTTGACAGCATTCAAGTACGCATTGCACCGTGTGGTTTTCCGAACGCACGTTGTCTGCTTGCCTGCCCTACTTGAAATAAGCATTCCGATGACGCTGTTATCACAAATTACGTTAAAAACTAGTTTTCAATAACTTTTCTGATAAAATATTTTATAGAACCAAATTGAAAGTCCGTGCAATAAACTATTAAGTGCATCACACAAAATCAAAACGTCACTGGACTGCTTTCAAAACGAATATTAACTTTAAACGGATTCGCTCATTATTATTTTTGCAATTACAAAAGGAAAATCTTTATTTACATTTAAAAAAAAAATTGTTTTAATTTCCTCGCTTTATTCCAAGAATGTAGTCGGGTAACGGCTCATATAACACTTAGCTAAATTTAGATAAACCACATACATAAATAGCTTACCCGAAATTCGTACCCGGAACATGAAAGCGCTACACCATAGAGGTCGCCTAAATATTTGGACAAACACTTCAGGATGTTTACATCACCTTTTGAAACACAGAGAGGAAGGTGAACATATATTCGCAGTAGTCTTCAGGGATGAAAAAAAATGCCACGGTTTAGATTTTATTTCGCAGCACACGACTGTACCGAATAGGTGTTTGCAGCGATAAGTACGACTCGCGAAGCTACAAGTCTTGGCGGGCTTGAGTTTCTTTCGCGTGACGCTGCGTCCAGGACTCCAACGATAGTGAAACCTGTCGTTTCAGCTAGGTAACAACAGACGACTCTTAGAGAGACCTAAAANNAAAAAAAAAAAAAAAAAATACACGGAAGTGGAAGCCAACGAAGGCTCTGTCGTTTTAACAATCACGTGACTACGTTAACGAGCCAGCCTGATCGGCCCTCGAACCGCGTTAAAGGATGTTTGAAATCCAGGTTATTTTACGAAACTATTAACCGTGCGAATAATTAACTGAACTACGGAAAAGAACACACACTTCAGAATACGCCTGTCGATTACTTTCACGACGTCACGCATTCCAGACCACTCCGACGTGGTTAGCAACGGCTTTTTTCGAAGCGCTGCATCACAAAATGTATGCGTTATATACTACACTAAAGTACTTTAGGGACATACGCTGGATTTAGCTAAAGATTTTCCACCAAAAAAAAAAGGTAGGGTCACCGCTGAAAGTCCCATACGTAAATACAGCGCGACGAGAACACTGCACGCCAGTTCAGAACCCTGCGCGTAGGGGCGATGGCAGACTTGTAGCGCGTGCCGGTGTGGCCCTNCAGAACCCTGCGCGTAGGGGCGATGGCAGACTTGTAGCGCGTGCCGGTGTGGCCCTTATAGCGCTTGCGCTTCTCGGACTCAAACACGGGGGAAAAAATGCTCCAAGTAGGCGGTTCCTTTAAAGCTGTCGCCTGGTTTGATAGCAGGGAGGCCGGGCAGGGGNGGGGGAAAAAATGCTCCAAGTAGGCGGTTCCTTTAAAGCTGTCGCCTGGTTTGATAGCAGGGAGGCCGGGCAGGGGGAATCGAACCCGCGTCCTCCCGGAAGTGAGTCCAGTGAGTTACCGCTGCGCCACCCAGCTCTGTTTCTCGTGGTTATACAGGCAGCAATTCGATGAGACATTCCATCATGCACGTAGCGGATAGCGTCCTGAGGCACACACCACCATGTTTCCTGCAACTACACACTTAGAACAGCCAGTGTTTGGGCAGGTGGTTGACGGTGGTGCAAACATCGCCCCACCATACGTGTTCGATAGGGGACAAATCTGCAGACCTGGTAGGCCGCGTAATGGTGCCCACGTCTCGTGAAGCAATCTGTATGGTAACGAGCATTGTCGTGCTGCACGATAGCGTTGGGTATGCCGTGCAAAAATTGTCAGAAAACGGGGCGCCCCAGAACGTAGTTGACATATCGCTGTGCTGTCCCCGTGCCTTCAACAGCCACGGGACGTGAGCGGGAGTTGATAGCACTCCATTCCATGACATCTGGTGCCCGTGTGCCGTAGGATTGTCCGCATCGCCCACTGCGGCGCCAAACCCTGCCGCGACCATCGCCTGCATTAGGATTGAAGTGGGACTCATCAGAGAACACGTGCCACGTCGCCATTCCTGGCAGCATTGATGGCGTACCCGCACGATGCCGAGGGGTCAATGGGAAATGGTTTAGTGGACACAGTTCGTCAAACCTTAGTGGAACGGTGACGAATGGTTCTTTTCGAGACCGGCGATTGCACAGCAAGCTCCGCAGACTGTGTGGGCTATCTCTGGATGTGGTGCCACGTTCTGCTGCTGCACGTCGGCGGATACGACGATCTTCTCTATCTGTAGTGCGTCCGGCAGGACCAGAACCTCCTCTGAGTAACGTGCGACGTGTACTTAATCCACGCAGCACGACAAAACAAAGTTGTTAAACTTCACCGAGTTCTTAAGATGATTGCCAGCATTTGTGAGCACACCTATATTTAGTAACCTGACTTCTGTGCCAAGCGCCAGGGGTCCCGGAAATCTAAAAAGCAGTGAATTCTCTTTATCATGCTACTACTAGAGACCTGAAAAATTCGCAAGTTCAATGACCTGTAGGCTATACTCCATTTCCGTATGCAAAATCATCCAGATATCACTGTTCATTGGTTGCTTGTTGTATTAGCGGAAGACGGTGATTCGGTCTGCATTTTACTGTGTATTTATTATATGCTCAGAGTTGTCCAGGAGGTGTTATTTAACGGGTGGACCAATAGCATTAGCAATTCAAACGTACGGGGTTTTGAATTCTAGCTTGTCTCGAAATGAAAACGCGAATTTTTCAGGTCTCTAGTTATTACTTATCAAGGCTAGCGGCATAGATTACTTCTTCTTGGTCCCNAATACAAACGTACGGGGTTTTTAATTCTAGCTTGTCTCGAAATGAAAACGCGAATTTTTCAGGTCTCTAGTTATTACATATCAAGGCTAGCGGCATAGATTACTTCTTCTTGGTCCCCCTCCTCCTCCTTCGCCTCCCCCCTTCCTCCCCTTCACAATTCCAAAATAGCTTTAGCTCATGTATGGCATCGAAAACTTTTATTTTTTTTTTACTAATGACCGCGTACTGAAAATTAACTTTAAAATGGAAAACCCGCCGTTTTATAAACATACAACTATGACAGTCGTGCGTAATCAGTCTGTTCTGGTTGAAAATCTTGGAACACGTACTACATTAAAGAGATTTATATTGTTACAAGGCTTCAGCCCACAATGTTTCTTCATAATAATATGCACAAGACAAATGTTCTATCAGTTTATCCTGGGTGTTTTAGTTTTAAATGCATCACTTTCGTACGAGTGACGAAGACGGAAAGTGTGACTGATGGCTTCACGCCAATCAACCCTCTCCCCAGTGCTGTTTTTATTTTTTCACCCTGGAGGAGTAGCAAGTGTGAACCTTGCAGCCGAGGCTCGTGAGAACCAAGAACTAGACGTGGTCAAGTATGTCTTACAACACCCAAATAGCGTGATAATGCATGCGATTAAATTAACTACTTATCTGTGTAACACAGCATAGCTCCGCCTACCAGACCCTCGTTATTCCGGATTTCCTGTTTATCCGGCTTGACAGCTGCAGTGCACGTATACGGCACCCTAATATTCTGTGGTTGTCTGTGTGAGTAATGTACATATAATTTGTTGAGACGAAAAAAGATAAGCTGTTACGCATAAAGCCTTGTTTGTAACACGTTTTTTTTTCTCTCTCTCTTTTAAACGCGTAAATTCCAGATTATCGGTACCAGTTAGGTTGGATACAAGTGGTTCCACTAAGCCGTAATTGAACGACGGTGTAATATACTATGTTTTTATGACTCGCCTTCTTTACTTATGTGCAATTGATTGATATTATTTATATGTTTGTTTAAAACATATTAATAATTTGTCTACGAGAAAATTTTAGGGAAAGTTGTCGCGTGCACATTGCGAAATTTTTACGGGGCTGCATTATAATTTAGCCTCTTAGTTTCCCGATTATCCGGGTTTTCGTCTATCCGGATAACGTTCTGTTCCAGTTAATCGGATAAAGTAAGCGAAATTATGTTTAAGAAATGAAAGCTTAATAACGTCGCCCCCGCCCGCGAAAAGTGAAAAGCGAAATGTTTCCGGTGGAACTCTGAGACTTGCGAAATTCGGCTAGGGACTTGTCCCGCAACTCGAAGCACAGGACTACTGCCAGTTCGAGGTTGGGGTAACCCTCGCTCGATTTCTGGACTTTGTCCTTGAAGCGGGCTGCCAGGTCAAAGACTCCCGAGTCCACGGGTTTACCTGCGTCATTGGAACCGGAATGGAAGGTTTATAGTTCCACGGCAAATTAATTACGCGTTGGTTTGTCCCGCACACGTGGGCAGTTTTTGCAAACAGAATGGTTGTGCCACTGCTAAATAACCGTACATTTTACACCGCTGGATTTGCCACGAAGGCGAAAAGCTTCTTGCGAACTGGGAATTTGGCACTTCCTGCATATAATGGCTTGTGACTCCGCAACGGTACTGAAACAGGAATTAGCGAAACCCTGTGCGGTTTTGCAAAAAAATAAAAAAAAATAACAAAATAAACGTTATGAGTGGTCATTCATAACATATACGTGTGTTAATCTTAGAAACGAAGTCTAAACAACACAGCAGTATTGATTAAATAAAAACTTTTACGTCTGAATTATTACCACAGATAGGTAATCATTCAGAGTAGGCGTAGCAAAGGCTTATTGGAAACGTTATAGTATATAAAATTTAATAATGGAATGCCNAGGTAATCATTCAGAGTAGGCGTAGCAAAGGCTTATTGGAAACGTTATAGTATATAAAATTTAATAATGGAATGCCTTAAGACAAAAGCAATGAGTAGCTTAGAATAAAAACTATGGATGCACCTGAAATAAAGGGTTATTAGTATATAATGTTTGGTTGGAACAGCTTGTTATGTTCATCAGGTGTTTAGGAAGAGAGAAGCACACACATGCATAATTTATTGTATTAAAAAAGTTATTTTAGAGTAACTTATTTAGTAGCAAGGTTTCAAACTCTCATGCACGTAAAAGTACCCCTTTTTCCCCCAGCTAGTAACCGACCCAAGCATAGCACTCCGCTGTAAAACTAATATCACCGGAGACGGGCGCAATTTCATCTGACGTTCTGCTGTTTCCTAGATTTATAGACCGCTATCCATGATATAGACAACTTGAATTAACTTACATAAAAACAAATACTGGGCAAATACTTATTCCGTTCATTATGGATTGTGTTCTTGTCACAAAATAAAGACAGCTGTAGAGAATCGGCCAACCAAAACGAAGACGTTTANGTTCATTATGGATTGTGTTCTTGTCACAAAATAAAGACAGCTGTAGAGAATCGGCCAACCAAAACGAAGACGTTTATAATTAACGAAGTGTTCGAGGATTGTATTGACGAAAACAGTACCTTAGAGTGGAATGAATCTCTTCTTGGACCAAACATTCTGCTCACTTTACTATGACAACAGCGCATCTCCATTTTTAATTAAGATTTATACTAGTACCCATGTATCCGCGGTTTTCAAGAGTGCGNATTTATACTAGTACCCATGTATCCGCGGTTTTCAAGAGTGCGTGTAGAATATGTGTGAATAAATGTCTTATACGTAGGAGGAAATCTACGAAGTGCGGCACGCATGTTGTAAAAAAAAACAGCTGCTTGCAAAATTAAGTTTATAGGATAGGAAGTAATAAACACTCGCAAATATGTGGCCGATTCAGCTTCCATATTGCCTTCAAAATCTAGAGGGCTTTCATACGCCAGAGGTAGTAACATGCCAGAGTAAGCAATGGCATGGGATATAATACACTGGCGTGGGATATAATACACTGGNGCATATAATGGCTTGTGACTCCGCAACGGTACTGAAACAGGAATTAGCGAAACCCTGTGCGGTTTTGCAAAAAAATTTAAAAAAATAACAAAATAAACGTTATGAGTGGTCATTCATAACATATACGTGTGTTAATCTTAGAAACGAAGTCTAAACAACACAGCAGTATTGATTAAATAAAAACTTTTACGTCTGAATTATTACCACAGATGGGTAATCATTCAGAGTAGGCGTAGCAAAGGCTTATTGGAAACGTTATAGTATATAAAATTTAATAATGGAATGCCTTAAGACAAAATCAATGAGTAGCTTAGAATAAAAACTATGGATGCACCTGAAATAAAGGGTTATTAGTATATAATGTTTGGTTGGAACAGCTTGTTATGTTCATCAGGTGTTTAGGAAGAGAGAAGCACACACATACAAAATTTATTGTATTTAAAAAGTTATTTTAGAGTAACTCATTTAGTAGCAAGGTTTCAAACTCTCATGCACGTAAAAGTACCCCTTTTTCCCCAGCTAGTAACCGACCCAAGCATAGCACTCCGCTGTAAAACTAATATCACCGGAGACGGGCGCAATTTCATCTGACGTTCTGCTGTTTCCTAGATTTATAGACCGCTATCCATGATATAGACAACTTGAATTAACTTACATAAAAACAAATACTGGGCAAATACTTATTCCGTTCATTATGGATTGTGTTCTTGTCACAAAATAAAGACAGCTGTAGAGAATCGGCCAACCAAAACGAAGACGTTTATAATTAACGAAGTGTTCGAGGATTGTATTGACGAAAACAGTACCTTAGAGTGGAATGAATCTCTTCTTGGACCAAACATTCTGCTCACTTTACTATGACAACAGCGCATCTCCATTTTTAATTAAGATTTATACTAGTACCCATGTATCCGCGGTTTTCAAGAGTGCATGTAGAATATGTGTGAATAAATGTCTTATACGTAGGAGGAAATCTACGAAGTGCGGCACGCATGTTGTAAAAAAAAACAGCTGCTTGCAAAATTAAGTTTATAGGATAGGAAGTAATAAACNGATTGCAAAATGAAGTTTATAGGATAGGAAGTAATAAACACTCGCAAATATGTGGCCGATTCAGCTTCCATATTGCCTTCAAAATCTAGAGGGCTTTCATACGCCAGAGGTAGTAACATGCCAGAGTAGGCAATGGCATGGGATATAATACACTGGCGTGGGATATAATACACTGGTGTGGGATATAATACACTGGCATGGGATATAATACACTGGCGTGGGATATAATACACTGGCATGGGATATAATACACTGGCATGGGATATAATACACTGGCACGGTGTATGACGTTAATGCAGGAATTGCTGAAAATGGGCACTGCGGATATCAACACAGCCCTGCAGACGTATTTCAATAGATGGTCTTACGGTCAAGGTTACGTCGTAGGATGAATATGTTCGTATCATGCAGAAAATATCTACTTCAGCTCGGCGGAGGACAGAGAACTTCTTTGCGCCTTCTTGCGTATGTCACGATCAAAGAAAGCAGAGTTATCGGTTTCTCTTCCCCCCCCCCC
>NQII01003482.1:98991-120414 GCA_002778355.1 Clitarchus hookeri | reverse complement strand
CGAAGCACCGAGCCCGCCACTCCGGCCAGAACGTTCGGAGCTCGTGCCAAAACAGTTTTTATTGACGCCGATGAAGAAAATTTGCGAATGCTGGGTAAATGCTGTTCACGGCAAAGTGAACTCTTCCAGGGTGTCTATACGAAATCAGCTCTGAAAAATTCTCTGACTTTTCCGTGTTTTCCTACCACAAGAGGCTTTTTTCCCTGCTCTTTCTTTTCGACCTGGTTCTACACTTCATAGTGCGCGCGCACGTGTGTGTGTGTGTGTGCGCACGCACGTGCATGCCTGACTGGGGTGAGCCCTTTTGAAAGACACAATTGGTAAGAAGTTTCAATTTAAGATGTTTGTAAAATGGCGGGTTTGGGCAATATGTATTTGCTGGTTAATTTAACTTTGTTTTCCGTCATGGCGGAAGTGTAACCGTATCTTTTTCAAGAGGTCTAACGTGCATGCTTCAAGCGAAAATGCAGCAGTGTACGGGACTATTTTACATCGGCAGAGAGAATTTCACAAATTACGCAGCTGATGATAATTTTTTGTGGCACGGGGAATTCAAGAAACGGAATTTCACAAACCACCAGAAACATGCTCGCGCTCTTTCACAGAGTTAAAGATCCAAACAGCTTAAAAGAAAAATTAAACTCGGGAACTGCGGGCGCCGATTTCAGGACCGAGCATCGAAACACGAATATCAGAACTGTATAGAGAATCGGGTATCGGTAAAAATGTGTAAAAATTCGATCACATTCATCTTGGCTGATGGAAATAGTCTAAAACCATTACACACAAGTGGCGGCCATTGTATGCATTTGTAAAGTAATCTAATCATTCTTAGCGCAGGATATCATTGAAAATGTTTGACTACAGATAATTTACAATTCACTAGTTGTTTAATACTTTTGTATCTAATTTCCACTGTGTGTTATTTCCTGCTTGTAAAAAAGCAGGAACTTCTTGATAAAATATAAATATGTTATCGTACACCTCATAAAATTTAAATTTTATATAACCGTGCATTGTCAGTACTTCCTATGAATCCAAAATTATGACGGGAAAAAGAAGAATTTATGCAAAATATGTGGAAGCCGAGTCTTAACATCGAGGTCTTGAGAGCCGATTCTTAGCGCAGATATTTTCCCTGACTTTTCCAGAATAAAATAATTCCTTGATTTTCCCCTTTTTCCAGATTTGTAGACACCCCGACTTCTGAAATCAACATTTAAAATAAAATATCACTGCTCGTATCTGCATACATGCTACAGTGCATACGGGCTTGCACCCGCCCAGTTAAGTTGGTAGCGAATGAATAAAAAATGGTTCATGAGACTTGAAGTTATACTGCGAGTGTAACATTTGAATTTATGCTCACTGAAGTCAGTGTTTATTGAGTTTAATCTATAGAATAAGAATTTCCGTAACGCATGTAGGTACTTTTCTAACACTTTCACCGTTTTATTTGTATGGCGTATGAATAAAGTGATCATACCTACAGAAATGTTACGTTTGCATATGGCGAAATGATACAAAACAGGAAGAAAGTAGATCCTGAGAGTAGTATATAATGGCCGGTTCTGGCACACCTGGCGCCTGGCAAGGGAGCAGGGAGCAGGGTGCGCGCTACCCCCTACCCGCGGCAGCCGATGACGTCACCGCGACGCGCGCGGCGCACGCGCTACGCAAGGCGCAAAGCTCTCATCGCTGATTGGCTACGCAATGCTCTAAAAAAAAGACGCACGTCACTACGCGAGGCTCTCACAATTTGTTTCGAAAAGGAATTTNAAAATTACAAAAATTCCTTTTCGAAACAAATTGTGAGAGCCTCGCGTAGTGACGTGCGTCTTTTTTTTAGAGCATTGCGTAGCCAATCAGCGATGAGAGCTTTGCGCCTTGCGTAGCGCGTGCGCCGCGCGCGTCGCGGTGACGTCATCGGCTGCCGCGGGTAGGGGGTAGCGCGCACCCTGCTCCCTGCTCCCTTGCCAGGCGCCAGGTGTGCCAGAACCGGCCATTATATACTACTCCTGAGTAGAGCTTCCACACGTTCTCAATTTACCGTGAACAGCTTATATACGTTTTATCGTGCTTTGTGAACAAATATAGAGCCAGGGTGATGGGTTTCTCTTCACCCACTTTTTACACCGCAAATGTGTACGTTTTAACGAGGTGCAAGATAATAAAGTACAGGCGCAATTATAAGGTAAGATCGAAGTGCGTAAATTATTATTCTTCACCATCGCTTTGTAAAATATCATGTCTTCCTAAAGGATACAGTTGAAAAGAATCAGCTAGCTACGATAAAACGTGCTTCGTGAATTATTCATTCGCAATCGCGCGTTTGTGCTGTCCCGGTGACAGTATTTTTACTCGTAACTGATTTCCCAGGTTAACGCTGCAGGTCGACGCTCACCGCGATACACGTCACTACTAGTCAGCACAGCTTAACCCACTCGGGGACAGGGTTCTTAAGATGAAAACCAGTGTGGAACCACGTTGACGAATTCTGGTACCGCGACATTCAACATGCGCGACCTTGAATTTTGGTAACCGCGATTTTGGCCTCTATTCACTTTGAGGTCAGTGATCTTTAACGGTAGAACTCCAGAATTTTGAAAACTTTGAAAAGTGTTTCGAGATTTGTAAAGTATTTTGAAAGAATTAAAATGGAATAAAATAAAATAAAAATAAACAATTCTATGATGCAGTAGTACGATAATTTAAAACATTTTAGTGAAAACACTTTCTGAAAATCACATTCCATGTGCATCACTTACACAAAAATTCTGGTTTCGATTACCACTTCGAAGGGTGGGNAACCTTCACGATCGGAAGGCAACAGGCATGTCACAAGTAAGGGGCTCGTACATAATTCCCCCAGCCTCTGTACCCTTTCCACACAAACAACCCCTTTCCCCTCGCCATTCCTTGGCGCGATGTCACTTGCCAAAGACACGTGTATAAATATTTTTGTGCGCATGCGCGTGCATTAATCGACTCGGCGGCCGTAGTGCGCAACACTGGCAGCGAGTACTAACAGCCGTACTGGAATCTGGAATGCACGTTCAGAATATGTCTTCCTCGTACGACTTTTAATTGTTTTTATATTCGGGTACGTTTCTTCGTGCAAAATGCTTGTTGTGTACATTTTACTAACGATGTAGTAAATACCGTTGTAAGGAAACCATACAGTAATTTCATTTCGAAAATGATTTCTTCAAATAGTGATGAAATTATGCTCATAATACAACGGAATCCTATAAATTCTCATTTTATTAGTAGGCGTGTAAAATTAAATCTTTTGTAGATTAAAAAATATTGTCAAAAAATAATTGAAAATATCGCAAGCAAGATGTATGCAGTCCCTTCAACCCATTCGTATAGAAAATCTATTTGTATGTCGCTTTGTTTTGCCAGACTGTTTCGAATTCGAATGCTCCTTGTGATCGATAGAAAGCGAATTCCGAGTTGGCTAACAGTATTTGGACCCAGGGCCGGATTTAAAGTTTGGACGCTCCTAGACCCGAAAGTTTTTCCGCCCCCTCTGCATTCCATCGTTGGGTGGGTTGCGCGGAAAGAGAGTGAGAAGGGGGGGGGGGTTGTTGTTGTCCGTCCGGCAAATTTACTCAAGAAAATAATCTCTATGGTGAAAATTTTAATTTTATCGTATAATAACATCACTTATAAAAATAATTAGAGAATCAAATTTTTGTATTTTGGGTGTATTAAGTAAATGAAATAGCCGAACAGGACAAGGTGTTGGAAATAAGTTTAATCTCTTCGATAGCTATCAACACATAAATACATGTATGCATTATACATTATTAACATGTTAAAATTAAACAAATATATTTTATTTTAGCGTGCGCCCCCTGGCATTGTGCACCCCTAGGCCGGGGGCTAGTGGGCCTAGTGTTAAATCCGGCCCTGATTGGACAGGGAGCATGATCCAATCGCAGCCTGAATCTTATGCTGTGGACACATCTGTAGACCTACCTCTCACACATGAGCTAGGCCGTCCAGGTTAGCTTGGACAATAGGCCATGGTTAGGTTCAATGGAAACTATTCAATGTTACAAATCAACGTGTTTGCAGGACTGACGTATAAGATACGTATACAATTAGCGATCGTGGTTTCTTTCCGGACGAAACGTGCTTCTACACTCGCTGATTTGAATCACTGTCTTTTTATTTTACGTCGCCTCTCTCTCTCTCTCGATTGGTGGAACCAGTGAAACTCGATGAGTCGTGCGTAGTAGTCAAACGCACTTCGGAACATTACAAATGCCGAGTTCCGAAGTAATCTGCGGGACATTTATCGGATTCGATGCGGTGCGATTATCTGCGGGTTTCCACGCGTTCAAAGTTACCTGGAACTATAATTCTGGTCTACGCAGAATCTACCATCTTCGATGTTTGTTCGCTCCGGCATAAATACAGTGTCGTGATCTGAAACAGCGCGAAAGCTATAGCCAAAGCGTGAGATGTCTACGTCGGCTTCGCGGCTTAGGCCTTCGATCTGCTCCGCCATCGATAACCTCCCCAACTTCTACGGCTCTCGAAATCCCTTTTCTCGACGGGTGTATAATTTAACCATCTTAGGAACTCCATCGTCATTAACTCTTTGAATGTAATGAACCCATCGGTTTTTTTACTCTTCTCAATTAATTCCCCAAAGTTGCAAATTAGTTGCTGACGAAGGCCTAATCCGAAAACTTTTTCGTAGTTCGTTAGCATGTGGCCAACTACTCACTGACGAAACCTCTTTCTTGCAGAAGATATTCGTCAACAATAATAAAAAACGTTGGGCATTTAATTCTAACACTGCGTGCATATGCTATGCACAAGCAAGTATTTTTTTTCGTCGTATTTACGGACGCGTTGCAAATATGAAGCGAAAAACAGTCTGGCGTTATAACGATGTGGCGTTGGCATGTGGATAATGTTTGCATGTTAAATTTACGTTTTATGTTTGGGTAAATCGCAACCAGAATATACCGCTAGAATAAAGACGGTGCATCAAAAATAATGTTAAAAACACCTTAGTATTCAATTCAACTTACGTTTATCACGCTTGTGATACCGTGTCAGCAGTAATTCACCGATGCCCTGTAACACTACATGCTAATAAAATTTAAGCTTTCATTTAACAGGCATTTGCACACCTTCACGGGTATTAAAAATCATATCATAGGGCTACAGACCCATTGTATGAATTCGTGTTATCCCTTTTCGAAAATTTAATAATTTTAAAAGACACGATTCCCATAATCTTCTCCTGATTTTCGCTAATTATTTTGAATATTTTTTATTTTGTAACACGTGCATATTAATTTCAAAATAAACGCAGTTCAATTATACGTAATACAAATACAAAATAGTGAAGGTAATAATTTAATAACGTACTTTTAAGACGAATTAAAATATTATTTACATGCAGACAGGCCCAGGTGGTACCGAAGATGAGGTGCGTCACTTACGCATTTTAATATCTATTTATTAGACCAGTTTTAATGCATGATATGAGTTCGCGATTTTCCCTTTTATCAAGTTGGCTGTCTCTTATTCAACCAGTTAAATTGTTTCACTGGAAAAAAAGCAGTTTTCGACCGATTCTAAGTGTAACCATTTTAACTGATTCTAGGTGTAACCATTTTAACTGATTCTAAGTGGAACCATTTTCACTGATTCTAAGTGGAACCATTTTCACTGATTCGAGTAGTTGAATTTCCCTGCGAATCAGTGGTTTCTCGCTGATTCTAGTTTAGATTGCAGTGAGCGAGGACGCCCACGTCAAAGGAACAGCCACGCCATTTCGGTTCTGTGTAGTTACCAGTTCTATGTCCTTTACTGGCGTAGGTTTCTGTTAGCAGTAATTAAGCCGTCCAGCCACAGTGTCTCCGATCGCGGACACGTTGCACGTGATTGATGTTTTCAAGACCGGAATGATACACAGCAAGGCATCGGCACCGAGTCTTCACTGTGGATACACTGATTTGTGGGATTTCCTACGCCTCTCTGGCACGCCAGGTATCGTCGAGACCACAGCACGTTGTTCACTGCTCGCAAGGCAAATGATGTACACAAGTATAGCGCATGCGAAAAAAAAATTACGCGATTGCAACACTTGAACTGTAACCGTGTGGATGTCTCAACTACATTCTCTTCGGAAGTCTTAATTCCGGATACTTAGTAGACAATCTTTTTTCTAACAAGTCACACCTAGTCTGTCTTCCGTATAAAAGCTAATAGCTCTTTTCTCTTCATCTCTTCTTCTCTTTTCCAGGTATTATTAATACCTCACTTCAATGAACCGTAAAAAACTTTTTTTCATCGAGCTGGTTTTTTTTTTACGGTGTCTACTCCGGTTGTCCGTGCATGGTCAGTTACTAGCTGCAGGTGCACTTTGGCGAGAGTCCCTGGCCATGGAAGCAGCTGTGGCCATGAAACTGCCGTGGCGCTTGCTTCCTTGTATGTCTGTTGATTGATTGATTGATTTAATAGTTATTTTATTTAACACAAGGACACTGTACATAAGAAAATAATAATTGAAAAATAAAAGACCCCATGCATGCCAGCGTGTAAAAGACGCTCTTCTTCATAAAACGGACAGGTGGAGGGGCAGCAGATGAACAACTGAAAACCGAACGAGGACTAGTAAAAGAAATAAGGGGAAAATAACCAAAAACCCCTTGTATGTTTGTATTTCATCTTGCCTCACCTTCGCTACGACCCGTTCAGATTAAGGCAAGACACGGGAAATATTTTCACATACTGTACTATGTAAATACTAGTGTAGGCTAAAAAAAAATGGGAAGATGCTGACGACACGAACACAAGACTACGTGAAAGTGAATATTACGACAAGGTTCCACAATTTCGAAGCGAGACGGAAAAATTACCGGCTGCGACTGTAATTTTTTTTTTTTAATATCACGCAACATTTTAGTTCGTAGTTTACATTAAAATTTGAAATTTATAAAAAGCAAACATTACAGGCGTGCCTATGTCTGTAATTTTATATGATTTTCAAAAAGGTTGCAAAGACTTAATTGTTGTTAAGTACATTCTACGTTGGTTTCATATAACAACTGAACTCGGAGATTGAGAATGTTCATAATTAGGTCTTTTAACGCCAACTGTGGCGATAGTTACCAGGAGATGAAGAAGGCGGTGGAATGCAAGTAAACCCACTTGCCAACGGCAAAGTCTGTCATGTTCTCTAAATGCAAAAATCGAGTACAAGCCTGTGAAAAAATTGTCCCAATAGAGTGAAACACTGTGCCATAATGCACTCATCTATGCAACGCTGCCATACAGCACAACTGTTGTTTTTAACAGCTTATATTTTTAATAGTTGTTGTACACTCAAGAGCCAAAAAACTGGTACACCTGCCTAATATCGTGTAGGCCTTCGGCTCCAAAAGCCCATATCAATGATGGTCCATTGAATAGTTCGCATTCTGGTACTTGTTGATGCCCCAGCATTGAAATCTGCGCCAATTTGAGAAAGTGTTGCACGTCTGTCACGTTTAATGGTTCTCGTCAGTCGTCGTTTGTCCCGTTCTTTCAAAATCTTTTCTCGGCTGCAGCGATGTCGAAGATTTGATGTTTTACCGGATTCCCGATATTCACGGTACACTCGTGAAATTGTCGTACGCGAAAATCCAAATTATATCGCTACCTCGGAGATGCTATGTCCCATCTCTCGTGCACCGACTATAACACCACGTTCAAACTCACTTAGATCTTGATAACCTGTCATTGTAGCAGCAGTAACAGATCTAGCTGCCGACCGCATCGCGTTACTCTGATTGGTTCCATACATCCGTTATTTGCATACGCACGCCTATACCAGTTTTTTGGCTCTTCAGTGTATTTTACCTTTCCATGCAATTTGTTCTGCATCAATTCCAATTCTTTTCCACTTGTATAATTTCTCATACGTAGCCTCTTCAATGAGATTTCAACTTTTCAAAGATTTTCATTTACGGAATTTATATGGAAAGAGCGCGGGTTTTATTCGTGATTATTTATAAATACTCTATAATTTGTGTTGACTTACCAATAATTATACAATGAACATTACGGTCGTCAATATAAAAGGCATGAACCAATGCAAACCAGAAGACTCAAAATAAAATAGAACTGAATTTGTAATGAATGTACACTTAAGTAAATTACCTGTACCTCTCTAAGTAAGATGAACTTAAAACCAGTTTAGAACATCACGGGTATTATATTTATAATACTGCCTGTCATTCCAGTCCAGAAATAAACAAAACGAGTAATAAATATGACCGTGTAAACGACATTCACGTAAAAAAAAACAATTTTATTAGAAAAACCACCTGCGGTAAAAAAATATTTTGTAATAAATCAGTACTTTCTGGTTAAATTCTATCATCTCCGTCGTACTTTTGTCTATGGTTGGGAAGTTTGCAAATCGACATAAAATCCTAATTTATATTCCGGCGTGCGACACTGCCATTAATGAAAGTAACTTCAACTTGGCTGTATTGAAGTGGTTTTCCGCACATCATTGTAGATTCATAAGTGTTAATCTCCTTTAAAATAAATTTCCGATAACTTAATTGCTACGGAGACGTGCACGCGTCCTTCACCCACGCTAACGTAGAAAAAAGTATTATCTCATGAGCGTTTCTATCCTTTGTAAAGTTGTCTGTAAATACAGGTCATGTCAAGGTACTGATAATCTTCGTCCAGTTGGCAATCGTATTTACGAACAAATCGAAACGCGCTGAAAACTTTGCTCATCCTGAATGTATATGTCTGTCGAGACATGGCGTCTTATTGGACATACGTATGCAATACCACCCCTGATCTTCACTTAGCACCAATTTTCAGAAATACGGGTCAGAATTTCAAATGACTCTAAACGTCTAGCTGCCGAGCACTAGCAGTCGAAATAATGTGACTGGAGTATAACATTTAGCTGGTTAGAGGTCATCACTTTAGATCACCATAACGTATCCATATTCTGGCCACAATCTCATTAACAGCTAATTAGATGTTTTAAGTAATGGTCACGATTTTCCGCTTGCACGGACGCAGCTTCCAGAGGGCACTTGAATCGCGTATTGCAGAGTGTTTGAAACACAAGATGTTCCACGAAACTAGACGTCCGTCAAATGTGCTAATCCACGAGAAAAACACACGCCTCACAGGAGGGTTGTCAAGTGCTTTCAAGACGTCAAGCACATTAGAAACACCAATTCATAACACTATAACATAGTTAAAAAACTGCTTTTGAGAAGCACTGTATCTCGAAATATACGTGTCAGATACATACGAAAACACCCAAGAGCCCTACACTGGACCTTGCTACATACTTTCCTCCAGGAAAGTGATAAGGTCGCCGCTTCAAGACCCACAGATACACGACAGCACTGTACGTCAGTCCAGAGCCTTGCGCGTAGTGTTGACGGCCTAGTTTGATGTGCGAGGCACTGTAGCCCTTATTGCATCCGCGCTTCTCGCCATCAAACGCGGAAAACAACTCCCGGTAGGCGGGGCCCTTACGGCCTAACTGCTGAAGTTACGTGGGCACATCGCTCCTTCTGCTTGGAAGAATCTTACTGAATGTCTGCCCCGATGACATAACGAACGAAGGCGGTTGGAGGGCATGGGAGTTCCTAAACAGAATACTAACTGGATTGGGAAGATACGGAGTAAACAAAGCGAAGGAGGGTCCCGCCTACCTGGAGGTACTCTGCACACCAGAGGGGCAGAAGCAAGGGGAAAGTAAAGTCAAGATCGGCACGCTCACCCAGCGACCCATCGCCTCAACACGCAAGGCTCTGAACTAGCGTGCAGTGTATTCATGTTGTTCTGCTTATGGCTGTGACTTTAACACTTGTTAAGGCTACGTAAAGGTTAAGTGAGCACTTTTTAAATCAACCTCTGTATAAAGTCACTGCCACTATCTGCGTGTATTTTAACAAGCATATAAAGTGGCATGCACCCATTTAAGTTGGTAACGTTGTGAGCACTTTTTTAAATCGAACTCTGTAAAATGCCACTACCGCCATTTGCGTGTATTTTAACAGGTATACTAAGTGGCATCCGCCCATCTAAGTCGGTAACGTTGGAAGGAAAGTAATACCATGTCTTAACGTTTAATTGAGATTATTCGGTAAACATTAGTCGATACTACAACAATTTATTTTTCGTTGTTTTAATGCGCATAAGTGTAAGAATGAGTAAATTTGTGAAATATCTACTTTTCTAATAATTCTACCGTTTCCCTTGACTGGCGCATGAATAAAGTGATCAGGTTCACGGCAGTGTTGATTTTACATATGGCGGAAGGATACACAATACGCTTACACGTATATCTTAAGCAGGGCTTTCAAAAGTGTTCCAGTTAAGTGTAACCAACCTATAACACGAACGATGCCCGAGTACCGTAGGGCAACGATTTATTAATAAATCACCGAGTATTTAAAAGGCATGCCCTTGCCTCTTCAATTTAGTTCTTTATTTTTGTAAACAAAGGGCAAAAATGAAATATTTTCAGCGGCTACAAAATCCATCCCTGAACACTATGAACTTATAAACACTAGTCGCGTGTACGGTTAGTGTAATATATGCACGTGCAGCTGGAAACACCCTCCAACACAGCGGACCAATAACAGGCATTCGTCGGTACAGCTGGCGAGTTCTGAGTGGGCGAGAAAAATGAAGGCGTGATATGAGCAAAGTGGAACAGCCAATTAAGTGTTCGTGTCTTCGCAGGAACGTATAGGTGATTCGCAGCCAGCCTGTTGGAAATAATTATTTCAGTGCATAATTTGGTCCAGTGTCGAAAGCTGTAAGCAGTGACCCTATCGTTTCATTGATGACGAGACTGTAGCAGAGATCAGTGCAGGTCCCTTTATGCAGTTTCTTATGTATCAGGTCGGTATATTTTAATATTTGACTTACAGCGTCCTGCACCTGGGAAGTTGCGCAGGAGAACGTCAATTTTCTGCAGTGTATCTACACATCAGAAAGCATCGCCCAAAGAGGGCCGCCCATCCCGTAACAGAGTTGTCATTCATTGTTGAGACTATATCCCAAGATGTCTTTAACAGTTTCTGCATGTAAAATGAAGCACAGGCAGATTATGCCGATAAAATGAAGCCTAAACAGATTTTGCCTGTAAAATGAAGCATGAACAACTTTTGCAGGTAAAATGACGCACAAGCTACTTTTTCTTGTAAAATGAAGCACAAACAGATTTTTAATTGGTTTCGGCATACAACAGAGCATCATGCGGATGGCAATACAGTCCCAAACAGAAAATTTGTTCGTTACAACGCCTAAAACAATGTATATATAGGCTATTCACGGTAAAGCAAGAACTTTTGAGGCTCTAGTTACTTTTTACTTTCAGCCATTTCTTATCCTTTAACCACCTTCTTAAATAAATATTGCCATGTAAGTAACAAACACAGTGTGTACTGTTACATGGACGCCTGTGGGGCCTATCTGAGTTCGTGAGGGAAGGAGGTATTAATAAAAATTAAATTAATAGATTTGTTTCTAATTTATTCACACAGCTATTATTTACAGCATATTCATTAATACTTTTTTAATTCAACAGTGAGCGCAATATGTAATGCCTATATCAACTCTAATTAACGTTCTTCTTAATGTCTCTGTTTGGTTACAGTAAATTAACTCATACTAATCATTACCACGTGTTCAGTCTATATGTTGCCACCATTTGCAATGCATTTAACTCACGCATCTAGTCCAATAGTCCAGCCTGCCAGCCGCACCCTTCACTGCTTGATACTCGCAGTCGCAGATTTACCTTCCGCTGGTCACTTCTCTCGCTGCTCGTCGTCTATCGCTCGGAACTCAGCCACTCATTCACTCATCAACTCCTCGGCTCGGAGGCCTGTCACACCTTTATGTAGTTCGCCCTGACAAACTGGAATGTTCAACGCACCCGAGTCACGCTGAGAGAACGAGGTCAGTAATCAACAGCATTCTTCAGACAAACGCAGAAATCAATACGACCAGTGTCAGCAGCGCGCGCCGCAAAAAGAATTATCGTGTCGGCTCGCTTTCTGTAACATATACGCGGCCGCCCGCCTATCGCTCGCCTGTTCATTCAAAACAATCCTTTGAGTTGCTGCCGCCGCTATCATATAACTGCTGTCCTTCAATTCCGCTCGCTCGCGCGGGATGCGAAGCATCAAGCGCGTAACAATATGTTCCAAAGCACTCGAGTGCTATCGTCTACTACTGAAATAAAATATATTTTTGACTATTATTCTAAATGAGAGGGCTTTTAAAAGTGCTCACTTTACCGTGAATAACATATACTTGTTATTGAAAGGGTCAATATGCAGCGGTTATGATATTGTTTATAGACAAGTTGGAGACTCCAAGATGGTGTTTCAAACGTGCTTAAAGTCTTGAAAATACGGGTGTTTTTTTTAACAATACCGACAAACTGCGACACGTTATTCCTTACGAAAAAATAAGACACATAGACACACACACACACACACACACACATATATATATATATATATATATATACATATAATTATTTCTATCCTTTAGTTGATTAGTAAGGGAGTTATGTGCCCGTAAAAATCGAATTTTATAACGTTTTTCGTTCAAAATATCAGAAACCACTTGCGATTAAGCTAGAAATAAGTGAATAGTGTTTTGTGGAACAGAGATCAGAAACCTTTGAAAAGCGGCTGGCAATATTGTCACCCTTCATGGTGAAAATGGAGGATGGCAACTTATTTTTGGATAAAACTTCTCAAGCCTAAGATTTCGGGATTTAAAACATTTTATAAATCTGCACGTATTATTAAAAAAAAAAAAAAAAAAAAAAAAAAAATTAAGAATNACACTCTCAGGTCAACAGTTTTTGATAAATTCATGCGTAACTCTCAAAACAGAATGTCTGTTGTCTGACAGGACAAAACGCAGTAAATAAGAAGGCATTTTAAATAAGTATTTTCTGGGGGCGCACAGCTCCTTTAAAAACCACTTTAGGGTGAAAGTGTACATATATTTTCGTGTCACATTTCCGTGAGGAATAACCTGAGTTTGCCGATGTTCTTTTAAAAAAACAAGTATAACCGCCCTCGTCTTAAGTGTTTGTACTTTCCGTAGACCAATATATTGGGAACACGTTTAGTAATTTTTAAATAAAATCATACTCAGCGATTCAGGTCCAACACCACAGGCACTGCCGCCTTAAAAACAGGTGTCGATATGCCACCAACTGTATCTTTTGCTAAGTTTACCTCTACTCATGTAAGGAAGATATATGTTAAAAGTTTGGCAACCAAAAATTTTTGCCACTGCATAAGCGCTAGTGTCGCATGTGTACCAGATTTTCTTTATCCCCTACGTTAAAAAAAACAGGATAATTGCAAATAATTATAAATAAAATGTAAAATAACTTCGTAACTACGTAAAATCTTCATCTTTTATAATTCGCGTAGATCAAAATTTTTAACTAAAAGTTACCTTTTGGAACACTGCGCACCTAGCGGCGGAAATTTTCCCTATGCCAAACTCTCCCATAGGAAATCTCGTTTTGTTCTTAACCTTAGTAGAACTAACGTTGCTTTTGCGACTGCGGAGAAACACACACCATGCGTCACGTGTGTGGGTCCAATAGCTGTCCACTCCGCACCCACGAAGACCTCCCGACAGTCGAACTGATTCATATCGACGCCGCTCGATACTGGGCGGAATATGGCATTTCAACTTCTGCTTATTAGATGCCCCGTTACACTAATTTTTCTGTGTATCGCGTTCTCTTCGGTCGCATACCGGGGCTGATTGTTTACGGGCTTTCCCTGCTGACTGAACGCATTTGATGCCAACCTTCGAAAAATGTCACCGGCGCTACCTGCGTGTATTTTGATGGTCACGCTCAGCGCATGCGACCAATAAGGTTGGCAACGACGGAACGGCGAGTGAAGTGAGAGAAGAGATTTCGGCGGCCCTTAAAAGGGAAAGTTTCACCCGCCATTTTAGATTCTCGGATTTTCGTGCTTATTTATATTTTTTTTACACATTAAAAATTTCAAAAGTGCGTCCATAGCGAACTAGCTATTGACCTTACCTTGCAGCAAAGACATAAAATCGGAACTGCGAACTCATAACTACGTCACAATATCGATCCCGCCAAATTTCGGTACAATCTGTATCGCGACATACTTATGGGTGCGTAGTTTAGTTTATATATCTGTACTGCAGCGTAAAGTTAACAGCTGGTTCACTATTGACGTATTTTCGAAATTTTCATGTTCAAAAATATAGATAAGCAAAAAAAAAAAAATCAAGAATTCAAAATGGCGGAAGCACTTGCCCTTAGCATGGAGACCTTGAGAACCGATGAGGGTGAATCGATGTGAGTCTAGAGCAGCACCGTAATGAAGGGGCGGGGGAAACGGGAGATCTGCGAGAAAACTCGCCGACAAGCGGCATCGTCCGGCACGGTTCCCGCAAGCGAAATTCCGGTAATCGAACCCGGTTCGCCTAGGTGGCAGGCGAGCAGTCTAACCACTACACCGCCACGGCCCCACGACGGAAGGAAAAGTAGTTCAGTGCCACAACGTTCAATTAAAAGTGTTAGGTAAATATTCGTGAATACTGAAATAATTTCTTTTGTCGTGTATTTGTTTGATAAATATTAGTGTAAAAATAAGCAAATCTGTATAATAAATATTTTCATAATAATTCCACAATTTCACTTAACCGACGCATGAATAAAATGAGCCGACTAATGGCAATATTAATTATAAGTATGGCAAAGAACTAATTTTATTACACCGCTGCCAACCTTACTGGAAGCATATCAGTGTGTTAAACTATATACCTTTAGGGTCAACACCTTTTTCTTAAAAAGGTAGATTTCGGAAATGCTCACTGAATTAATTACGAACTAGGCCTACTTACGTAAATAATATATTGTTGGGTGTGGATAGAGTGACGGAAATTGTATCCTTTTGTCGCTTCTCGTGTAACCACACATATTTTGAGAAACCACGATTTTTCTTTTTCATCACCATCCGAATTGCCTATGAACATTTGCGAATTCTTAAATTAATAAGTATACTTATTACTTTTGTTTATTCATGTCACAGGCACAATTAAGTCCAGTTATTTCACATAAATATATGATGTAGGCTGTTCATTGTAAACCGAGCACTTCTGAAAGCGCTGCCTCTTAAGTAAAATATAGCACAACTAGATCATATCCCCGCACACATGGATAAATAAGACGGAATAAGTCAACATTGTACTCTAATCGCCTTAACTCATAGCTTTTCACTACAGTAAATTTCACATTACCCCGTCAGTCGTCGATGTCGTATTTCGCGTTGCAACTTTCTGCTATAACTAACGAATCGCCGCATAAATTTTTATGCAAGCTCTGATTAGCTACAGTTACAAACGGAGCGCACATTTGACAAACATTTTCATTTGCGAGTTCCATGTTTCTAATCCTAGCCCTTCTCTTTATTTCTCGACGTTTATGTAACTGCCAAAGATCGCGCCAATGTCGTAAATTAAAAAAAGAAAACCTCAAAATAATCAGTTAAACTAATTACATATCATGGGGCGAGAAGTACACACGATTAATGACCGCTTCGAGGAACAACATATGTAGCCGAATAAAAATTACAAGTGGTGTGGTTAAAGTGTTCCACATGTCCCGATCGTAAATNTGGTGTGGTTAAAGTGTTCCACATGTCCCGATCGTAAATTTCTTATCGCATATAAAACGATAATGCATTACAAAACCATTAGCGTCGTTGCGAAAGCTGAATAAAGCAGGTAGACACTTGTAATCATTATCCGACAAAAAAACAAGTTTTGACAGACAGGTTACATAAGTCGTCTCATTTTAGCGGCGTGTTTACGTTCACTTGTAATAGTCTTTCATTNATCATGGGGCGAGAAGTACACACGATTAATGACCGCTTCGAGGAACAACATATGTAGCCGAATAAAAATTACAAGTCGTGTGGTTAAAGTGTTCCACATGTCCCGATCGTAAATTTCTTATCGCATATAAAACGATAATGCATTACAAAACCATTAGCGTCGTTGCGAAAGCTGAATAAAGCAGGTAGACACTTGTAATCATTATCCGACAAAAAAAACTAGTTTTGACAGACAGGTTACATAAGTCGTCTCATTTTAGCGGCGTGTTTACGTTCACTTGTAATAGTCTTTCATTANAGTTTTGACAGACAGGTTACATAAGTCGTCTCATTTTAGCGGCGTGTTTACGTTCACTTGTAATAGTCTTTCATTAAAGAGAAAAAAAAGTCGTTACGTAGAAATGCATTTCGTTAAGCTTATCGTTTATGTTGACATTTCTTTAAAGTAATTTATTCAAACATAACAATTCGAAATTATTCACCATGTTGGATTATACGTTTCCTGAGATTCAGCGCAATTTTATCTTTATGGCTGAAGTTATGTGTACATATAAAGATATCCTGGATCTCAGATAAATGGGTTTATAAAATCGAATTCAGTAAATGCATGAAAACGTGCTAAGGTAGAATTAGCGTGGCAAGATCGTTGTGGCAAAGTAATTAGTCACAGACTTTGTCTGGCAGCTACGGTATAAATAAAATGCATTCACTGTAAGAAGGCAAACAACACGTCCCGTGGTTAAGCAAAAATGTTACAAACCAAGCAAATAGTTAACAAGAGAACCCACTTGATTAGATTACATTATATTCATAAATTGGAAAATATTTCTTTGGTGCATATGCATAAATATGCGTACTCAGGATGCATATTAATCTAATATGGAACATTTATTAAGTGGATAACGCGTACCTTCACAAAGATAAGCAACCATTGCACAGATAAAACCTGTCGCATCCATCAGGCAATTGCATACAAATACAATAACTCAGGTTTTCGCCTTCATTTTTTTTTTATACCTCGTGGCGTGAGGCACAGTTGTTTCTTAAAAAAAGATGGACTATTAATCAAAATGTAAAAAAATCAACGAAAACTGTACCAATGATAACACCATTTCAAAGAAGTCCACTAACAGAAATACATGGTGTGTCTGTATTTGAGAAAGCCGTGATACACCTTTGGTTCCTCGTTGGCATGCATTACATAAGCGTCTGTTTTTTTACGATACTACTGCATCATCTCCAGTTATCTGTGATGCGATGTTACACGTCAACCTAAAGTGCCTGTGTCCTTTTATACAGTCACACTCCGCCCACAGAAAATTCACTGCTGAAGGGTGTATTATCCGGATAGTGCATAACACCATTACAATGTCAAGTTTGTTTTACCCAGAAGCCATAAAAAGCACATCACCATATTCATCTAGAGAGTAACTTATGGGACATGTAATGCTTTGGTCTTATTATTACTGTTACTTTATATTCAAAGTCAGTCTCTCTCACTCTCTCAGTCTCACTCTCAGTCTCTCTCAGTCTCTNATTATTACTGTTACTTTATATTCAAAGTCAGTCTCTCTCACTCTCTCAGTCTCACTCTCAGTCTCTCTCAGTCTCTATCTCTCTCAGTCTCTCTCAGTCTCTATCTCTCTGTCTCTCTTTCTGTCTCTCTCAGTCTCTCTCTCTCTCATCATTNTCTCTCTCAGTCTCTCTCAGTCTCTATCTCTCTGTCTCTCTTTCTGTCTCTCTCAGTCTCTCTCTCTCTCATCATTTATTTTCTTTGATGTGCGGTGAAACATTTTATAAGCTACAGATTACTGATGTTATCAATATGCTCAAACATCAATTACTGATGTTTGAGCATATTTGGCCGACTGTATTATCATTGCAATTGAAATATATTTTTGCCCAAAATATTTGTATTAAATTTTTCAGTGACGGTCTACGTTAAATTACACAAAAACGTAAGGGAACAAATTTTGAATTTAAAAAATGAAATAGCTAATAGTATTTGTGAATAATAATAATAATAATAATAATAACAACCGCTTTTGGGCAAAGAAAGAACGCGTAGTAAATTATCGGCTGAATCAGCCGTAATATTAATAAGTGAACACGAACAACCTGCAGAGAAATAAAAAATGTTATATGTATATTTTCCTCTTCACCAAACAGAACGTTTACGAACGTGTACATTGCTGAAAGTGTCACCTTTCAGTGCAAAAACTTAACAAAAGTCAGAGAATGTTGTTGCGGCCCGGCGGGGCCCGTTTCTGCCCCTCCGCAAACCTCCTCCCCCCCGCAGTGGCACAGGGGATAGAGCACTCGCTTCCTACCAAGGCAAACCGGGTTCGATTTTAGGTGGGGTCGCTCCCGGATTTTCGCATGTGTGAATCGTTCCGGACGGTGCAGCTGGTCGGCGGGTTTTCTCGGGGATCTCTCGTTTCCTTCGCCCTTGCACTCCGACGCCGCTCCATACTCACCTCGCTTCACCCTTATCACCTTTCAAGAGCCCGACGTTAAGAGCCGACCAAACCTCTCCACTCCTGAACAGCCAACAGCCGGCACTCCGCTTGAATAATGCCTCCCGCAAGGACACGGAGTAAATAATAATGCCGAGGTGAAACTCCAGCCTCACACTCCAGCGAAATGGCGTCACCGATCAACATCATGTCGGAACGCTGTTCGCTAATCAGCGCCTGGTAACTTACTCGCCGGACGGCAGCCCAGCCAATACGGAACCTTCGCAGCACAAAACAGCCAACCAGATACAAGCTCCCCTCACAGAGCCCCGCGCAAGCAATCTGTGAATGGGTACCCCCACGTCAAACGGAACGCCACGCTATTTCACCTCTGCGTACTTATCTACTCTGTGGCAAGAAGATGAGTCCAGACTCGGATGACGTGATGCAGGGTGTGGGAAGAGGGAGACATACGACGCGCCCCCGATTGACCAACTCGCGTCTGGCGGAGACCATCGTCTTCCAGAAAGTCAGATATCGCCTCCCCCGCAGATAAGAAGCGTCTGGGCGCTGAAACTGTTTCTGATTGGCTGGAGCTGCCAGCCGATCCCGTTTCACGTCACCAGCAACTTCGTTTCCCAGTTTCACGCATGCTTTTCTTAAATTAATTCGTCTGTGTCCGAGTGCCGACCATTAACTAATGCAGTTTCATCCCTGCACGCATAGCTTTTCCCCAGCACCCTGCTCTATTCCGCTGGGTTTTCTGTGTCCTTACGTTCTGAAACCTTCCTCACTTCGGGGCGAGTGCCACGATCCCAAACGCGACCATGGACTCTAACGCGATGCACGCCTCCCTAAATGCCTGCTCTTGGACCGTCGGCACGGCCCGGCCAGTGGCAGCTGCTACTAGTGACGGCCCGGCTGTGTACAAACTGTTACAAAAATATCCGGCACACGCCGGCAAACGCGCGATTGATTACATGGATACCGATGTTTTTAACACATCATCAGGTTGCGGCAGGCTGCGCGCGCAGCTACCTCTTCCCTCGCCGGCTGCACCATCCACCTTCCCCTTTAACTCACCCGCCTGCAGTTGCAGCGTTAACAGTAGTCACCTAGGTGTATGGGGCCTCGTCCTCAGACGCACTGGAATCCTCCTAGTGATCTTAGCTACTAATGCACGTTGGAGTACCCATTAGACTGAAACGGGGGGTGCCCGCTGACGTGGCGGCATATGGAGGCCCGTCAAATGACTATGAAACAAAACGCCGACTGCAGTTCTTGCGGGGATGTTGGCGAAGGTGTATATCGAGTGCCCCTGCGTGTTCGGCGAACGATGCCAGCTATTGTCAGTGCGGAGGCAATGATCGGCTTTCCCCAGCAACTTCGGGGAGTCTTCGGGGCGCTCCCGGATGAGAGCTGGCGTGTTTGTGATCCACCTAAGCATCGGAGCGTAGGTTAGAGAAGTTCGCGAGAAACTGGCATATCCGTGCGTTAGACTGTGGAAGTTTTGTTAATATAAATCGATTTAACCCTTCAATTAATTAATGCAGTAAGATATTGAGCAATGGCTTATTACAGTATTTACACTGATGGCTGTAATATAGGGAGCAATAGTTCCGAAACAGTTAACGAAATAACTGTACTGGTAATTTTTGTATCATAGTAAATAAATAAGGAATTTAAATGTAGCTATTTTTATTTTATTAAGACCTGTACACCACACATAACTTGCTACTTGCTGCCACTGTACTATGATGGCGTGGGTAAGCCTTAATTCAGTAGCCTGACTGAACGCGCCGTTACACATAAGGTAGATAGGCTGGGCTTAATGTCTCGCCTACAGCGAGGTCATTAAATTGAGCCACGGCATGTAGCTAGGATCCAGCCCAGCATTTAACTGAGAAGATTTCGTGAAACCATAGAAAATCGTAACCAAGACGCCCGGACCGGGAATCAAACCCGTGTCCTCCCGAACGCGAGCCCAGTTTTTTTACCAGCGGGCAGCAGATTGCTACCGTGGGGATGCTATACTCCAAACGTTTTGTTAGCAAGAATCCTCCCGCGAGACTGAGGTCCAGGTCACGACTACGCAATTTTCCGGGAAATAGGGTACCGTAACACAGCGCACAAGATATTCATTCTATTTACATGAAACCAGCCGAACAAGATGTACCAAGAAGCCACCAAAATGCCTACGCATGGCCGCTGTAATCCGCTTATAAGTCATAAGCCTTAGACACCCGTTTAAAATCGGACACTTATAATTAGTACGGACTCTAATGTTGTTATTTGATGTAAGTTAAATGTAATACAGCATAAGCGTTCCCCTGAACGCAACATGCATTTCTTTGTAATTCTGGTTCACGTATAATTATATTTACGTGATATTAACCGCTCTCGTTTATTCTATTCAATTAGCTCCTGAAATCGTAAAGTGTAAATTTCTAAATAAATGTATGAAAAAAATCTTGATTCTGTAACAACATTTAACAGCTTTCTGGATCGAACTCCACACAACAAACACAGAATGCATCTTCACATATTAGGGCATGAACTAATTATCAATCCGCTTTTATAAACTACACTGATAAAAAAAAATGTTGCCACCCCTAAATCAGGAATTTTCACTTCAGGTTGTAATCAGCAGATTGCACACATTCAAGTTATAGGAGTTGTTTCACTCGATATTTTCTTTAAAACATTTTGTAGGACTGGGAGCACTGAGAAGGCGCGATATTTTCCACGGCAGACGCGGCGTGCTGAAGTTAGGAGCTCCTTCATTTCCTCGACCTCGCGCGCTGTCAGAAGGAAGAGGCAGAAGACGAAGTGCCGACGACAGGCGGGTGTTGAAGATGGAGGGGGGGGGAGGCGCTGACGTCTCTTCGCGCTCGGCTCGACGTGTCTCGCCTCGACGACACGTCTTCTGGGGCCGAGTTTACAACGCGCACTCCCCCAGCCCGTCACCTCTCTCTCCCCCTGGCGCCATCCCCAGACCCGGGAGCCGGCGCCTACGTCCGCCACAATACCGCCAT
>NQII01003482.1:67292-89595 GCA_002778355.1 Clitarchus hookeri | reverse complement strand
GAAAGAGTTTAATGCCTGGTGAAGTTCCTCCTGTGTACAGCGACATTTCTTTATCTGTAATCTGATGTATAGCACATTTTCCATACTATGGATAGGTTAAAAAAAATTTGATTGCAGTTTAGAAAATTTACTGAATAGTTTACGTTCAAACGAGTGATATGAAATACCAGATTTAAACATTTCGAATTAGTCTGTCGGAAAAACGTACAGCGTGATTAACATATTTTCACAAACACAGCCACTATCCCCAAACCCTAACGTTAATTTACAACAACAGAGTCTGAACTCAATTGACGGAAATGGAAGTCAATCAATGTACGCCGTGAGTCATCTAGCGTCTCAATGAAATTTATAGGAAGTAAGTAACAAGGTAGGAAACAGAAGGCGAACTATGCGTATAAACTTTTTTTGTTATCTCGGTATTACAAACAACGATTAAGTAATTGACGGAAATAAATATTACTCATTCATGGAGACCCGAAAAATTCACGAGTTCAATGACCTGTAGGCTATACTCCATTGTCGTGTGTAAAATCATGCAAATATCACTGTTCATTGGTTGCTTGTTGTATAAGTGGAAGACGGTGATTCGGTCTGCATTTTACTGTGTATTTATTATTGGCTCATAGTGGTCCAGGAGGTGTAAACTAACGGGTGGACCAATAGCATTAGCCACACAAACGTACGCGGTTTTGAATTCTAACTCGTTCCGAGATTAAAACGCGAATTTTTCAGGTCTCTACTCATTCATCGTGAAATTTTGCGTGGTGCTGTGGATGCACAGGCGAAAATCCATCAATTAAAAAATGAATATGAACCTAACTACAGACGCAGTTTGTAAATATTTTACAGCAATAATGTAACCGTGCGACTGGCACAGTAAAAACGAAGATACAACTTCCTTAATTCAACGTATATTATCATGTCAGGGAAGAGAGAGAGAGAAAGAGAGAGAGAGAGTTCTCGCACTGAGTGCATGCTTGGAAAAGCGTGCTCATAAACCATGGAGAGAGGTAGGAGGAAATGAAATTAGGAGGAGGCCCAGTGCCGCGAGGAATTTCCGCGAGGGCGAGAGGATGGGGCTGAGTTTTACGAAGATTGTTCGAGGGGGTGTAAGGAGGGTTGCGCAGGGGTGGAAAGGCACGCGTGCCAAACAGACTAAGGCGCCCGTCTTCAAGGAGTACTCTCGCTCGCAGCGGGCAACGCTAAAACCCTCGTCGCCGGGTTTAATTGCCTCCCTCGCGACGCTTCCCGCCACTTTAAAGTAACGAGGGGCAGCTGCGACTCTCATCTTCAACGGCGGCCGGCCGCGTCACGGAGAAAGTGCGGAAACGCAAAAAAAAAAAAAAANAAAAAAAAAAATCTCTTCCCTCCTTTCGTCAGTTGTTAGTTAGCTGATCCCCCGTGAAGCTGGAGATGCGTAGAAGCGCGTACGCAGTCAGGAAGAAAAAGAAAATTGTTGACACGTTTTTAGAAGTTTAAGAGCACTGCTTACCGGCTGGCAGCTGCGAAAATTTAAATAGGAAATCCCATGGCAAGGAAATTTCGCCTCGGTGCGTTAATTTTAAAGATAGGCGTTTCAAATGAAATGTATTATTCTCGAATTTTTTAGGATAAGATCCTTACGCGTAAATTTTCCATATATATAGGCAGTATGTATTTTTTTTGTGAAACATAAGTTTTAAAAATTCCTTGCAAACAGGGTATATAAGTTATGGAAACATCTCCGCTGTAAGGAACTTCTCCTAAATACACATGTGAAGAAATAATTTTGTTTGAAAGGCCCATCTTTAAAATTAACACACTGAGGCGAACTTTCCTTAGCGTGGGATTTCCGATTTAAATTTCGCAGCTGCAACCAGTAGGCAGTGCTCTTAAGATGAGACAAGAATTTTTAGGCAACCATTAAATTAAAAATCTAATTAAAACTTTATACTTGCAACCAGAAGTTTATAAAAAAAATACCTCATGTTAAAATTTATACATATTTGTATTGTGCTATACATTTAATTAATTAATTTCCACCTCACCTCTCTTAGCCAAAGGCCACCCGAGGTTTTTGATTATTTTCCTTTTCTTTATTCCACACCTTCCTATTCTTCTTCTTCATCTTCATCTTTTTCTTTCTTATGGATTCTTTATCTTCTTTTTATTATTCTTTCTTCGAAACCCTTCGTTTTTTAACCATCTTTACTTCTTATTCTTTTGCAATATGTTATCACACTAAGTTGCGCACAAATGCGGTGCGCTGTCCCTTTGGTGTAATTTTCTGCAATTAGATAAGCTTTGTTTGCATGAGGCGAAGGAATATCCTGAAAGTATGAATTTAGCATGGATTCAGAAACACTGGATGTAACCGTGAATTGACCATGTATGCATTCCAGAAAAGATAATAGTCACGGAGAACGTACAGTGCAAGTTTACAAACCAACCGGTAGCGTAGCGCAGTTCGTCCTGTAATGCTGGCCGCTCTCAACACAAGGCTGTTGGGCGGGTTGCCTGTGACACAGGGGTACGCGGCTTTCCATGTACTCGAGCGATTCGCAATCAAGAACTCTTCCGCCCAATCTGCATAATTCAACCACATGCAAAATTAACAGTGTCATTGACCCGATCACTTGATTCGCGCGTACATCGAGTGCGTTGTGACATTGTTAAGAACTTATGTGTGTTACTAACATCCCAGTTCTTAGCAACATGTGGAAAACCGAACAGAAATAAAGTTAAATAAATTTGGTGCCCGGAAATTTAAACGACACACGTTTTGACATGGACCTGTTATTTTCCCGGATGTATGTTAAGCATACTCCCGGGTATACCAACGCGGTATGGCTAAAGCCTGTATGCCACGATGGAAGATTCCTTGGAATATTCCATGCAAGCCTGAATGGTGGCTTGTGTGGATGATTCTATGGAAGATTTGGCTGACTGCTGGCCGATTTCATAAACATTTTCCTAATTGGTCGCGTGCAATTTCTGATAGAAGGGTTTCCCACAAGGTTGGCATTTTGGCCAGTCAGAGAAAAGGAGGAAGAGTCATTTTGTTAATTTTATTTTGATAAAGAATGTGAAACTTATTAAACACGAATAAATATCAAATAAAACTACGAATATGTTTACTGACTCTAAAACAGCATTGTGTGGAAATTGTGGTAAACATTCATGTATATTTAACACAATAGATATCCAGGTATAATAACAAAACGATTAGGCTTTGCGCATAAACGCATACTGCTTAAGTCGTCAGTGAAGATTGTTCCTGAACCACAGTTGCAGAAGTGTAATAATAAAAAAATACAGCTTTCCTTACTTCTCCAAGAGAAGAAGAAAATTTAGAAAACTTTAAACCCCACTTAGCCAAAATGGCCATCCGAGGCGGTGTCATTATACAGTACATTAAATAAATTTTACACAAAAAGAATTTATGGGGCTTGGAAATAGAAATTAAGAAGAATAAATGGTTAAATACTTGTTACGTTATAGAGTTAAAAACGGTAACNCCCGTCGCACCATCCTGACCATCCGGTAGCCTGCGTACTAGGTTTTCAGCCGGTCCACTCAGCCACCATCGGCCGACGCAGCGACGCCGGACGGAGACGACAGTCCGCTCACCTCTTTACTTCTACAGCAGCAAGTATAGTTGGAGAGGTTATTCCTAAGAACTCTCGACAACTGCTTGCATACGGCTCAAGTAGCAGGTCTCTGCTCAAGCTCGCACGGACAATATCCTGGCATACAGGTTCAAGAGTTTGTAGTAGTCGGGGCATATTGTCTGCGGGGTCCTTGTTTGGGCGTTGGCGTTTATCTCGGCAAATAAATGTTATCGATATACAACTTTTCGCCAGAAAAAATTTAAAAACCCACTATCTAAGCCCGTACATTTCCGTTAGTAAGCGTACTCTGAGAAGGAAAAAAAAATCGTGAAAAAATTGAAAATCGCATTTTTAGAGCTTGCCTGCGAAATTTCCCTAAGAGGTAGGAGAAAAGTTTAAGGGGTACAGACGTAGTTCAATCTGTTCGTGACGACGAAGGCACTGAACCTAAGTTCAGCACCTCGCGCGTAAGAGCGATGGGGGCACTGGGCGCGCGTGTAATTGTCGCCCGTATAGCCGTGCGCCTCGAACACGGACAAGAAAATATCGGGCCCATACACTCGTAAGGCTTCTGCCTACCTGGAGCTTTTCCAGGCGTTTGAGGCAGAGAAGCGCGGGAGCGATAAGGGCGAGACTGACTCGCGCATCAAGTGCACCATCGCCGCTAAGCGCGAGGCTCTCAACTAACATGCGGTGTTCTCGTCGCACTGCGTGTACTTATGGTACTTTCAGCGGTGACCCTTAGTGGAGGTGCATGAAGGTTCAATGCAGGGTCCTTGATAGTTTTGTGTGTATCTGATGCGTATATTTCGAGATAATACGCTTTGAAAAAAGCCGTTTTCAACCGTTTTGGAGTACTCGAAAATGGCGTTCCTAATGTGAACGACATCTTGANATATCGGGCCCATACACTCGTAAGGCTTCTGCCTACCTGGAGCTTTTCCAGGCGTTTGAGGCAGAGAAGCGCGGGAGCGATAAGGGCGAGACTGACTCGCGCATCAAGTGCACCATCGCCGCTAAGCGCGAGGCTCTCAACTAACATGCGGTGTTCTCGTCGCACTGCGTGTACTTATGGTACTTTCAGCGGTGGCCCTTAGTGGAAATTCTGCATGAAGGTTCAATGCAGGGTCCTTGATAGTTTTGTGTGTATCTGATGCGTATATTTCGAGATAATACGCTTTGAAAAAAGCCGTTTTCAACCGTTTTGGAGTAATCGAAAAAGGCGTTCCTAATGTGAACGACGTCTTGGAAGCACTCGACAGGTCTCGTCTGAAGTGTGCTTTATCTTCGTAGAACAGCACATTGGGAGCACGTTAGATAGTTTCGCGTTAAAACGTGAATTACCAACACTCTACGCANTTCGCGGCGAGAGCGCGAGAAGACAAAAGAGGCGGCCGGTTGGACGCGCCCTCGCCTCACCAAAGCGTGTCGGTTCCGCGAAGGCGCTCAAAGTCAGGCGGGCGTGCGGGCCGACTGGCGGCCGTGTTTGTTGCTCCTGAAGACGCGCCCAAAGGCAGGCAAAGTCGGAAAACGGCACCGCCGGAGTGCGAGGCCTTGGCGTCTTCCTTGGAGCAAGACGCGCACGGTTACCCGTAACATGTGATCTCACAGACTTTGTATATGGAGTTAAGTGTATTCTTGTATATTATGCACTTACATACAAAGTCTCACAGACTTTTTATCTGGAGTTAAGTGTATTCCTATATATTATGCACTTTTAAAGCACAGATAAGCTACAATGTCGCCATTTACAACATACAGATAAATAAAAAAAACGCTCTAGAGCTCCCGTTCCCTACTCGACATAGATGAGAGGTGGCTGACGCTAAGTGGAGCCCGAGGAACAGACCTACCGTTCCCTGCCAGTCAAAATAATATATAGGTGAGATGAGACGGAGCAGTGATAGCACGAGAACGGAGGTGGAAACTGGAGAGCCCCGAGAAAACCCCCACATCACGTAAATGTCCGCCATACTTCCAGCATGTGATCCCCGTCCGAAAAAGTACCACCGGCTACCGGTGCGGGGGGAAGGGGGGGGGGGAGTTGAATCGTGCACACCAGTTATGGAAGGCTAGAATATTAACTCGGAATGCCCTTTCACGTTTAACAATACACTTTGCCTCTGAACTTGCTTGCTAACCTAAAAATCGATGATCCAGCTAATAGTTCGTGCCAATCTGACAGCGCACGACACGTTTGTCTTCCAGACAACGCGAGGTTGATGACGCAAGATTGGCCGAAAGTATCATGAGCAAAATTGCATAACTGATGCGCCCAGCCAAAGTAAAGGAGGGACTCTTTTGCGCACAGTGAAATAGCCGTGAACATTTTCGCATCACGTAGATACGTGGTTCTCATTAGCTGCCCATACATAACCACTATGCATCACTGCAGCGGCGTGTGGCGAACTGTTGCAAGGGAAGCTGTGTTTTACTCCGTGCTATACCCAATCGTTCGCCAGTTTACACGTGGGCCACTTAAGGGGGTAGTATCCACTCCATCTTCCAATTTTATAACAAATCTTCGCAATGAAAATGTATGACCAGATATAAAAAAAATCAAAGCTGGACATGACATAGAGGACTACTTAACGAATTTTTGGAAATTTGTTGGGTTTCAATTATACCTGTATTTTCCCATGTGAGATTGAAATTATTAAATAATTAGGTAATGTTTGATTACGGTTACAGATGTGAAACTTATCATGCAAGCAAAATAACTGGGATTGCGAAATAACGGTTAAAATGTTTCCTATGCCTTGATTATCTTGGACTTTGAATATTGACTGCGAAAATTAGGTTACGGAGGAAAATACGCAAATCCAAGATGGCAAGGGTACTTCCCCCTTAAGAGTGTTGTATACCAAAAAAATTGAGTATTTTATCATTTTACGAAACATTGTTCAACTTGTACGTATTGTATGGTATGCCATTTCCAAGGAAAACATTTTTTTACTCTTCATAGCTTTTGGATAAGTTGATGTCAAATACAAAATGTTTGTGTTTTGCTGCTGCTATAGTAACAAATACTAATTAGGTTGTACAAATGAAAAAAAAAATCACAATGTAAACTAATGCCATGAGCTACGGCGTGACATATATAATCACAAAATAACAGGCTATATATAAATATGAAAAATATGAAATAATTGCATATTTTGAAGATTGCATATATTTCAAGCAGTAGTCCACGACATTAGTGTACGTTTTAATTATTTTCATGTGTACGACTTTATTTGTATTTGTTATTATGGATGCAGCAACACAGAAACAATTTCGGATTTGTCATCAAAATATTCAAAAATGATGAAGTGTAAAATTTTTTTTTTATTCGAGGAAAATGTCATCACATACAAGATACAATGCAGACAATTTGAAAAATGTTTGATACAATTATAAAATAATTATTGTTTTGGTATCCAACGCCCTTAAGCATTACGTAGAGCCGAGGCACCCGAGCGACTCGAAACACGGATCATCTGCGGGCAGGTCCAGTTGTGCCTGTTCTGGCGAAACTCCCGGGGCGGCCACCAGTCGAGGCACTCCATACCGCGGCAGCAGGTCGGAAGCGCTGTGATAGCTGGCTGCCGGGTGTCTCATCCGGGGATTACGCGAACCCCGTCGTTATCAGTCCAGGTGGCAAACGTCGTCAGAATTACAGCTCCCCCTTCCCCTAACAGCCAACAACCGAGCAGTTCCCGAGGAGTAAACAAGCCTTATCTGTGAATGAAACAGGAACATGTGTGGGAGAACTAAGTGAAAGGGAGAGAGGGGTAGACACGTGCGCGAGGTACGCCGTGGACCCGCTCCCACGTATCGACCCAACAGCTTCCCCGATGGAGGGAGTACAGAGAGAGAGAGAGTTGTCGTTGGTGGTGTGACCTTTGGCCGATGGCAGGTTCCCATACCTCGCCCCCCATCATGCCGTTCCAATAACGCCCTTCCTTCACCCTCCACCCCTGCCTTCCAGGCACTTCACTCTTCCACGGGCCGACTCGTGCACCCTGCTCGAGCATGCAGAACGCGAGTTTCCAAGCGCCTGGGGTCGGAAAAGCTCTCTCTCGCCCCGCGGGCTGCTTCACTATTCACGCCCGACACGAGGGGCGGAACCCCTCGGCCAATGGCGCAGTTCTTTAATACCTCCGGCCGGCTCCTTCCGCGAATGACGTCGCTACGGCCGAGGCGACCTCCCTCCCCCCCCCTTTCCAGCAAAGGCACCGCGGTGGTGTAGTGGTTAGACTATTCGCCTTCCCGGCGGGTCACTCCCAGATATACGCAGGTGGGAATCGTGCCGGGCGATGACGCTGGTCGGCGGGTTTTCTCGGGTACCTCCGGTTCTCCCAACCCTTTCTTTCCGGCGCTGCTCCATACTCCAATTCGCTTCGCCCTCGTCGGCTCTCAAGACCTCGATGTTAAGAGACTTGCAGATCTCTCCACTCACTCACAAATCCCTCTTACAGGAGGATCGGGGTCCCCGGTGACTGTCCTCGAAAATGCATCATGCTCGTGGGACAAAAGGCTGAACAAGAGACCGGACACGCCCAGCTACCCTCCTTGACTCGTTTTATGACCATTGATGTCGCTATCCAAGCTCCCTGAAATCAGGGGAATCCTTTGTCTTCCGCTTACTATTTATAACCGCGCCGTATGGTAAAACATCCTTTCCGAAAAGGGATGATTTCCATCCGCAGGCGTTTCATGGGCTACTCTGTTCTATATCGGCTGCGTTGTTCCCGTTTACTGGTCGGTGGAGGGGGTTTCTGTGGTTTGCGATCTCATAACTAATTTCAGCGATCACGACCCCGTTCCCTGGATAAATAAGTGAAGGTGTGATCACGCAAGCCCTTCAGCTAAGGGCCTGACCACAACTCGTTTCGGTCTTCTACACTTGTGTGTTGCGGGATTATCATAAATGCATCTTAGAATGATAAAAAAATAAATCATATAACGAGTATACGCTAAACCAAATAATGGAATGAAAGTATTGCGGGATTTAAATTTCTAGCCACTGATAAATTCAAAACCACACGTTGAAATTCAATCACTATCTTATGTACGGAAATTGATTAACTTATATTATTATAGTAGGTGTAAGCATTTTAAATTTTATTTCCTACATAACGAAATTTAATAGTAAAGGTATGTAAAGGTAACCAAACAAATTCACAATCGTAATCGTAAAAAAAGTGAACAGTACTCTTATAATGATAAACCACTAAGAATTTACTTTGTACGGCTTGGCTATTTCACAACGCACCGGTCCTATTACGTCACCGCGATTTAAACGTCTCGAAAACGCAATCTTCGGGCTGCTTTAAATTGGCAACTACCTGTTAGCACTAACTTTTAAAATAAGGCATGCGCTGTCATACATAAACTCATATTCTTCGGGTCTTTAGAATACCACCGAACTGTCTGCTCTCGCTGTCGAAAATTTCTCTCAGACCTGCCGTAACTCGGCCCACCTGTTTCTCGCGAAAAGTTTTACGCACAGAGTAGATTTCAAGTTCCTACGCGCAGGTTTGCAACTTTAACTTCGGCTATTTGGCTGCGCGTCTGTGTAAGAAGACGTTTTCCACTCGACTGGGCGAATCAGTACGAACTTACCCCGACATTGAAAGCTCGTGATTGGCTGGCAGACACCTAAGACGCGTGTGAGTTAGAAATCATCCGACCGCGATATTGGTTCTGTGTCCAGTGTCCAGGGCGCTCGCCTCCCACCACGGCGATCCGGNGGTCTCATTTCTGTCATGCCCGGGGATGACGGTCACCTACGGGTCCCAGCTGGAAAGACCGTCACTCGGAGGGTGTCGCCTTGCCCTGGGTGCACTCCCCACACGCCATTTATTAATTTTTTTCTGATCTATCGTGCTTTGAAGCACAGCTAGTCATGGAACGTTTTCGCGAAAAAAAAACAGCTGGCCTTAGCCATACCCTATTTTTAACAAATCTAGCCACACAGGCACGCACCGACGAACAAGGACTTGTTTACGCTCTGTGGCGCACACCCACGCGACTGCGAGCACGGGAGCACTGCAAGAATGAACCGGCATTATCAGCGGACCAGTTTATTGGTGTTCCGTTTTTGAAATATGAAGCAGTTGCCGATGTATACAGTGGGAAAACTGTAAATAGGTGGTTTGTTGCAGTTGCGGGCATTAATCAACGACCGAAACAAACCGCTGACGATTTGCAGCACGCGAAATCTCGAGATCAATAAACGGATTTATGATCATCGTTCAGGCCCCGCTTGGAAATAAACGAGCGCGACCTAAAATTAAGTTTGAATGCAGCAGCGAGAGAAACAATCGTACAATGCGACCGATGGAAGCAGGCGTGATTACGGAATTGCCACGTCACGACTTGACGCTTCGCCTCAATGCAGCTTCCATGGCGAAGTAAAATATAGTCGTCATTAAACAGATGAGTAAACGTTATATATATATATATATCTGAAGAATTCTCACACCTTATGAGTTTATTTTAAGATGAACAAAATTAACTTGTCACACAGTATTTTCTTCCCGTGTCATATTATGTCACTATAGAAACGCAAATTCGTACAACCTTCATTTCAGCTTTGTGGTTAAAATTTTATTACAAAAGAAATACCGTGTTAAATATGTGTTAATAATTATCCCACTATAACATATGCTAACATACGCTGGTTAGAAAAACAGGTGGATTTGCCCATCCAGTACATTTTTGTTTAACATTAGATAATTTTAATTACTTTAAAAAATGTTTGTATTATCCCCAACTTGGAGTAAATTAATTCTATTCAATGTCATATAAATTAAGGATACGTAAACATTATTAATAATTTTTTGTTTTCAGATTTTAGTAACATCTCGACTTCTCTAACGAATTTAGAAAACGTTTTAAAGAAAATTACGCTATAAAAATTGCAAAAGCGTATAAATTAAAACAAAAAACGTATTGGCCGTCTCTTTATGAGGAAGGCACTATGTAACGTTTTGTTAAAATCACAGTATCCATTTAAAAGTTCCTTTTACGAGATAAAAGAACAAATGAATGCAATCACGTGAGCATGGCCAATTTTTTTTCCCGATAAAACCAGTCCCCGGTTGGAAGGAGTACTAATAACTTCCTTCAAGAATCTAATAAACCTCAGCATATAACTCGAACTATCTCTCCGCCCTGATTTTAAAGAAATATTGCTTTACTCCACGGACAATTCGCTACATCGGTTGAGAGCGTCTGGCCACAGCAGTAATATCTCCCTTATCCCACCTCGCCAAATTTAACAATGACTTACCT
This sequence comes from Clitarchus hookeri, assembly GCA_002778355.1. Classification (NCBI taxonomy): domain Eukaryota; kingdom Metazoa; phylum Arthropoda; class Insecta; order Phasmatodea; family Phasmatidae; genus Clitarchus; species Clitarchus hookeri. Next base: position 78,721 of record NQII01003482.1, on the reverse strand, counting down.
GTAAAGAGTACACAGGATGATTCTAAAATCATGGGACAAACATTGAGGGGTGGTAGAGCTCACTAAAACAAACAATTATTGTATAGGAATATATGGGCGGAAGTGACGCGTTGAGGCACAAACACAAAAATAACGCATGAAATGCAACACAGTGTTTATTTACAACGATTCCGCTAAAGGACTTTTTACAGAAACGTTTATAATAATTGCTCAAAATTGCTACCACCGACACTAATGCTAGCTTGGTAGCGTCGGTGGAGTGATTGGCGAACAGATTCAAATACGCCGGGTATTTCACGCACGCCACCATTGTCAGCCAATCACGCCATATGTAGAGGTCGCCAAGCATGCGTAACTGTTGGTGGATGCTTTTCCAGCAACTGTTTTAACATTTTCTGTACGGAATCACTCGTTAAGTATGCTGCTAATGAACATTTTATATTTCCATTAATGTGTTATGTTTTTGTGTTTGTGCCTCAACGCGTCACTTCCGCCCATATATTCCTATACAATAATTGTTTGTTTTAGTGAGCTCTACCACCCCTCAATGTTTGTCCCATGATTTTAGAATCAACCTGTATAGGGCTAAAATATTTTATTGAGGAATATTAAACGAAATTAGTATCATAAATAACGCAATTGTGCAACTGAGATACGCACATTCGCGGTACAAGATTACTTTTCACACGCACGTAATTATTACTGAAATATAACAACGGCCAATATAAATGCCTTGAGATCATTTCGATGAATACTTGCGTAGCTATCAGAGTTAACTCTTCGCTGAATTAAACAATCCGAGCCAACACTACAATATATTGTCCGTGACAAGTGCTTTGAAATCGATATCATTTGGAAATGATTCCGTTGCACGAACGTAAAATAACTTAATTTTTACCTGAACGTTCTCGGCCAATTAGAGGCCAGAACTGAGATTGATACAGTGCAACCATAAGCCAGTTATGTTGCGGCACGACTAAACACGCATAACATTTCTTGTTCTCGCCGCAAGTAAATGTTCCTCGCGTTTATTTAATTTTTTTTATCTGGCACGCGATGGCGCGTCTTTGTGCGCCCAAAATAAATTATTTATATTTTTTAAACGATATTAAGTGTTTTATATAGGCGTGCACGCGGCGGCGTCATTTTTAGCACGTAGTGGCGTGACCAGGCGAATGACTCGCGCAAACACACCTTCTGTTAATGGATACCAAGTCGGTTCTCGGTAGCTCGTTCGGAACCCACTGTAATCAGATATTCCCTCTCTCTTAAGATTTTCTGCTCGTAAAGGTAACAGCGTAAAATTCAAACTTGTAATTATCAATATCCTTTCGTGTGAAAAGCCCCAGTCCGCCATCCAGGTAACCGTCCTGATAAACAAGACAGTCAGGATTCAATTTTAATTTACAGCCTTAAATATTTGATTAGCCTTCGAGTTTTAATGTGTTTGTGCAGTGATAATCAATTAAATTTTAAGGCACTCTTGAAGACTCTTTAAACGTCACTTCGCTTTACATCTTTATTTTTATTGTAATAGATAAATTTGCTAAGAACAAATACAAAAATTTTCAAAAGCCATGTATGGCTCATTTTATACTCAATTCATTGTTTTTGTTATAACTGTATTTATATTGAAGAAATGTTGAAAGAATTAAGCTCTAAAGAACATTTTATTGTTGAATGTCATGATTCGACTTTCTACAACACAAATTATAACAGCGAAATACGTTTTCTATATTTATGAAATAATGCATTGCATTTTCGTTTGAAATTCTCAATATCTATGCTAATAAATCTTATACGTGTGCCATAGTAATTTTAAAGTTACAACTACGTCACGCCATTTCCACAAAAATTTAGTTCGCAAAGAAATGTTTACTTCAATGCATAAACGTTATTGTGGCTAGACTGAATATCGTAAAAGCCTAAAAAGCTTCCAATCGAGCGCTAAGCACAAATAAACAGTAATTTTTTTTTTACCGGTAACAGGAAATTAAATTTCCTAACTACGTGTATGATATTTAAACATATTTTTGATACGGGATTCGTCACGAAAGAAACCCTCGAATTGCGTTACGGCAGTGGGTGGACAAATTTTAAATAGTGCCTACCTGAAGTCGGTTTATTTGGTGATTAAATATACATATACTGAAACCCACGTCCCTTTAGTCGAAATCTAGTTTCAACATAAGCTACACCACACCAGTTAACACATTATACCTTACTGTTGTACGTCTATGTAGGGATACAAATTCATTTCTTGGCATCAGTTCTGCGCCTGGAAAGCCAGACAACCAGTACCGCAAGTTCATCACCAGTTCCCCATAGGTATAATTTCCTTGGAAACTAAAATGAGAACGCAGACTCCTTGAGCGGACAATGTCTTTGGAGATCCTCGCCTTGAGAAAAACAGCGACGATAAGGAGAAAAACTGTGACTTGCGCCTTGTGTTAAGAAGGATCGCCGACGATAAATAATTACCACGAGTACCTGTAAGGAAGTATATTGCATACCTCTTTAGACCCAGCAGAGCTACAAATCAACGCAAGGAGGGTAAAAAAGAAGGGGTCGAAAAATTTCGGGGAATCATTTGGCTACAAGGTCAATTAAAAAAAAATGTACATTAAGAAATCCCGGGCTACAGGATCGAGGGCTTAACTAGTCTACAGCAGAGTTTTAAGTACACGCAAAACTTTATAGACAAGCCTGCAAGTAACTGACCCCGCGAAATTTTCCAGACGATAACTATCAGGAAATTAAAATTAGATACATTCCGCGTGGCGTAGGTTACAAAGCTAGGCTCACCTTCAGTTTAGTGATACCAGACTTTTTTTTAAACATACATGACACCACTCTTCGTGTATTTGAGTACATGATCAAAATTGCTTGCGTAAATGCGTCGAGGAAAGTAGCCTAGTCAGCAACTATTTATTATTGATACAAAATTTTTAATTTATACTTCCAAGGCAGAGAAAGCTAAAAAAATTCCACGTTGCTATGTTTAACACATACTGCGCTGTACAAAAAAAAATACTTTTGCTAAGGGCGCGACCACACCTATCCCTTATAGAGCTAACTTGGCAACAACCAAACGGGAGTCTACGTACATATATACATCTTACGACAAACCTTATCTTCTACCGTCCTAGTATGTTTCTGATAAAGAGAGACAGTTTACTTTCCCAGTTGTCAGTACGGGTGACATTTCAATCGCTTATTTCCCAAAAGGGAAAATTTTGTCAAACGTACCAAATTGCACCGAGAACAAAAAGATCAGCGAGGGCGTATTTCTTGTTTGCAATTTGAAACGCTGATTTAAGTTGCGGGCATCTCTTTCCGAGCTCTCGGGAGGCGCGCGCGTCGAGATTTATAGAGCAATAAATAAGACCGCCAGCCCCGGTTGAAATGCGCTGTTGAACGCCGCGTGGTTCTGCTGCTGTGCTTTCAGGAGGAAAGCAAGGAAAGCGGTGGACCGCCCCCTGCCCGCGTAGGCAACCCNCACCGCCCGCAATCCGTCAGCCACGCTTTCACCCGAAGAACGCCGGCCAAAACGGTCGAATAATGTGCCAGGAATCAGATTATTCCTTGCCCTCCCCCCCCCCAGAAGAATTAATGCACTAACTGGACTGTAATGTTCACTGACATCACAGGATGGATTAATGATTCTCCGCGGAAATCCACCGCTACGTTCCTTAAGCGCATTACTTTCTTAGTTTACAGGTAGAATACCTAATAATGATTCCGCGTATTTGGCTGCAAGTGTTATAATCTTGGTTCGGTCCTAGAAGCGCGGGAGCGCTAAGGGCGACCAAGGCATGTGCATCAGATGTGTCACCCACCTCTACGCACAAGGCAACGAATGAACTGACGAGTCAAGTCTTTCGTTGGGACTTTCAGCGGTGAAATGTATTTTTCTTCTGAACATTACCACGCCGAAATAAAGATTCTGAAATACCAGTTTTAAAAACTATTACTCTGGGGGGAAAACACACAATAATCGGAAAAGTGAACATACAATACAATTACAATTTATAAAAAAACTTAATTTTAAAACAATTTTAAGACAATTTTTAAATAAAATAAAATACATTTCACTTGAGCACTTTAAAATGTTTTCCGGCTTTGGCAAACTGCAATCATCAATTTTAATAAGTATCACGGAGATATCACAGCAGGAGGGAGCGCGCGACATACGAACACATAAAGTGGTAAATGGTAAAAACTAATAAATAAATAAAAAAATTAAAACATTTTAAAAATGCCTTAAATGAACGGTTATTAGTAGTGTTATACACTGGAGAGACAAAAAAACTGGTATTGGTGTGAGTATGAAAATAACAGATGTATGGAACCAATCAGAGAAGAGCGATGCGGTCGGCAGCACCTATACAAGACAACAAGCGTCTGGTAAAGTTGCTAGATCGGTTACTGCTGCTCCAATGGCTCGTTATCAAGATGTAAGTGAGTTTGAGCGTGGTGTTAAAGTCGGCACACGAGAGATGGGACATAGCATCACCAAGGTAGCGATACAATTTGGATTTTCGCGTACGACCATTTCACGAGTGTACCGTGAATATCGGGAATCCGGTAAGACATCAAATATTCGACATCGCTGTGGCAGGAAAAATATTGTGAACGAACGGGACAAACGACGACTAACGAGAATAATTAAACGTGACAGACGTGCAACCCTTTCTCAAATTGGCGCGGATTTCAATGCTGGGGCATCAACAAGTGCCAGCGTGCGAACTATTCAACGGGCCATCATTGATATGGGCTTTCGGAGCCGAAGGCCCACTCGTGTACCGTTGTTGACTGCACCACACAAAGCTTAACGCCTCGCCTGGGCCCACCAACACCGCCATTGGACTGTTGATGACTGGAAACACGTTGTCTGGTCTGACGAGTCTAGTTTCCAATTATATCGGGCGGATGGACATGTATGGTTATGGAGACATCCTCATGAATCCATGGACCCTGCATGTCAACAGAGTACTGTTCAAGCTGGTGGAGGCTCTGTCATGGTGTGGGGCGTGTGCTGTTGGTGTGAAATTGGACCCCTTATACATCTAGATATGACTCTGACAGGTGACAGATACGTAAGCATACTGTCCGATCACCTGCACCCATTCATGTCTATTGTGCATTCCGACAGACGTGGACAATTCCAGCAGAACAATGCGACACCCCACACGTCGAGAATTGCTACTGAGTGGCTCCAGGAACACTCTTCTGACTTTAGACACTTCCATTGGCCACCTAAATCACCAGACATGAACATTATTGAGCATATCTGGGATGCCTTGCAACGTGCTGTTCAGAAGAGATCTCCACCGCCTCGCACTCCTATGGATTTGTGAACTGCCCTGCAGGATTCATGGTGTTAATTGCCTCCTGCATACCTTCAGACATTAGTAGGGTCCATGCCACCTCATCTTGCGGCACTTCTGAGTGCTCGCGGGGACCCTACACGATATTAGGAAGGTGTACCAGTTTTTTTTTTTTTTTTTGGCTCTTCAGTGTATGAGTAACATATTTATAGAAAAATTTTGTACATACACATTTTTTTAAATCACTATTCTTTATTTTTCTGATATTCTGGATAAGCGATGTTTTATAGCAGTATTCTTTGTCCACAACATCCATCGTCTTCATGCGAATGAATACGAGCAATTGCGTCCGCCCGTGCATGTGGATTATATTCGCCTGTCTCGCCTTTATCAGCGTAACCCATTAAAAGAAAACAAGGTACGAATCAAAACGTACAAAAAAATATGATTAAGAGATTTTACTTTTAAAGGCATATTCGTATGATAATTCGTATAACAAGTGCTTCATATTTAAAAGTGTGAAACGTTAAATGTATTGCTATCTTTTTTTTTTCTCAAAAGTATGAAAATTTAAGTCGTCAATAGGGAACAACAAAATTTTTGGATAACATCCACAACCCGTAAGTTTTCACTACATCTACGACCAGGCCGTTGTTTCTGTGATTAGCACGGTAACAATATTCTACTTTGTAATGAGTTTTCTCACGAAATTAACGACCCTTTTTACCGTATATGTCTGTTTATTTATTTTATTAACTTAGCTTATACATAACCGATCTGGACAACACTTCGTTTTGAACAGTTCTGTAAAATTTTGTTAAACGTAATTTTTTTTAAAACTAGTAGTATAAAAATATTAGCATGTCAGTTACAGCGAAAAGGACACAGTCTTCACTAACTCATAAATTGTACTTAAGTATGATCAAAACATATTTAAAAGAAAATTTTAATTGTTTTGATTAACTACATGATTTTCTTGTTAAACATTTATTTTATTTAAACCATCCAATCTTACGTGACGAAATTTCCTTCCTGTTAACGAAACTGTAATAAATTTGGTAATTTAGAGACTCATAAATACTCGTAGATGAAAGTGAATTATGTTCGAACTTTAGTTGACACACACAGGCATTTCTTTCGGCCCTAAATGAAATAATTCGTAATAGAAAACTTCATAAAACCTGTTTCACACAAGAAATAGAGTGCTCTAAAAAAAATTTTTTTATTCTCTCCNCGAGAAATAGAGTGCTCTAAAAAAATTTTTTTTATTCTCTCCATGTCTGCTGCAAACAGTTTTATAACGTATAAATAAGTTGTACTATTGCCTACAAAACTTAATACATAAATGCTCTGACTGATTGTTACAAAATGCGACTTGCAGATGTTTTCCTGGAATTTTGAAGGCGACTATGAATTTTGGTAACTGGTTATCAAACGCCAGCGCTTTGCCCTGTTTCATTGCACACAAAACAATAAAAAAAATATATTAAGGGTAGGTGATTCATCTTTCGTATTCAGAATCTGACAATACGCACCTTCCAGGCGAGGCAGCTTCCTACGTATCACAAATGCTCATGTTAAATGTAATTCAGTAGTTTCACTTCAGGACATTGTATTTTATGAACGAGGTTTACTGAAAGAAACTGGCTTACATAAATTAGTTAAAGTAATAACTTCTCATTTGCTTTGGAATTTTAATCACACGCTTGTCCATTCCCCTCACAACTTTCATACGCTGAACGGAATTCATGCATAAATAAAACGACAAAATTATATAAATTATAACGTTAGGAGAAGGTAAACCGGTTCACACAAAATAATTGCTCGTAAATTTTGAATATCAATTATTCATGCGTATTATAAATTATCGTAAAAATTCATACATAATATAAATTACCGTAAAAAAAGTAAAGTAAAACGATTAACGGTGTACCAAGTTGTAAATACGTATAGATAAAATCGTAAAGATGTCAAGACTGACGTTTTTGTCCACCACAGCAAAGAAAATTAAAAAACTTCGTGGAAATCAGTGAATTTTTTTTTAAATGTTTTGTTCTTTAGAAGTAATGGCATATAAAACACCGGATTGAAATTTTATTCGCATGTTATTTCCGAATCATGGGGTCAACGTTTCCGTTGTGCATCATGTGCTTCAACTACAAAGATTGCGAAATAAGCTTTAGAAATATTGGTTTGTTTTCTCTTATTTCGAAGTTACTGAAGTAACTGCAAATAAAATCTTGATTACAGTATTTTTTCCTAACGNGCTCGCGGGGACCCTACACGATATTAGGAAGGTGTACCAGTTTTTTTTTTTTTTTTGGTTCTTCAGTGTATGAGTAACATATTTATAGAAAAATTTTGTACATAAACATTTTTTTTAATCACTATTCTTTATTTTTCTTATATTCTGGATAAGCGATGGTTTATAGAAGTATTCTTTGTCCACAACATCCATCGTCTTCATGCGAATGAATACGAGCAATTACGTCCGCCCGTGAATGTGGATTATATTCGCCTGTCTCGCCTTTATCAGCGTAACCCATTAAACNTCGCCTGTCTCGCCTTTATCAGCGTAACCCATTAAACGAAAACAAGGTACGAATCAAAACGTACAAAAAAATATGATTAAGAGATTTTACTTTTAAAGGCATATTCGTATGATAATTCGTATAACAAGTGCTTCATATTTAAAAGTGTGAAACGTTAAATGTATTGCTATCTTTTCTTTTTCTCAAAAGTATGAAAATTTAAGTCGTCAATAGGGAACAACAAAATTTTTGGATAACATCCACAACCCGTAAGTTTTCACTACATCTACGACCAGGCCGTTGTTTCTGTGATTAGCACGGTAACAATATTCTACTTTGTAATGAGTTTTCTCACGAAATTAACCACCCTTTTTACCGTATATGTCTGTTTATTTATTTTATTAACTTAGCTTATACATAACCGATCTGGACAACACTTCGTTTTGAACAGTTCTGTAAAATTTTGTTAAACGTAATTTTTTTTTAAACTAGTAGTATAAAAATATTAGCATGTCAGTTACAGCGAAAAGGACACAGTCTTCACTAACTCATAAATTGTACTTAAGTATGATTAAAACATATTTAAAAGAAAATTTTAATTGTTTTGATTAACTACATGATTTTCTTGTAAAACATTTCTTTTATTTAAACCATCCAATCTTACGTGACGAAATTTCCTTCCTGTTAACGAAACTGTAATAAATTTGGTAATTTAGAGACTCATAAATACTCGTAGATGAAAGTGAATTATGTTCGAACTTTAGTTGACACACACAGGCATTTCTTTCGGCCCTAAATGAAATAATTCGTAATAGAAAACTTCATAAAACCTGTTTCACACAAGAAATAGAGTGCTCTAAAAAAAATTTTTTTATTCTCTCCATGTCTGCTGCAAACAGTTTTATAGCGTATAAATAAGTTGTACTATTGCCTACAAAACTTAATACATAAATGCTCTGACTGATTGTTACAAAATGCGACTTGCAGATGTTTTCCTGGAATTTTGAAGGCGACTATGAATTTTGGTAACTGGTTATCAAACGCCAGCGCTTTGCCCTGTTTCATTGCACACAAAACAATAAAAAAAATATATTAAGGGTAGGTGATTCATCTTTCGTATTCAGAGTCTGACAATACGCACCTTCCAGGCGAGGCAGCTTACTACGTCAGACGGGGCTTTACTGATTACATAATCACAAATGCTCATGTTAAATGTAATTCAGTAGTTTCACTTCAGGACATTGTATTTTATGAACGAGGTTTACTGAAAGAAACTGGCTTACATAAATTAGTTAAAGTAATAACTTCTCATTTGCTTTGGAATTTTAATCACACGCTTGTCCATTCCCCTCACAACTTCCATACGCTGAACGGAATGCATGCATAAATAAAACGACAAAATTATATAAATTATAACGTTAGGAGAAGGTAAACCGGTTCACACAAAATAATTGCTCGTAAATTTTGAATATCAATTATTCATGCGTATTATAAATTATCGTAAAAATTCATACATAATATAAATTACCGTAAAAAAAGTAAAGTAAAACGATTAACGGTGTACCAAGTTGTAAATACGTATAGATAAAATCGTAAAGATGTCAAGACTGACGTTTTTGTCCACCACAGCAAAGAAAATTAAAAAACTTCGTGGAAATCAGTGAATTTTTTTTTATATGTTTTGTTCTTTAGAAGTAATGGCATATAAAACACCGGATTAAAATTTTATTCGCATGTTATTTCCGAATCATGGGGTCAACGTTTCCGTTGTGCATCATGTGCTTCAACTACAAAGATTGCGAAATAAGCTTTAGAAATATAGGTTTGTTTTCTCTTATTTCGAAGTTACTGAAGTAACTGCAAATAAAATCTTGATTACAGTATTTTTTCCTAACGNTGGTTTGTTTTCTCTTATTTCGAAGTTACTGAAGTAACTGCAAATAAAATCTTGATTACAGTATTTTTTCCTAACGAATTAAAACACGCCGCAACAAAGAAGTTATAAGCACTCAACAAACATTGATCCGGCAAGTGTTCAGCAGATGTAACTCAACAATCGGAAAATCGCGGACTTCAGTTTATTCGTGGTCAATTCAAATTATTATGGAACCCTGCTACTGCTTAAGTTATGAAGATCGCAAATTATCAACTGCATAAGAGTATAACTCAACACCCAACTGAAAATCTTCCCGTCTTTCTTAAATAGCTTATCATTTTATTTCTTTAAATTTGTCATATTAATATTCCAGGAAAAGTAAATATTAGAAATGCATGCGCTGCAACAGAAAATTAATGTAATTTTAAATTTAAGATTTTTTTATTTTTTATTTTTACATATTTTATAATATTTATTGTATTACCTTACTTTTTTTGGAATATTATTATTATTCGTTGAATACCTGGAACTGTTACATGGCAAATTGTAAGCTGAAGAGTGCTGAATTTCGTACCAATCAAAATAAATAAACACAAACACGTGGTACTTATTTGTTACAACAACTAATTTAAAAAGTGCTTAAGTAACCACGAAGTGACTACTCTACAAAGCTAAGTGTGNGGGGGGGGGGGATGAGACTCGAGGAGCGCTAGTTTTTAGCTGTCGAGAGGTGAAGAACAACGGCGAGACCGGGAAATTCATTTCCGTTTGCTGTCTACGCAAGCGCGTGTACATCTGTTGACACCAATTTAAGCAACAACTACAGACACGAGCCCACGAACACTGCGCCACAAATTATGGCCGCTACGCCACCCGACACTCGCCGACAAGCGTTTTTACTCATCCCGGAGGAGGAAGTGCTAAATGAGAACCACTGAACCGATTTCGTTCAAACAAACTTTATTGTCATTTATGCGTTATGCACAGCTCCACGTGGCCAAAAACATGCAAATTTCCAATTGTACCAATTAGCTTCCTATAAATCCATATTTCGTCTCCAAGCTCGAACTTCATCTTCTTACGGGAAAACAGAACAGGCGATGTATGAATACTAATTACAGCAGTATGATTAACAACAACTTCATGTACCAGCACAGTCTTCCAACAAATTATATCACGTGGATTTATCTCAGCCAAACTGGTAAACGTAAGGCTACCTGCATTATGACGCTTACGGAATAAACAGAATTCCAAAAATTCACTTCCTGCTTTAGCAGTTATACCTTGCAAACCAGATGTGTACATACACTGAAGAGTAAAAAAAAACAGGTATAGGCGTACATATGCAAATAACAGAGGTATGGAACCAATCAGAGTAACGCGATGCGGTCGGCAGCTAGATCGGTTACTGCTGCTGCAATGACAGGTTATCAAGATTTAAGTGAGTTTGAACGTGGTGTTACAGTCGGCGCACGAGAGATGGGACATAGCATCTCCGAGGTAGCGATAACATTTGGATGTTCGCGTACGACCATTTCTCGAGTGTACCGTGAATATCGGGAATCCGGTAAAACATCAAATCTTTGACATCGCTGCGGCCGGGAAAAGATCGTGGGCGAACGGGACAAACGACGACTGACGAGAATCATTAAACGTGACAGACGTGCAACCCTTTCTCAAATTGGCGCAGAT
>NQII01003482.1:56214-67226 GCA_002778355.1 Clitarchus hookeri | reverse complement strand
GGGGGGGGGGGGGGCTACACGATATTGGGCAGGTGTACAAGTTTCTTTGGCTCTTCAGTATATAAATCAAAACAAATAACTCTCTTTTACACTGACGACCTTGCAACACCATTAATCATCATCATTATCAGCATCATAATTCACACTTATAATATTATACGATGCACTTTACGTGGATAATAAGACCTTAAGGCAGCATTTTGTTCTCATTTAGGGAGAGGACGACGTGGCCTTGTGTGGTTCACATATTTACGGGATGCACACTTGGCTTGATCGAGTTTAGTCCATTCACAGTTACATCCAACATTTATGAAGCCCTGCTGAAGTTCTACTTCCAGTCTATCCCTCCACCTCATGCAAACAAAGGCTAACTCAGTCTAAAAAAATTACACCAAAGGGATAACGCACCGTATTCGTGCGCACTCAGTCTAATAATATTTTGCATAGGAACTACTTCTTACTAGGCATTTCCAACACACTTACTTACTAATTTTTTTATTCGCATTATCTATAAATGAAATATTATAATTTACAAACAGAATATAGGTAAAAGTTCTATTTTACCCAAACTAAAGTATTTTTACGTTAAGCATAAACCTCGTGAGATAAATGACATATTTTGTAAAACAACAACGCATGTCATACATGGGGAGGTTTTTCAAAGATTTGATTCAAAAAGTTCGAAGAAACCGCGAAAAGACCCTGGTATATGTTTTAACGTTCGAATTTAGTAAAGAATTCGACTGGTCTCCCCCCACCAGAATTTCCACGCAAGAGAAATGTTCATCTCGCCGACATGCAGAGACTCGGGACGTATTCACGGCAGCGTGTCAACGGACAAAGGATGCTTGTCGCGATGGATAAGACGACGTCGCTGGGAGAATATCTGGGGAGCAGCGAAGAACATACGAAGGACGTGACAAAAGTGCGGCGGGAACAAACGAAATGTCGGGGAAGGCGAGGCAGCGTCCCGCAGGCATTGCTCGCACGCTCGCATCTCCGACGACACGTAAAGATAAAAAAAAACGTGTTGTGTACAAGGCGCAAACATAAATTGAGAGAGGAGGGGAGATTGGAAGAGAGAGAGACAACGATGCATTAGAACCAGCGCCACTCTCTGGCCGACAAGAAAATGAGTGAGAGAAGACATTTGGGCGGGTCTTAACAGCGAGGTCTTGAGAGCCGATGATGAGTATGGAGGAGCGCCAAAATGGGAGGGCGAAGGTAAACGGGAGAACCCCGAGAAAACCCGCCGACTAGCGGAATCGTCCGGCATTATTTACACATGCGAAAATACGGGAGTGGCCCGGCCGGGGATCAAACCCGTTTCGCCTTGGTGGGAGGCGAGCAGCCTACCCGCTCAGCCACCGTGGCCCCAAAATAAAACGCGGATAGAGAACATATTTTTAAGGCTACCGCCTGCCTGGCGCTTTAACTGGGAAGCAGTGTGTTTGAAATCCTGTTTTTTTTTACAATGAAACTATTAAACGTGACCCCGGTATGTTTAACTAGGAAATGACGTCATCCCCCAGACGAAGAAGAAATTGTACTTTAAGTTACCACGTAAGCTGTAAATATAATTTTTGAGCCCTCCAATACTGTTAAAAACTGCTTTTCAGACTGCAGTATCTTAAAACATACTATCCGGATACGAGGCGAACCACGATAGGAGCCTGTATTTAACTTTGCTACAGACTGTGCATCAATAAAATGTCAGGGTCACCGCTGAAAGTCGCACAGGTACACGCAGCACTACNGAACTTTGCTACAGACTGTGCATCAATAAAATGTCAGGGTCACCGCTGAAAGTCGCACAGGTACACGCAGCACTACGAGAACACTGCACGCCAGTTCAGAGCCCTGTGCGTAGCGGCGATGGCGCTATTGTAGCGCGTGCCATTGTGACCCTTATATATCCCGAGCTTCTCGGCCAAAATAGGAGAAAAACGATGCAGGTGGGCGAGACCCTTAAGGGCGCTCCTCACGAAAATATTCATAAATTTTTCATTTGTACGAAAATTCACCCATCTTACAGACGCCACTAAAAAATACAATTTGCTCGAAATAAAAAAAAATAAGATAGCATTTTTATTTTGCATAATGGCATGGCAAAATCATAATTTTAGTGTTTCTGGGATGTACAAATATAAAAAAACTAACTCATTTACCGAAATGAGATAAGTCACGTTGAAATGGGATGTCATGAGTTACTCCAAAAAATATTTAAAATCACGGTATGAAATGTTTTCGCAATTTTTAAAAATTTCTTAAATAAAGAACAATTCTGCATAATTTTTTTTTGTTTCTAGCAGTCAATGAGTTTTTGTGAAATAGACTTTGTTAAGCATAGATTAAAATGATTTAAGACATGATCTTTCAGTCACCTGTCACCCTTGTTAAATTTTGTGTAAATGTTTTAGCTTTTATTATTTGTATGTTCCATAACCACTGAAACTGTGATTTTCACTTGCCATTATGCAAAAAAATATGCAGCCTGAAACGTTTTTATTGGAGGAAATAGTACTTGTAAGTAGTGCTTGCAAGTTGAGATGTATTTCGTGCCAATATAAACTAATGGATATTTTCCTGACTTGGCACCGTTAAGTCACTCTTTTTTGTCGACCCAGCAGGGCGGAACGGGGTCGCTCCCGGATTTCCGCACGTGGGAATCCCGTGCCGGGCGATGCCGCTGGCCGTCGGTTTTCCTCGAGGATCTCCCGTTTCCCCGTCCTAGCACATCCACCACGCTTCACCGTCATCGGCTCTCAAGACCCTGATGTTAAGGCGCCCGTCTACCTGGCGCTTGAACTGCGTTGCAGAGTGTTCGAAATACACGTTTTTCAACGAAGCTTTTAAGCGTGCATCCAACGTGCTTATCTACGAAAAGAACTCACACTTCAGACGAGAGCTGTTAAGTACTTTAAAAATATCACGTACGTTAGAAACATCAATTCAGAGTACTCCAAAACCGCTAAAAACGGCCTTTCCGAGGCGCTGTAGCTCAAAATGCACGCATCAGGTACATACAAAACTACTATAGGGGCCTGCATTGAACCTTCCTAAAGACTTCCCACTAATAAAATGATATGGCCACCGCTGAAAGTCCCGTAGGTACACGCAGCACGATGAGAACACTGCACGCCAGTTCAGAGCCTTGCGCTTAGCGACGATGGCGTACTCGATGCGCGTGGCAGTGTTGCTCTTATCGCTCCCGCGCTTCTCGGCCTAAACGTGGGAAAAAGTTCCAGGTAGACGGGGGCCTTAAGGAAGTGCCACCCAAACCTGTCCACTGCGCTCCGCTTGACGTCGACGACGTGCTAACATCGAAAGTGCGACACGCAAGTCGACGTTTCACTGGAGTCTGGCTGGACAAAAAAGAGGAAAATTCGCCGTACTGCGCGGGCACCAAACAGTGGCGGATGTAAGAAACTAAAGATGAGGTAGGCCGATCTCGCTGGCTGCGCACAGCCAATCCCGGTGTCCCGACACTAAACTGCTATTCTGCCATCACAGTATGGGGATTATGGGGACTTTGGTTCAACGGGAACTGGGAGCGGAGCGTCGGAGCTGTTCGTGCTGTCATTCTGGTTGGCCGGCAGCCATATTGGTTCCATTTGATTTTGACCTTTGATCCCAAAAATCTAAAAAATTATAACAAATGATATTTAAAAATAGTTCAATATTTAAAAATTATTAAAAAATGTTATATAAAAATGTATTTAAAAAAATTTAATTTTCGGAAGTACTCATTACACCATCTTGGCAGGTGCAGTCCACCATCTTGGTAGGCGTCACAGTCATTGTCCGCCATTTTGTTCGGTGCAGTCCACTATATTGGTAGGTGCAGTCCGCCATCTTGGTTTTTTCGTTTGTCATTTGCTTATACATTGCTGGAGTTTGTCTCTCACCTTCTTTCAACCGACATCTTGGTTTTTTCGTTAGTCATTTGTTTACATTACTGGAGTTTGTCGCTCACCTTTGTTCAACCGCCACTTGTGTTTTTAGTTTGTAATTTGTATTACATTGCTGGAGCTGTCCCCAGCACCGCGACCAACAGACGTTTGACCCTCTCCACTCTCCCCTTTCAATACATTTAATTGTCCAATTGCCCCACCACTGATTCTAATTGGCTAATTGTCAACCCCTTTCCAATATATATAATTGCTCCGCAAATGTTTCTCATTGGCTAATTACTCGGGTGTTTTCGGAAATCTTCGTTCGACCAATTAGTCGGTTCCCCTCCACCCCCGTACTATATATTTCACAGCTCCACCAAAGTTTCTAATTGGCTAATTACTCGAGTGTTATCGGAAACCTTCGTTGAACCAATTAGTCGCTTCCCCTACCCACCCTTCCAATATTTCTCACTGCTCCACCAACGTTCCTCATTGGCTAATTATTCGGGTGTTTTCCTTCGTTCCGACCAATCGGTGGCCTACTTTAATCGCGAGGGCGGGCTATTACCCCCCCCCNAGACGCACCTTGAGGCCCCTCGGGAAATAAGTAATTTTTCTCGCTCTTAGAAATGAACGCGTGTTGTCCGAGCGGCCATAAAATCCTTTCGGCCATTTTGGCATTTGGAAGAGTGCGCTCGCTTAGTGCCTTGGGCAAACGGGACGAGTTACCGTCCCTGCCAAAAAAAATTCTCCTGATCTACGCGCCTTACGAAATTTCGACCGTATTTAACTATTTTCCGGCCTACCTGCAGCAGGACGAAGGCATACGGGACTGCCTTCCGTGCAAGGAGTGATACCGTTGCCTATGCATTAACATATATTTATATTAATGTATAACACGCTTTAGGTATATTTTTATATTAGCATAACATATCCATATATATTTATATTATCATATAATATGCATATATATTTTTACTATCATATAATATTCATATATATTTATATAATTTATCATATAATATCCATATATTTATATTAGCAAATAATATGCATATGGGTATATACAATATGCATTGACGACGGTATCTGCGGATATAATATTTTCGCCGGGGCCCTTGCTGGTGCAAAGAGAGTATGCGGCTTTTATCAGGGTGTTCCCAAATATATTATTTATATATATATAATACATCCGTATTTTCTCTTTGAATTAAACGGGTAAAATCTTCCTATGTATGACCGCTGCTCCATTCTGAGTGTTGAGCTGACTGATTCTCAGCCGACTAATTCCTAGAACCTCGATATATTCCACTGGAAAACTGGTGGGTTGAGCTGCGTTTCCGACAGCTGATTCGAGAAAATGAAAATTTTTTCACACGTCGGTTTCTCTTCGTCAGTGATCTGCATTGACTACCATTGGTATTAAGCGATTTTTGTAAAGCACAAAAATATCGTGGAGAGAGGTCCACCCACCCCACCACTACATTTTTTTTCAGGGTACACAGTGTGTTTTGAGTTGAGAGAGAGCTTAGCAGCTGAAATATATGAAGACGTTCAGGTCGGCGAAGAAGGTCAAGTATCCCGAGAAAATCTGCCGGACATCGCCAAGTCCATCACGGGCGATACTGTTGGCAATGGCATTAATCATGATTCCCACATGAGCGAAAATACAGGTGTGACCCCTGCCGGGAATGGAACCTAGCTCGCCTTGACGGGAGGCGTGCGCTCTGGTAGCTGTGCAACTGCCGTCGAGAGGATGGTGTGAAGTAATGAGTGTGTACGGTCCTGTGTCGGTGCCAAATAATCACTATACAAAGGGTGCCTGATCTCCACCGCCACGTTTCGTGGTTCTCTAGGATGGTGATTATCGCAGTGTTCACAGAACAGTTTGTAAATATTTATTCATTGGGAATATGGCTTGCATTTATTGCTGCGGTAATATAATGGAATAAATAATAACTTTATCTCTGGTGAAGGACTGAGGTGCGATGTTGAGAATTTTTACTTGTGTAAGCATGGGATCGTTTTCACCCTAGGGCGCAAGGCATTATTAACAAACATGAGAATGTGCCTGAACGTAATCACCAAGGTTCAAAACCGATCTGATGCATATTTACAAACATATATTCATGACCTGATCGTGATCTCTGTTATACCCGACAGTAAGGTTTTCATATTAGAATTTTTTTTTTCTCGTAAATATTCAATGTGATGAATTTCCATCGTGCTTGGTATCGACGGCAGTAGTATTACAACGATTATTTCCCGAGTTGATACATATCAGGTTTCACGGGAGGCATTTTTTGCATGACATGCTACCCCCGTCAATACCCCTGCTAATCACAATCGAAGCGACGCTGCTCGCTGTGTGTTGTGAAAATATTCCGTAAATAAAACAGGTTAGAGTGAGTCATATTTTCCTAGGTTTCTTCAGCGTATATGAGATTTCGTTCCGGCTCGAAGAGTTACAAAAAAGGGAAGGGCCATGTATACGATAATTAAGACAGTGTTGACGGTGAAAACCGTAGCGATTTCTTCGATGTCCTAACACATGTTGTCACAGGCTTTGCTGAAAAAAAAGTTGTGGAGACAAGAACACCGACTACATGTTTCCTGAAGACCCCAATGAACTTGTTGATAGAATCAGACATTTTATTGCCTTGCACAGTAAGGAGATATCTTTAATCATCGGTGAACTTAAGGAAAGGGGTTGTATTAAGCTCTGATATTATGAGGCGTACTCTGTAATTTAAAAAAAATATATTAGGAACTGGCCATTTTTTTATTTTTTTATTTTCTTTCAATGGTCAGGTTTATGATGTGTTAACATATACGTTTTTTCTGAAGGTTCAAGATTAATACAACTTACAATACTAGGGTTTTCTTTACTTCGAAATATCGCTTCGATTCGGAAATATAAATATGTAGCACTGTTCGGGGCATGAAGTGTATTATCTTAAATTCGTTACTGGGCAATTTTTTCCCCCTATTTTTGTAATGGGTGGTCTGTTTTCGCTTACCTTTATTTGGTTTCATGCGCGCGTGTATATATATATAATAGGTACAAAAATGTATTAGGTTTTCCCGTCGCAACAAGTTGTAAAAAATTTTATTCATGTAAGGAGGTTTACACTCGTATTTGCAGATGTGAGCGGGTCGAATATTCTGTTAGATTTTTTGCTCCCAAGCTGTTTAACATTAATTGACCACTGTGTACATGGGCGTGGAAATATTTCTAAGTATATGCATCAGCGGATGAAAGGAGTCGTTCGTTGGATTACGAAGAGAATAATAATGACCCGATTCGGTATATATACCTAGAGTTATCAGACTGGCCAACAACGCATCGTGTACGATATTGAAACTTTAAATACCTGTAAAATGCAATATGATATCTCGGTATGCCTGAAATATACAAGGAATTGCTGATACCAAATAAATCTTTGTGCTCAATGTAGTGAGTTTTTTTAAGCTAATAAGTACACATTTGTCTGCATTACGTGTTGCAATTTTTTAAAAATGTTTTTCGTCCTCGAAACGTAGCTGGCTTGTGATTCTAAAAACCCGATGCTGTGGATTCGATGTAAGAGAAAATGGCGCAAACTCCTCTCTCTTATAATGAACACATATAAATATTTTTTATTCTGGACTGTATTAGATTATTGTAAAATAGTAGCGTGAGTTTGCATTATCTAGGTGGTTGCAAGCTATAATAATAATAAAAGTATATTATATACTATTTGAGACGGAGCGAGTTGTTAGGGCAAGCGGGAGCAAGTAAGGACTCGACCAAGAAACCATCCCGGCATTCACCTGGAGTGATTTATGAAATAGAAATTCTGGTCGAACGAGTTGAGTATCGAACCTGGGTTCCCTTGAACATGGGTCTTCCCTGGTGTTGACTTGTGCGTGCAGATATATGTGTGTGTTTATTATCCTATGAATTTAAGTTTCCTTTTGTGAGAAATAAAACAATCTGCTGGAGCGACAAGCCTCCCCCCGGCGGTCAGTGCGCTAGGGCAAAGTCCCATTCAACACCCGGTGCAGCGCGGCTGGCCGTGCGCGAGCTCAGATTACGACTGCACGTGCCTCTCGTTTACTTCTGTAATGGGACTCGCGACCACTTCTCTAAATATGCTTTTGTCTTAATAGTTTTTTAATGCGTCTATCAGTCTTACCTGGTATCGGGATATTTCGAGGTCTGCATGTGTGTGCGTGTGTAGATTTGTGTGAGTGTGAGTGTTTGACGTACGAGCAAGTGGAGAATGATCGTTTTCTCCACCTTGTTTCTTAGTTCCGCAGCATCACGAAGTATCTTCGGTTTCGTCCTCCCCACCCTACGGACACCCAGTCCAGTTGATATAGGTTGTTCACGGTTATTTGAGCACTTTCGAAATCAACCTTTGAAAAATGTCACTGCCCCTACCTGCATATATTTTTATGGGCACGCTGACTGATGTGCGCCCAATAAAGTTGGCAACGATGGAGGGAAAGTATACCCATTTCGTAAAGTTGAACGGAAAGTGTTACGTAAACATCTATGACTACTTATATAAATTCTATTGCTTTCTGTTATTTTTAATACACGTAAGTGTCTCGAAGAATTATCACATTGGACAAATATTTACTTTCGTAGTACTTCCAGAGTTTCACTTGCCGGAAGCATGAATAAAGTGCCGAGGCCTATTGTAATGTTATACATAAATTATGATGGAAGAATACTTAATGTGCATCTTACGCAGGGCTTTATAAAGTGCTCATTTTGCCGTGAACGGCCTTCATACGGGCATAAGCAGAGAGGTTATTGAAAACCAATAAACAAAAATTGCAATAGTTTGTTTGCCATCAGAAAACCGAAGATCTTGGGCGGTTTACGGTGAACAAAGCACTACCCCGCCGGCGCAACACGTGGACGTCTGGGGGCTGCTTTTCGCCACCCTCAGGTAATGCCAACATTCCGGGGGTTGTCGCGCGGTGGGGCAGGTTTGCGCGCACGCAGTTGTATTATGCAAAAAGATTGCAATTGAGTAGACCCTACAAGCAGCACTGGCGAGATTTAGCAGAGGGCACACACACACGTGCGTGGCTTTGCGCACACTCGCGGTAGTACGCACCCCGCACACTCCTGCCCCCCCCCCTTCCGCAATGGTCCACTGCGACTAAGGCAAATAAAGCTAATGTCACGGTCGACATTAAGCATTACGCCATTAACCATCCATGTCTCTCTTGGCATTATACTAGACGCATCAAACAATGCGCGATTTAAATCCCCACTCACCATGTTTTAACCTTCTACACCCCACCACGGCACTGAAGTAACATGCCCAATTCTATCATTATTCATATTTTATTTCTTACATTACGCTCCTGTAATATTTTCTTATGAAAGGGAAAGAACAGTTCATTTAGCACGACTACCCATTGTGACCTCAGAGTGACGACATTATTTTTAATTAAATTGATATTCGTAAAAATCCACCTTACTTGTGGTCAGTANATTGTGACCTCAGAGTGACGACATTATTTTTAATTAAATTGATATTCGTAAAAATCCACCTTACTTGTGGTCAGTAGTTCAGTCTTAAACAAAATGTTTACTGGTTTGTTTAAACATTGGTAATCAATTTGGGCAGCAGAGGGTTTAATTATGTGCAAACATTTGCCTCAAGCGGCACAGTGGTAAACTTTTAGACTAGCATTCGGAAGATCTCGGTTCGAATGCATGTCAGGCCATCCTGGTTTCGGAAATCACTCCAGGCAAATGTTGGGATGGTTCCATAATAATACTTTTATGAGAAAAAACATTACCATTCGTGCTTTCTCAGTCTGCGTGTACAATGACGTGCTAGATCTATAGTCCATTCGAAGTTACTTCTTACTTTTCTGAAGTCCTGCTAAAGTTCTCTTCTTTCAGGATATTCCTCCACCGCATGCAAACAAAGCTTAACCAAGTCTACAAAATGACACCAAAGGGATAACGGACCACATTCGTGCGCACACAGTGTAATAATGTTTTGAACGAGAACTATTTCTTACTAGGCATCACCAACACGCCTGTTTGCTCTCTGTTTTATTCACGGAATTAAAAATGAAATATCTTAATTTAAAGATTTGATATAAGTAAAAGTTCAATTTGACTAAGAAATAAGGAACCTCCATGCGAACAGAAGTATAAAACGCCTGTGATACGTGGCACATATGCGTCTAACATGGAATGATTTTTCAAAGGTTCGATTCAAAAAGTGCGAAGAAACCACGGATAGACTAAATACGAAATTTGTTAGAGGTGCTGTTGGAGGCAGATGGCGGAGTTCGAAAACGCCGTGCGGCAAGCGAAGGGGGCCTCGCGACCACGACGGCAAACGACGCGAGTGCTTTGTGCAACAAGGCCTGCGCTGACGGACGCCGACTGCAAGGCACAAGGGCGCGAGGCCGCTTTGATCGAGCAGCTCTCGCCGGCGAACGTCCGGATCGAGCGGCCAGCTCCGGGACTTCCTGGCCGCGGCAGCTGCGTCTGATCGCCGACGCACAGAGAGGCGCGCCAGGGTCGTCGAGGGCAAACGAACGCTCGACCGAGGTGCGTAGCAGGCCGTTCCGAGTCCCAACACTGGACTGCTGTCTTCCCGCCGATACGACCATACTCCGTTCGTGGTTACTTCGCACATTCCTGCAGCCCTCCTGAAGTTCTACTTCCAAGATATCCCTCCGCCTCATGCGAACAAAGCTTAACCAGGTGCGCACACAGCGTAGTAATATTTTGCATGCGAACTATTTCTTACCAACACACCTGTTTTCTCTGTTTTTGTTGGTATAAATTATAAATGAAATATTGTAACGTATAGGTAAAATATATGTAAAAGGTCAATTCAACTACAAATAAGGCACTTTCCTGATGACAGAATTATAAAACGCTCGCAACACGTGGCATATTTGGAAAACAGCCAAGCACGTCCGACATGGGGTGACTTTTCAAAGGTTTGATTCGATAAGAGTGAATAAACTGCAAATAGACTTTATCATAAACGACGTGGAAAGGATTTGAGGTTAGAACACGGTTTGCGTGAACACGGGTTACGTGATTTTTACTACAATTGTATTGAATTCAAAATAGTTAAG
>NQII01003482.1:0-48052 GCA_002778355.1 Clitarchus hookeri | reverse complement strand
AGAGAGAGAGAGAGAGAGAGAGAGAGAGAGAGAACTGCGGTATGGGACATTCTAGAAACAAAAACTGCTCCTCGTCTCGATGCTGGAGTATGATTTCTTTGGAGACAAGTTAACCCGGGAGCTAAGAGTATTGTGCCGCAGAATAAGGCATTGTCTAGGCTGTTCACGGTAAAGTGAACACTTTGGAGGCCCAAGGTAATTTTTCCTTTCAGCCATATGTTATCCTTCAACCACCTTTTTAAATATATATTGCCATGCAAGTAATAAACGCAGTGTGTATATTCCACCGCACTCGGAAGCTAACGTCTAAGGCTTAAATAAAATATAGTTATTGACTATTATTCCAAATGAGAGGGCTTTCAAAAGTACTCACTTTACCGTGCATAGCCTATGCGGATCTTGGTATTGAAACAATCATTTACTGACGATTTTTTTCACTGTGGCAATAACGAAAAGTACATTATTTAGTTCATTTTACGTACGAACGATACCGAGGATTTTGTTCTGATAAGAATAACGAAGGTTTAAAAAACTGCGTCAACTTTTGCTTCTAGTAAATATGCAAAATATTTTTTGTGAAAATCAACCTCCGGTGTGGCATGCAGGATCGAGTCGTCGACCCACAGAATGCGAATTAGACACGCCAGCGGACTGCAGGTGTTGAGGTTTGGACGAACGAATATAGGTGCAACGCTTTAAAGCAATATTCCGAAATTAGGTTTTAAACCCACACATTTAATGGCCTTACAGTTATTTGTAGTTTCATTTTGGAAAATACAAAAATATACAAGTGTTGTACGTGTGTATACACCCACAGTGTCACAGTAAAAACTCGATACAAAGCGCACAAAAGGACTTTAAATGAAGTACTTTATAAATGAACTAATATTTAATCTGTCAGGGATTTGAAAGATAAAGTTCAAAGTGAAAAGTACTTAACGTGAAACGTGTTATGATATTTTATTTAGTTATGATTAAAAGTAAGAAAAAAAAACTAAGTTAAAACATGTCAAAACTTAAACTTTTTTCGTCTATATATTTTATTTTTATTATTGAATTTGATTTATTTTAGTTCAGAAATCTTTCAGATATGTTTATCTCCAGTTACCAGCTTCGGTAATGGAGGAAGTTCAAAATTGTTGTTTTTAATTGTACTTTTCTAGCGTATTCAACAGAGTATAGTCTGTTTCTTCCGCCCGCCCTTAAATAATTTTCGAAAAGATACTTCCCACCCTGACAGTTTGCCTTTTACAAAATAACTGAAAATATAAGATGGCCTCAACCGTTGTATAAGTTACTAAAAACGAGATACCTCATCAAAAATAATGAAACTAAATTGAACTCCATATACAATCTGCAGATTCTACTTTTAGCCGCGGTACGTTTTTACGAAACATTGTGAAGGTGGTTCGAAACCTTCATAAAGAATATCTACGAACAATGCGCTACGCTGCGTTAAAGGCATTCACCGCGCATTACACAAACTNGCCAGCTGATGATGCAACTCACGAAGTACTGTGTAACTGCATTGAATCTGGGTGGTACGCTTACGTAACTTTCGCAGAGAGAGAGAGAGAGAGAGAGAGAGAGAGAGAGAGAGAGAGAACTGCGGTATGGGACATTCTAGAAACAAAAACTGCTCCTCGTCTCGATGCTGGAGTATGATTTCTTTGGAGACAAGTTAACCCGGGAGCTAAGAGTATTGTGCCGCAGAATAAGGCATTGTCTAGGCTGTTCACGGTAAAGTGAACACTTTGGAGGCCCAAGGTANTAAGAGTATTGTGCCGCAGAATAAGGCATTGTCTAGGCTGTTCACGGTAAAGTGAACACTTTGGAGGCCCAAGGTACTTTTTCATTTCAGCCATATGTTATCCTTCAACCACCTTTTTAAATATATATTGCCATGAAAGTAATAAACACAGTGTGTATATTCCACAGCACTCGGAAGTTAACGTCTAAGGCTTAAATAAAATTTAGTTATTGACTATTATTCCAAATGAGAGGGCTTTCAAAAGTGCTCACTTTACCGTGCATAGCCTATGCGGATCTTGGTATTGAAACAATCATTTACTGACGATTTTTTTCACTGTGGCAATAACGAAAAGTACATTATTTAGTTCATTTTACGTACGAACGATACCGAGGATTTTTTTCTGATAAGAATTACGAGGGTTTGAAAAACTGCGTCAACTTTTGCCTATAGTAAATATGCAAAATATTTTTGCGAAAATAAACCTCCAGTGCGGCATACAGGATCGAGTCGTCGACCCACAGAATGAGAATTCGACACGCCAGTGGACTGCAGGTGTTGAGGTTTGGACGAACGAATATATGTGCAACGCTTTAAAGCAATATTCCGAAATCAGATTTTTACCCACACATTTCATGACCTTGCAGTTATTTGTAGTTTGATTTAAGAAAAATACAAAAATGTACAAGTGTTGTATATGTGTATATACACACATTGTCACAGTAAAAATTCGATACAAAGCCCACAAAAGGACTTTAAATGAAGTACTTTATAATTAATCTGTCAGTGATGTGAAAGATGAGGTTCAAAGTGAAAAGTACTTAACGTGAAACGTGTTATGATATTTTATTTAGTTATGATTAAAAGTAAGAAAAAAAAACTAAGCTAAAATATGTCAAAACTTAAAATTTTTGTGCCTATATATTTTATTTTTATTATTGAATTTTATTTATTTTTAGTTCAGAAATCTTTCAGATATTTTTCTCTCCAGTTACCAGCTTCGATAATGGAGGAAGTTCAAAATTGTTGTGTTTAATTGTACTTTTCTAGCGTATTCAACCAAGTATAGTCAGTTTCTTCGGCCCGCCCTTAAATAATTTTCAAAAAGATATTTCCCACCCGGACAGTTTGCCTTTTACAAAAATAACTGAAAATATAAGATGGCTCCAGCCGTTGTATAAGTTACTAAAAACGAGATACCTCATCAAAAATAATGAGACTAAATAGAACTCCATATACAATCTGCAGATTCTACTTTTAGCCGCGGTATGTTATTACGAAACATTGTGAAGGTGGTTTGAAACCTTCATAAAGAATATCTACGAACAATGCGCTACGCTGCGTTAAAGGCATTCACCGCGCATTACACAAACTCCCATAAATACGCTGATCGACAAGGGAGTTTGAGCGCGAACATACAATCGTCTTTTGAAGGAACCTGTCAGATTAACAAGAAAGGGAGGAAACAGAGGGTGCGAGTGCTGAAGGTCAGGAACTCATCACGTAAAGTATAAATCAATTTACATATTTCTGGAATAACCCGTCTGGAAAAAGTGAATTTTTCCTTCNNNNGGGGGGGACGGGATAAATGGTTGATGCTATTCCCTGCAGAACAGTGCTGTTTAGAAAACTTGCAGTAAGCGTATTACGTAAAATTGCCTAAAATCATCTTATCGACTAAATTAGTAGCCACACTGAGAAAAAGGTTTTGTTGAATAAAACCAAGTTTTTTTGGAGCAACCAATTTGGGACAATCAAATATTTCGTTGTTAAAACAAAATTATTGAATTGTTCTTATTTGGTTGCCTTAAACTTTAAGTTGAGTTAAGAGATTTGGGCGGCTATTAACAACGAAATATTGAGATACGACGAGGGTGAAATAAGGTGAGAACGGAGCAGCGCCGGAATGCAAGGGCGGGGGAAACGGGAGATACCCGAGAAAAATAGCCGACCAGCGAAATTCCTGCAGTGACCCGGCCGGGGATTGAGCTCAGTTCGCCTTTAAGGGAGGCGAGCAGGCTAACCGCTCAGCCGCCGTGGCCCCTTAAACTGTAAGATTTAGTCGGTACAACTAAAAGTTCGTTTAACTCTACGCACATTGAACAGTTTCGGTCATAATAAAAAAGCGAAAACCTCAACTGAGATTCGAACCTTGGTGGTTTGCTCCCCACTGACAGGCCCTCGCAACCCCAGCTAAACACGGAGTATTGATGAAATGGGAATATTTTTTAAATATCTAGGACTATAGTTAAAATTCTGGTCAACGTACGCAAATAAATATATCAAGTTTTGCAGCTTTAATTTTTAGTTTCCTGTTGAATTTTTTTTATTAGGATTTTTATACCACCATCAAGCATCAAAAAGTGCATTAACAAACACTTAATAGCAACTGTCACAATAATAATAAACACAAACTCTAGAGCTGTATTTCCTAACGAAGGAACTCTCAACTGAGTGGCCAAGCAAATGCATATAGTTGATTCAACTAAATATTTTGTTGACAGTCTAGTTTTTTTTTTTTGGCCCAACACACAGAGTTTTTTTTTATTCGAGCGTGTAATATGTTAAATGAATAAACTCAATATTGTTACTTTTTAATTTTGTTTGCTCAACAAAATGTTTTGTTGGGGCTAATACAAATATATATTTCACCATATGTAAAAAAGTATTCTGCTGACTGGAACAAACCTTTCTCTCAGTGCATGATGCGTAATTACACGTGATATAAAAGATTTTTGAAGACAGGTAAATTTTTCTAAACCTACACTGAGAAAAATAATTGTTTCAGTGTACCAAATACATTTGTTTGCGTGGCGTTTGTTTCAGCTAAACAATATTTTGTTTGTACAAACAAGCCTTAGTTCCTCCAAATGGATGATATATGTTCACAAAACCAAGCAGTATATTTAAAACAACTTTGTTTGTGCCAAACAAATATTTCGTTGCTTTAGTATGTCAAACATTTATTTAGTGTAAGAAAACATATCGTTAGAATTTGTCAACAAAATAATATGCTCACACCACGAGAACAGCTAACAAAATAATTGTTGTTATAGGGCCAAAAATATATTTAGTTGCCCCAACAAAATATGTTAAGTAAACAATTCCAAAAAGCCACTAAATTAATTTCGTTCGTATAACAAAATACATGCTTGAGTTAGCAAAACCTCTGTGCTGGGACAAAAGAAATTGAACTGTCAACAAAATATTTGGGTGAATCAACTGTACATAGCCTACCTGGCCACTCATTTGATTGTCTTCGTTTGAAAACACAACTCGAGAGAATGGTGTTCGTATTTTTGTTAGAGTTAGGATATTAAAAGTGCTCGGTAGTGCAGTTATTGATGTTTAATACTGGAATGAACATTTTAATAAAACAAGTTCAACAGGAAACAAAATTGAAGCTCTAAAACTTGAAATATTTACTTGCGCACGTTGTCCAGTATTTGAAATGTATACAGGTTTATTCTGAAACCATGGGACAAACATTGACGGGTGGTAGAGCGCACTAAAACAAACTATTATTGTATAGGAATGTATACGCGGAAGTGACGCGTTGAGGCACAAACACAAAAACATGACACATTAACGGTAACATAAAATGTTCATTAGAAGCATACTTAATGAGTGATTCCGTACAGATAATGTTAAAACAGTTGCTGCAAATGCATCCACCAACAGTTACGCATGCTTGGCGACCTCTACATATGGCGTGATTGGCTGACAATGGTGGCGTGCGTAGTTGAATATGTTCGCCAATCACCCACCTACGCTACCAAGCTTGCATTACTGTCGGTGGTAGCAATTTTGATCAATTATTATAAACATTGCTGTAAAAAGGCCTTTAGCGGCGACGTTGTAAATAAACAATGTGTTGCATTCCATGTGTTATTGTTGTGTTTGTGCCTGAACGCGTCACTCCCGCCCATATATTCCTATACAATAATTGTTTGTTTTAGTGAGCTCTAGCACCCTTCAATGTTTGTCCCATGATTTTAGAATCACCCTGTATATATAAAACATTCCGACTTCGTAAGTGATCACTTTATCCAAGCTTGCTAAGGCTTCGCTCTGGGTGCACCTGATCTAGGTTCGAATCTCTACCTAGCTTGTAAATTTTTTTCGTTATCCGAAACTGTTTTATGTACTTAGGGCCAAATAAAGCTTTAATTGCAGCGACCAAATCTTTGTTTGCGGGGAACCAGATAAGAACACAAAATAATTTGATTTCAATAAAACAAAATATTCCATTGCCCCTATACAAACAATGACTTTGGTGCGCCAAAGAAACTTTCTTTGGTCCAAACAAACATTTTTCTCCGTGTAAATCTGCTGGAAACTTAATCTTGTCGCAAACTTCATGAAGTCGATTTTTTATAAACTTTTGTAAATCGCAAAACAATTTGCCAAAAAAGACATGAACGGAAAGTATGCTCATCAATATACTTTTTCCTACAAAGTAAACATTCTTATGCTGACGCCCGCGGTGAATATAAGCTCGGCTTACCATTTCTACATATTTAGTAATAATTCAGGGAAGACAACGATTACAACGAGCGTCAGATATTCTTTTATAAGTGTAGATGTATCCAGGTTCACGCCTTAGGGAACTGGCTATAACTTCAAACTCGTAAAAAGAGAATTTTAGCTTGGTTTTTTTTTTAAAGAAAATCAGACGTCCGAAATCTGAAAAACTCGCTTTTCGGCCTACGTGACGAAGTTAAGCCCTGCTTATGAAATCACTTTCCTGACTCTGTGTTGAGGNTTTTAAGAAAATCAGACGTCTGAAATCTGAAAAACTCGCTTTTCGGCCTACATGACGAAGTTAAGCCATGCTTATGAAATCACTTTCCTGACCTGTGTTTAGGTGTGTCTGTGTACGTGGGTGTGTCTTTCGTAAAAATGTTTTTTAACCCGTGAACCGAATTTTACTAAACTCGATACACACATAATACGTAATTCGGNTGTCTTTCGTAAAAATGTTTTTTAACCCGTGAACCGAATTTTACTAAACTCGATACACACATAATACGTAATTCGGATATCAGACTTTAAGAGTTTTCTGACACGTCGGTTACTTATTTCCAAAATGACAGCCATTTTAAAATTTATGCGCTAAGTCATATCTCAGCAACAATTCGATCGATTTTAACCACAATTGGTATGTTGATAGTGCATCATCTAAGCATTGAATTTAGAGGTGTATATTTTAGTAGTCGGCCTCTTTGGAAGATAGCACGACATGAAAAGCCAAACCGATTACCACAAAATGTGACATGTAAGCAATATTATTTTAGGCCATTTAAAAGTATGTGACTTAAACAAATAAGACTCAATCTTCAAAATGGTCGCTTTATAAATATTTTAGGTATATTTACTATCTACAATACAGTTCGCACAACTTCGGCCAAATTATGTACTCTGAATGTATCTATCATAAACATCAAATATGAAAATACACAGCTTATTTTGACCGCCATTTTATAAGATAGTGCCCCACGGAAAACAGTTTTTGTCATACCTCGCCAAAAACCTGTTACTTACCAATTTGGCAAACAAGCAGTACTACGGTAGGCTATTAAGTTGGCATGTCCACTTATTTACAAAATGTCGGCCATTTAAACACTGTAGCTTATTATGCTATATTTACGAAACCATAAACCAATTTCAACTTATCTTCGTATGCTGGCAATACCTATTGCAAAAATAGAATGCATACAAAAAATATGTTTACTCCACCATTTTGCAAGATAGTGCCCAATAAAAAAAATGCTTTTGTCATATTTTAGGAAACAATTAACTGATTCCCCCTCAAGTTAAAGTAACAAGTAAGTTCAAGCAACAGGTAAGACTTTTGGAGCCCTCTTAATTTATATGACTTATGGGCGTGGTCACATATTTTCAACATAACATCCATGTTTCTATTTCACATCCGAAATAATTTCAACAGAAATGGCAGTATTCGAGTCAAACATTGAACGTGTTAATACATAACCTTTTGGTCCGCCACTTATGAAGATATAACCACATGAGAAACTGGATTTTTCATGTCCTATCTGAAAGTACAATCAGCTGATTCTAGACTAATTTTGCACTAAAGTAGTGTCAGAGTAGGCCATATAAACTTGTATATCTGAAGTGCATCAGGATTTTTTTAATGGCGGCAATATACATAATTTAGATAAGTATGTTAACAAAATTCACCCAATATTTGTATGCTGTCAGTATCCACTAGAAGCATCAAATGTGNTAATTTAGATAAGTATGTTAACAAAATTCACCCAATATTTGTATGCTGTCAGTATCCACTAGAAGCATCAAATGTGTATATAAGACACTCTTCTGCCTGCCTTTACGAAAGATAATATCAGGTGACAAAATGGAACATTTACGCCCTATTGTGGGAACCAACTAATACACGCAAAATTTTGCACACATATGGTACTACAGTAAACTACGAAAACGTATATTAATCAAGTGTTTCGAGTACTTATTTTCAAAATTAAGAATATGTAAATATTTTATGTTAATAAACCCTGTCTGCCAAAACATCATACTGATAACAGTGGAAGTTAATGCTCCGAATCCTGCCTCAGTAATGCAGTTGTATGCCATCTTGCGGTACGAGGAGATCTGGGTTCGAGTCCCGGGTACGACACCTGTGCATTTGTAAGTGTTGGATACGTTTCTGTTTCCAATTCTAATTATATCTCTGTCAACAAGACGTCAAGGCAAACCGACGTTCTAAGCTTTTAAGAACGTTATCAAAAGTATGTCCATCTTGTGTAGGAAAGCCGACTCATAAGTTATATCGGTAACTTCTTGTTCCGTTTGTAATTACTCTAAGAACCAGGCCTGAACATGCCTCAAGGTTTGGCAGTAAATATGGTTTGAGAGATGTCTGTAAAAGTTCATGTTCCTCCTGTAAGTGAAGCTCTTTATTGGCCAAATTGCGCGCGACACAAATAAATCGCTACCATTATCCTCCACTCTTTAACAGAAATATACAGAAGATGGACGACATTAAACGAAATACTCACACTTCTTCCCTTCCAAACAGTGAATTATTAAGTNCAGAAATATACAGAAGATGGACGACATTAAACGAAATACTCACACTTCTTCCCTTCCAAACAGTGAATTATTAAGTCCGCGAGTAACCTAATATCACTTCATTTCCACCCACCTGGCAGGGCACCGATGCTTAAATTTGCTGACTGGATTGATGTTCATTACACAGTGTCCTGAACACACCTCATGGGAACATTATTTGAATTGGCGTACCAATGTGGGTGTTTCACCTTATCCCAGCCGACTTCTTTCTCTTACCATTTTTTTTTTAAGTTCAAAATTGATAACAACTTCAGCCCCTCTTGGTACACATATATGCTATTACTCGGAGTTATGCCTCAACTTTCTACTTGATGAACTACTTCCTGTACACATCCACCACACTCTCTAAGTGTAACATCGGAAGTAATAACACAGCAACAAACGCCTAAGTTGAATCCCCGATTTAAAAACAGTTTTTTTTTCCGCACATGCAGCAGGTTTGATATCACGATATTTTCGTAAATTATGTATAAACGACAACTATTAAGGTTAAATACTTGCAATACGGGGGAATTAATAAATACCTGCACTATCGTGTTCTCTGTGCATCGTACTACAGTAAGACTTCCTCATATTTGTGTGCATACTATATTTTTTANACCTGCACTATCGTGTTCTCTGTGCATCGTACTACAGTAAGACTTCCTCATATTTGTGTGCATACTATATTTTTTAGGCATAGTTAACATACGCAAATCTGGGTCATTACAAATTCGGAAAATAATTTCTTTATCACTGACACTATATTTCTATGTTTTCGGTCTACCCGGTTCCCTGATAATACNAAAATTCGGAAAATAATTTCTTTATCACTGACACTATATTTCTATGTTTTCGGTCTACCCGGTTCCCTGATAATACTTTAAGTTAAAAAAGTTAAATTTTAAGTTTTTTCTCGAATGAACTATGGGTCTATATGATTCAAATCCTTTGAAAATAAACAATGTAAATTAATTTACTCAGTTTCACTAGTTATATTTAAAATCGTTTAATAAAAGCGAGTTGAAAAAAAAAGTAGCAATTAAAATTTATGTTTGAAGCGAAAAACTAAACTTTATTATTTTATATTCCACATAAGTGTCCATTGCTTACTGTTTGCAAGTTGATCAAAATTGCATAAACTTCTATTTATCGCGTGTTTCACCTATGTTGTAATTGTAAACATCTCCTGTCATGGACAAAATAGCTGTTGCTGCTCTCACATAGCAGTAATTGTTTTAACCCTTCGTACTTGCAAAAATTACTACACTGATTTTATTAATCACCATGCCCAAATGTACCAAAGAAAAAGGTCNTAACCCTTCGTACTTGCAAAAATTACTACACTGATTTTATTAATCACCATGCCCAAATGTACCAAAGAAAAAGGTCACCTTGCTGTTACCAATCTAATCCGCTCCGTTTATGAGAAAACACCCACCACAATTAACGATGGTCGTCCAACACCTTGGAGTTAGGGAAATTGAGAGGCGAGTACNCTTGGAGTTAGGCAAATTGAGAGGCAAGTATGGCAAATACCTTTTCAGAGGCTAACTATCTTCTTTTCCTGCTACACTATGCACATTTATCTTATTTCATCTCTAATTTTCTCGATATTCTAAACCCAATGTTTGTAAGTTGCTGATTTTCGACGGCATATAACAAACGCCCTTAACAGTCACGCCAAGTCATAAGTCGTATAGTTTGGGGCAGTGATATTTCGCGAAAACATTCCGAGACAAGATACAGTCCAAAGCACTATAGAGTCGTTCAGCTTCTTCGATTGGCTAAAAAATGTCCTGGCCCGTGTTAACCGTTAGCACACGAATCACAAAGGTTCAGTGTCGGAGTTACTTAGTCCCGAGTGGCTCGGTCAAAGACGGACACGGCACCAGCANTAATTTAGATAAGTATGTTAACAAAATTCACCCAATATTTGTATGCTGTCAGTATCCACTAGAAGCATCAAATGTGCATATAAGACACTCTTCTGCCTGCCCTTTCGTAAGATAATATCAGGTGACAAAATGGAACATTTACGCCCTATTGTGGGAACCAACTAATTCACGCAAAATTTTGCACACATATGGTACTACAGTAGACTACGAAAACGTATATTATTCAAGTGTTTCGAGTACTTATTTTCAAAATTAAGAACATGTAAATATTTTATGTTAATAAACCCTGTCTGCCAAAACATCAGACTGATAACAGCGGAAGTTAATGCTCCGAATCTTGCCTCAGTAATGCAGTTGTATGCCATCTTGCAGTACGAGGAGATCTGGGTTCGAGTCCCGGGTACGACACCTGTGCATTTGTAAGTGTTGGATACGTTTCTGTTTCCAATTCTAATTATATCTCTGTCAACAAGACGTCAAGGCAAACCGACATTCTAAGCTTTTAAGAACGTTATCAAAATTATGTCCATCTTGTGTAGGAAAGCCGACTCATAAGTTATATCGGTAACTTCTTGTTCCGTTTGTAATTACTCTAAGAACCAGGCCTGAACATGCCTCAAGGTTTGGCAGTAAATATGGTTTGAGAGATGCCTGTAAAAGTTCATGTTCCTCTTGTAAGTGAAGCCGTTTATTGGCCAAATTGCGCGCGACACAAATAAATCGCTACCATTATCCTTCACTCTTTACCAGAAATATACAGAAGATGGACGACATTAAACGAAATACTCACACTTCTTCCCTTCCAAACAGTGAATTATTAAGTCCGCGAGTAACCTAATATCACTTCATTTCCACCCACCTGGCAGGGCACCGATGCTTAAATTTGCTGACTGGATTGATGTTCATTACACAGTGTCCTGAACACACCTCATGGGAACATTATTTGAATTGGCGTACCAATGTGGGTGTTTCACCTTATCCCAGCCGACTTCTTTCTCTTACCATTTTTTTTTTAAGTTCAAAATTGATAACAACTTCAGCCCCTCTTGGTACACATATATGCTATTACTCGGAGTTATGCCTCAACTTTCTACTTGATGAACTACTTCCTGTACACATCCACCACACTCTCTAAGTGTAACATCGGAAGTAATAACACAGCAACAAACGCCTAAGTTGAATCCCCGATTTAAAAACAGTTTTTTTTTTCGCACATGCAGCAGGTTTGATATCACGATATTTTCGTAAATTATGTATAAACGACAACTATTAAGGTTAAATACTTGCAATACGGGGGAATTAATAAATACCTGCACTATCGTGTTCTCTGTGCATCGTACTACAGTAAGACTTCCTCATATTTGTGTGCATACTATATTTTTTACGCATAGTTAACATACGCAAATCTGGGTCATTACAAAATTCGGAAAATAATTTCTTTATCACTGACACTATATTTCTATGTTTTCGGTCTACCCGGTTCCCTGATAATACTTTAAGTTAAAAAAGTTAAATTTTAAGTTTTTTCTCGAATGAACTATGGGTCTATATGATTCAAATCCTTTGAAAATAAACAATGTAAATTAATTTACTCAGTTTCACTAGTTATATTTAAAATCGTTTAATAAAAGCGAGTTGAAAAAAAAAGTAGCAATTAAAATTTATAGTTGAAGCGAAAAACTAAACTTTATTATTTTATATTCCACATAAGTGTCCATTGCTTACTGTTTGCAAGTTGATCAAAATTGCATAAACTTCTATTTATCGCGTGTTTCACCTATGTTGTAATTGTAAACATCTCCTGTCATGGACAAAATAGCTGTTGCTGCTCTCACATAGCAGTAATTGTTTTAACCCTTCGTACTTGCAAAAATTACTACACTGATTTTATTAATCACCATGCCCAAATGTACCAAAGAAAAAGGTCACCTTGCTGTTACCAATCTAATCCGCTCCGTTTAAGAGAAAACACCCACCACAATTAACGATGGTCGTCCAACACCTTGGAGTTAGGCAAATTGAGAGGCAAGTATGGCAAATACCTTTTCAGAGGCTAACTATCTTCTTTTCCTGCTACACTATGCACATTTATCTTATTTCATCTCTAATTTTCTCGATATTCTAAACCCAATGTTTGTAAGTTGCTGATTTTCGACGGCATATAACGAACGCCCTTAACAGTCACGCCAAGTCATAAGTCGTATAGTTTGGGGCAGTGATATTTCGCGAAAATATTCCGAGACAAGATACAGTCCAAAGCACTTTAGAGTCGTTCAACTTCTTCGATTGGCTAAAAAATGTCCTGGCCCGTGTTAACCGTTAGCGCACGAATCACAAAGGTTCAGTGTCGGAGTTACTTAGTCCCGAGTGGCTCGGTCAAAGACGGACACGGCACCAGCAGCCAATGGAGGTATAACAACAGCTGAGGTGTGTATATAGTATTAAAGTATACTGTGTGCTCCGATTTTTACGCGAAAAGTCACTGGCCCTACGTATGGATATAAAATCTACGTGATTCTCCATATGTTATCACTAAACTGCTGTAACACGCTTACGACAAAACGATGTATAGACATTAAAAAGAATGATTTAAGTTTTTATCAACTCAATCTTCTGCAATTGGAGGACGCGTAATTAACTTTTTGTGCCTTAATTCTCAATTCAAATTATAGTGCCCACACCTGCGATGACCGGAAATGTAATGATTGAGAGCCGGCAGGATCGTCCCAGGATAGGGCTCGACACAAAGCAACAAGGAAATTTGGATTCCAGAGGCAAATGTTTCTGCTGGAGGTTAGTCGCACACGTCCCAAGAGCCCGAGGGCGGGACGAACTGGAGACTCGCTTCACACGCGCGCGGCCCTTTGAAGTCGGGAGATTGTTAGCGCCCACTAACGGGGCTAAGTCAATACCAGAGACTTCCTATCTGGTAGCGGGCACTGAAGGCAAGGGTCCTGAAGGGGGCAGGCAGCGCAGACGTACCAACTTTCATCTGGAGGCGCAGCGCACTGGGAAGTTAGGACAAGGCGAGAACACGCAGCAAAAACCTTCGCTTCCTTTCATCGGGAAACGGCGCGATCTCGCTACACCTGAGCTACGATTTTACAACTTGGCGATAAATACCACTATAGGCGTACGCTGGCTGTAAAACTATATATATATATATGTATATATATATACATATATATACAATTTTACTTGTGGCCAGGGAATACGGAAAGCTATTGTATGCAAAGGAATGTATCATCAGTTATTTTTAATGTTAATGCAGAAACCGCGCTTAATAATCATGCAATGATGTTGGCCATATGATAAAAAATTCATTGGTAAAATATTGCCAGTATGTTTCGGCAAAGAAAAAAAAAANGGAAAAAAAAAAAACAGTGGCGAATTCTAGAACAGTTAATGGCTTTTAAGAACGGTTTAACGCAAAATAAATTACTTATTACTAATAAATATGTCATGCTTGTAAATAACAGAAAACCACAAATTTAAAAATTCTGGCGAAGAAAAAAAAACCTTAAGTACGGCTGGTATGAGAAGTGAAAATGGCAGTAACATTAAATAAGTTTTGCTACTTAAGAATAAAAAACTTTAAAATTACAGGGGCGTGGGGAAAATTGATGGCAGATTAAAGCAGGGAACAGCATCTGAATTAAATTCAGTTTTCTGACCAATCTCCGAACACGTCCTGTAAATGGCAATGGCCTTGACACGAAAGCAGACTATGAACCAATATAAAATCCACCGGCAATATTACGCAATCTTAGGCATTAGAATTTTTGACGTTATATAAACAAAAATTTCACGAATAAACCGTATATATAAGTTGACGAACGATTAAGTTCTCGGACAAATAAGGATAGAAATATTTCTGGAACAGTAAAAATACATAAGAGCAGAAGTTTTGGAATGCACTTTAAATGCTATAGCTAAACGGGTGTCAAAATAGTCAAAATATACACGTGTAAACTAAATAAACATAAGTATTTTACGGCCAACCACATTGTTGCAAACTACACAGGGACAAAGGAATAGCAAGAATATATAGTATTTATTTTTCTTATATTCAGCTATCTCACTTTAAACCCCCGTGGGAGGGAAATGTGCTGTAAAAGATTGCCACGATTTTCGACTGGAAGAAAAGGCATAACCTTGCTGGGTCGCTGGAAGGGGCTGGACTCAAAAATCCTCTCGTATACGAGAGCTTTGTTTACTTGTTGCGTGACGGTTTATTTTTTGCTGTTTAGTTCTTCATGTACGTTACATCAAGATGAGTCATCCAATTATTGAGATAAACCCGCAAGCGGAAACGTCACGTAAACTTGTGACGTCAGAGAGGAAAATTAGATTCATTTAATGTTATATTTTTTATGGGTATTCTCTTAATCTAACTTGGTAATGGCAAGTATGCTATCCGCGTAGATGTATGTTTCGTGTGCTAACAATTTACGTAAGGAAATGTCGCAAAAAAAATTTAAATTCAAAGTCTTTGCCACGTAAACTAAAATTGATATTTGGGAAACAGTTCAGGAGAATTTTCAATAAAACAACATATCTGAAAATAACAATAAGGAGTAGAAGGGTGTTGTTGGATGCCCGAATGTTGTATTCATGGGATCGCTCCTTGAAAAGCGTAATGCGACAAAACATATACTTTATTTTTATTTCACGCACGAAATTAGAGGTTGGAGAAATCGACACTCATTTATCAAGCAATTGAGTCAATTAAAAAAACAGGCAGCTTGGCGCTTTGGGAGTAGAATTGCCTGCTTCGAAGAGCCTCCCTTGGAAATAAATGCCGATCTGTTTTTTAAGACTTCCGAGATTTTTATGTGTAAGCTGCATGCTCGAAATGGAGAGCATTTAATATTGAAGCTCATCTAAACCGTCACCCATATCAATTCAATTACCGACTGCTTGTAGTTACATCATACTTCGTCGATTCATTTTAGGACAAGCTAAATTTAAAACACATGTACCCTTCTATTACGTCTGCAATTGGATCACAGTTTATTGCAAACACCCAGGTGAACCCTGAGCCAATAACAGACCTGCAAGAACACAAGCACCGAATCCTGTGCCACGTGGTCTGATGTATAATTGGTTACACACGCTGGGGCAGCAGCAAATAGGCAATCAGCTGAGGCTCGAAAATACACAGTACAGCGCAGTCTAGCGTGAAGGTCGTTTAAGACGAGCAATTTTCCTGTGCCTAGACATTACCGATCACAAAGTTGCAATACAGACGTTTGTGGGAGGCCAACATTAATGTGCATGCGCGTTTACACACATAGTTTGTCAACAGATAATTCAAACCGAACCGGACTCCCAGACTATCCTAGGGTAGTAGGTGAATACTTGTTTTTACAGTTTGAACTGGCCTGAACTAATCTACAGGGTGATTCTAAAATCATGGGACAAACATTGAGGGGCGATAGAGCTCACTAAAACAAACAATTATTGTATAGGAATATACATGGGTGGGAGTGACGGGTTGAGGCACAAACACAAAAATAACACATAAAATGCAACTCATTGTTTATTTACAACGTCGCCGCTAAATGCCTTTTTACAGCAATGTTGATAATAATTGCTCAAAATTGCTACCACCGACAGTAATGCATGCTTGGTAGCGTCGGTGGAGTGATTGGCAAACAGATTCAAATACGCCGGGTATTTCGCGCACGCCACCATTGTCAGCCAATCACGCCGTATGTAGAGTTCGCCATGCATGCGTGACTGTTGGCGGATGCATTTCCAGCAACTGTTTTAACATTTTCTGTATGGAATCACTCGTAAAGTATGCTGCTAATGAACTTTGTATGTTTCCGTTAATGTGTTATGTTGTTGTGTTTGTGCCTCAACGCGTCACTCCCGCCCATATATTCCTATACAATAATTGTTTGTTTTAGTGAGCTCTACCGCCTCTCAATGTTTGTCCCGTGATTTTAGAATCACCTTGTATAATAGTAATTGAGTATATTTGCGATTTAAATGAACGTAGGATATTTACTGAAGGCGTAGGTCGTATTCACAAGCGCACGCTGTGTTAGCCATCACTACGACTGCTCACATCCACTTGTATGCCATCACTCGCCAAATCACCAGGATCGTTCACCGGCCACACACGCCCACGCCCGGAGATTACACAATTCAGCGTCGAGACGTTTCTCAATCGGTGAGACAACCCAAGCCAGGCGCAAGATATCGACCATAGGAAACGTGCTGAACACGTCGCTTGTCCCCTTCCCGCAACCCGCTCCACGTCAACCCATCCAGTCACACGAGTCATAGGCCTTCGCTGACAGGCTTGGAGGGAAGTGGGGCGATGGACAGAACACCGGCTACCAACATTTTAACTATTTATGTATAACATTAAACATAATATTCACACGCTGGAGCTATTTCCCTAGACGAGGTAATATCGATGATGGATGTGCCCTTCTTCATTTTAAGTTAAAAATATTTTAATTTTGAAAGGAAGGGATTAGGCCTCGATCTAGCTGCCAAAGCTCTAACATTCATTAGCGTAATAAAATGTATTGTAAAAATTCACGCACACTGGTCGATGAAAGCGACGAGCCTAATTTTGCGATTTTTCTGAAGTTCTGAAATCTATAATCACTGAAATAAATAACTGCATCAAGAAATGGTTCCCAGTTCTATGGTAAGCATCACACTTTTAGCTGCCCTCTTTTTTTTTTCCGTGACCATTCTCTTTCTCCTCTCTCTCTCTCTCTCTCTCTCTCTCTCTCTCTCTCTCTCTCTCGGTGTGTCTGTCTCTCTACTGCATCTCTCAACACACTCATGAAGGTTATATAAATACACGTTATGTAACACGCTATTTACATTTTACGTGCATTGTTGCAATTATACTGGAAGCAAATAATCACCGCAGAAGTTACATAGACGAGCCACGCCAAACCCGCACATTAGACATTTCTAAAAAAAAATAATTCATGTTTAAAAATATCAAGACAGTTCCATAACTGTAATAGCAGAACACGTAAAAACACTTGCGAGCAAAACAATAATTGCCAGAAAGAGAGCTGTGCTGATGTGAACAATCGGCCAAGCGCAGAACTTAGAACACGTGAGAGAAGAACAGTTCTAAAGCTATTTTATGGCACGTATTTCAGATTGTCGAAATATCCATGGATTTTCTCTGAGTATTCGGAAGCGTCTTACGAACAGAACTGGATGAATCGATGCAAATAGGCTCATTACCAGCCTAAACGTCGGCAGATATAGTTGAACACCGAAACTTCGACGGTAAAAATTATCAGACACAAGCCCCACAATTGACGTAAACATTTAAATACAATAGATGATTTAGGAAAAAAAATGTAACATTTTATGTACTCGTGTGACTGAATACATAGGTATGAGGACAAATTAAAACTAATATCTACTACATGACGAACATAGATTTTCAAGGCAAATTGCCATACGTTTCAGTAAAAATAAATGCTCGATTATCAAGTTACACTTGAATGCGTCGTGGAAGTACAACTTGGATATACGAAGTGAGCTAACTTGTATACGAACTTTCACAACTTGACAAGGTAATCGGGGAATCAATAAAAACCTGATCTAGACGTCGGTCTAAAAGCAGTACTTTCCAAGGACTAGCATTAGCACCTTAAGTAGGTTTAAAGTTACCACATTTTACTTAGGCTACCACATTACCAGCAATGATGTTACCAACAACCTGAAACCGAGTGAACACAAAATAAACTTGTACGATAAAATAAACATTTAAAAAAAAATTCCACAGAAGAAAACAATAGGAAAAATTGTCCCGATCTTTTATGATATAGTCAAATATTTAAAAGTGTTTTGCTTTCATTTGTGAAC
This sequence comes from Clitarchus hookeri, assembly GCA_002778355.1. Lineage (NCBI taxonomy): Eukaryota > Metazoa > Arthropoda > Insecta > Phasmatodea > Phasmatidae > Clitarchus > Clitarchus hookeri. The sequence goes on along the minus strand of NQII01003482.1, from coordinate 29,452 downwards.
ATAGCTTAAGTTCAAATTTTTATGTATTTGGGTGGGTAACGGATAATGGTAGAAGAACAGAAATGATCGAAGGAAAAAANTACCACCGACAGTAATGCAAGCTTGGTAGCGTCGGTGGAGTGATTGGCAAACAGATTCAAATACGCCGGGTATTTCGCGCACGCCACCATTGTCAGCCAATCACGCCGTATGTAGAGTTCGCCATGCATGCGTGACTGTTGGCGGATGCATTTCCAGCAACTTTTTTAAACATTTTCTGTACGGAATCACTCGTTAAGTATGCTGCTAATGAACATTTTACATTTCCGTTAATGTGTTATGTTGTTGTGTTGGTGCCTCAACGCGTCACTCCCGCCCATATATTCCTATACAGTAATTGTTTGTTTAAGTGAGCTCTACCACCCCTCAATGTTTGTCCCATGATTTTAGAATCACCTTGTATAATAGTAATTGAGTATATTTGCAATTTAAATGAACCTAGGATATTTAGTGAAGACGTAGGTCGTATTCACAAGCGCACGCGGAGTCGGCCATCACCACGACTGCTCACATCCACTTATATGCCGTAACTCACCAAATCACCAGGATCATTCACCGGTCACACACACCCACGCCCGGAGATGACATAATTCAGCGTCGAGACGTTTCTCAACCGGCGAGACAACCCATGACCTTTTCGAAGGAGCCAGTCACCGCCAGGCACCAGATGTCGACCATAGGCGACGCGCTGAACACGTCACGTCACGTCACGTCACGTCAACCCATCCAGTCACACGAGTCATAGGCTTCGCTGACAGGCTTGGAGGGAAGTGGAGAGATGGACACAACACCGACTAGCAACATTTTAACTATATATTTATTACATTAAACATAATATTCACAAGTTGGAGCTATCTCCTTAGACGAGGTAATATCGATGATGGATGTGTCCTTCTTCATTTTAAGTTTAAAATAATTTAATTTTGAACGGAAGAGATTAGGCCTCGATCTAGCTGTCAAAGCGAGAACATTCATTAGCGTAATGAAATGTATTGTACAAATTCACGCACACTGAACGATGAAAGTGACGAGCCTAATTTTGTGATTTTTCTGAAGTTCTGAAATCTATAATCACTGAAATAAATAACTGCATCAAGAAATGGTTCCTAGTTCTATGGTAAGAATCACACTTTTAGCCGCACTCCCTTTTTCTTCCGTGACCATTCTCTCTATCCTCTCCCACTCTCTCTCTCTCTCTCTATCCTCTCTCTCTCTCTCTGTATGTCTGTCTCTCTCCTGCATCTCTCAACACACCCATGAAGGTTATATAAATACACGTTATGTAACACGCTATTTAAATTTTACATGCATTTTTGCAATCATACTGGAAGAAAATAATCACCCCAGAAGTTGCATAAACGAGCCACGCCAAACCCGCACATTAGACATTTCTAAAAAAAAAAAAATCATGTTTAAAAATATCAAGACAATTCCATAACTGTAATAGCAGAACACGTAACAAACTTGCTAGCAAAACAATAATTGCTAGAAAGAGAGCTGTGCAGACGTGAACAATCGGCCAAGCGCAGAACTTAGAACACGTGAGAGAAGAACAGTTCTAAAGCTATTTTATGGCACGTATTTCTGATTGTCGAAATATCCATGGATTTTCACTGAGTATTCGGAAGCGTCTTTAGAACAGAACTGGATGAATCGATGCAAATAGGCTCATTACCAGTCTAAACATCGGCAGATATAGTTGGACACCGAAACTTCGACGGTAAAAATTATCAGACACAAGCCCCACAATTGACGTAAACATTTAAATACGATAGATGATTTAGGAAAAAAAATGTAACATTTTATGTACTCGTGTGACTGAATACATAGGTTTGAGGACAAATTAAAACTAATATCTACTACATGACGAACATAGATTTTCAAGACAAATTGTCATACGTTTCAGTAAAAATAAATGCTCGATTATCAAGTTACACTTGAATGCGTCGTGGAAGTACAACTTGGTGATACGAAGTGAGCTAACTTGTATACGAACTTTCACAACTTGACAAGGTAATCGGGGAATCAATAAAAACCTGATCTAAACGTCGGTCTAAAAGCAGTACTTTCCAAGGACTAGCATTAGCACCTTAAGTAGGTTTAAAGTTACCACATTTTACTTAGGCTACCACATTACCAGCAATGATGTTACCAACAACCTGAAACCGAGTGAACACAAAATAAACTTGTACGATAAAATAAACATTTTAAAAAAAATTCCACAGAAGAAAACAATAGGAAAAATTGTCCCGATCTTTTATGATATAGTCAAATATTTAAAAGTGTTTTGCTTTCATTTGTGAACATATCTTAAGTTCAAATTTTTATGTATTTGGGTGGGTAACGGATAATGGTAGAAGAACAGAAATGATCGAAGGAAAAAANTCTTAAGTTCAAATTTTTATGTATTTGGGTGGGTAACGGATAATGGTAGAAGAACAGAAATGATCGAAGGAAAAAAATAGAACGTAATAAAAAAATGCTGCAAAATTCAATAATACTGAACGAACTGAAAATTCTACATTAATGTAATGAAAATATATACAAAAAATAATTTAAGGCATCAAAGACTAAGAGTTGGAAATAAGAAACTCTCTTCCACAAATACCAAATCGAAGGCAACATCCAATTTCGAGAATAACAAAATACTAAATAAGTTAAAAATTGAAGTCAGGATTTTATGCGCAGAAAGCATACAGGAAAGACGACCTTACTACAATGAGCTGCGAACATGGCGATTACCTGCCCATAAGCTGAGCTATACCATACCGTAGGCACGAGCTACTATACAGGTTTACTCAGCTCACACAACAATCTTGGCAACTTGCTGTATAAGTCACCAACAAGGTAGTTCTCTTGCAAGTCCGCCGTCTTGAATAACAGGTCTTTTACGCACCGTGAATCAGACTCGTATAAAGCAAATAAATCAGAGCAAGTTCAGTGTTTCAAAAATTGTTTCTTCTGAGCGAAATCAGAGAATGCAAACTTATTTTCCGAACCATTTTTCTTTTCGCCCATGTTCACAATTTAATCAGATTTTACTGCACATGTGTGTATTCAAACAATTACAGTTTATCATAAATGATCTATAACTAGGGCCAGTGACTTTTCGCGTAAAAAAAGGAGCACACAGTAGACTTCAATACTATATACACACCTCAGCTGTTGTTATACCTCCATTGGCTGCTGGTNCACATGTGTGTATTCAAACAATTACAGTTTATCATAAATGATCTATAACTAGGGCCAGTGACTTTTCGCGTAAAAAAAGGAGCACACAGTAGACTTCAATACTATATACACACCTCAGCTGTTGTTATACCTCCATTGGCTGCTGGTACCATGTCCGTTTTTGACCAAGCCACCAGGACTAAGTAACTTCGAACAATGAACCTTCATGATTCATGCGCAAACGGTTAACACAAGCCAGAATATTTTTTAGCCAATCAAAGAATCTGAACGACCCTACAGTGCTTTGGACTGTATCTTGTCTAGAAATCTTTTCGCGAAATATCATTGCCCCTATCTATAACTGTTACTTGATAATTAACATTCGCCATTTATGAAATTAACTACAGTCAAGATTAAAGATGAAAGCATAAAACGAATGAAAGAAACGCATAACTTAAATTTTCCCCGTTTCTAAAGATTCACTGAACACAGCTACTGAATTTGCACAAAATAAGAAAAACACNCGTCTTTGACCAAGCCACCAGGACTAAGTAACTTCGAACAATGAACCTTCATGATTCATGCGCAAACGGTTAACACGAGCCAGAATATTTTTTAGCCAATCAAAGAATCTGAACGACCCTACAGTGCTTTGGACTGTATCTTGTCTCGAAATCTTTTCGCGAAATATCATTGCCCCTATCTATAACTGTTACTTGATAATTAACATTCGCCATTTATGAAATTAACTACAGTCAAGATTAAAGATGAAAGCATAAAACGAATGAAAGAAACACATAACTTAAATTTTCCCCGTTTCTAAAGATTCACTGAACACAGCTACTGAATTTGCACAAAATAAGAAAAACACATTCCACGTATCTTAACACTTCCTTGCGCTGACGTTTACCTCCATGGGAAATAGCGACCTTGCACATATAACTGTAAGGGAGTAGTTCAAGAGAATCTGTGGGGAAAAGTTTCTCTTCCAGGGACAAATGAAGGAAGTTTTCCGGCGCAGTCGAGTTTTCAGGTCAACTCTTCTCTTATTTGCACAGAATACTCGCCGCTAGCTCTGAATTACTTAAGGCTTCGCCCACCTATCTCTCTAACTGCACTGCAGTGCGTTCTAAACCCGTGTTCTTCTTATGAAACCACTTAACGCGTTTCCACAATACAACACGTACACTGAAGAGCCAAAAAAAAAACTCGTACACCTGCCCAATATCGTGTAGGGCCTCCCCGAACACGCAGAAGTGCCGCAAGAAGACGTGGCATGGACTCGACTAATGTCTGAAGGTATGCAGGAGGCAATTCACACCATGAATCCTGCAGGGCAGTCCACAAATCCAATCTGCGCCAATTTGAGAAAGGGTTGCACGTCTGTCACGTTTAATGATTCTCGTCAGTCGTCGTTTGTCCCGTTCTTTCACGATCTTTTTCCGGCCGCAGCGATGTCGAAGATGTGATGTTTTACCGGATTCCCGATATTCACGGTACACTCGTGAAATGGTCGTACGCGAACATCCAAATGTTATCGCTACCTCGGAGATGCTATGTCCCATATCTCGTGCACCGACTATAACATCACGTTCAAACGCACTTGGATCTTGATAACCTGCCATTGTAGCAGCAGTAACCGATCTAGCTGCCGACCGCATCGCGTTACTCTGATTGGTTCCATGCATCTGCTATTTGCATACGCATGCCTATACCAGTTTTTTTTGGCTCTTCAGTGTATGTGAAAAGCAAACACACTTCAAACGAGGTACGAATCACAATCTAATAACATCACGCTCTAATGTGCGTGATGTTATTCCCAAGCCTGCCAACATAGCTAAAACGTCTTTTCCCCCCTGCTGTATTCCAAAATGTACTTCATCCGAAACACGCGAAACTATTTATTGTAGGGACCCGCACTGAACTTTGAGGTGAGACTTTCCGCCAATAAAATACAGGGTAACCACTTAAAGTCGCATAGGTACAGGCTACACGACGAGAACACTGCACGCCAGTTTAGATACTAGTACGTAGAGGCGATGACGCACTTGATGCGCGAGGCTTTGTCGCCCTTATCGCAGCCACGCACGCTTCTCGGCCTCGAAGGCGCAAAACACCTCCAGGTAGGCGGCGGTGCGCAGTAGTAGCAAAGATAGGATCGCGTCTATACTCGAAAGTAGGACTGCTTTTCTGCGGAACGCATCGTTACGCGATAATAAATATATATACTGAACGATAGAGTTTATTTGTAAAAAAAAATAAGCTGTTGGAAATTCTTATGCACTGTATCACTTCGGCATATTATTTAAAAAAATTAGCAAAAAAAAAGGGTTTTTATCTAGGAACTGATTTTAATTTATCGCTAGCAGCATTAAAAAAAACTATTAAGGTTTGTTTGACATTGATAATAGTTACTAGACTCTTCCCAATATTTTAACACTGCGTGCACTGCAATTCAAGCGTGTTTGTAATAAACGCTTCGTTTAAAGAGTCTTTTATGCTCGTTTTCAGTAGTAAATTTTACTTACAGCCTTTCACCCAATAAGCCCCGGTATAAGCAACTGTCAAACAATCATGTTTCAATTAAGTATTATAGTATTAATAAAACGTCTATGACGTAATTACAGCCGCTTTTTTTAATATTCGCCCAGTACAACAGGTCTATGACGAGTGGAATTATAGTCGGTTATGAACGTAAAATTAAATANGAACGATAGAGTTTATTTGTAAAAAAAAATAAGCTGTTGGAAATTCTTATGCACTGTATCACTTCGGCATATTATTAGAAAAAATTAGCAAAAAAAAAAGGGTTTTTATCTAGGAACTGATTTTAATTTATCGCTAGCAGCATTAAAAAAAACTATTAAGGTTTGTTTGACATTGATAATAGTTACTAGACTCTTCCCAATAATTTAACACGGCGTGCACTGCAATTCAAGCGTGTTTGTAATACACGCTTCGTTTAAAGAGTCTTTTATGCTCGTTTTCAGTAGTAAATTTTACTTACAGCCTTTCACCCAATAAGCCCCGGTATAAGCAACTGTCAAACGATCATGTTTCAATTAAGTATTATAGTATTAATAAAACGTCTATGACGTAATTACAGCCGCTTTTTTAATATTCGCCCAGTACAACAGGTCTATGACGAGTGGAATTATAGTCGGTTATGAACGTAAAATTAAATANCTTTTTTAATATTCGCCCAGTACAACAGGTCTATGACGAGTGGAATTATAGTCGGTTATGAACGTAAAATTAAATATAATTACCATAAATAATATCATGTAAACTAAATTATCTTAAATTCGTCCGTTCTTTTCGCTTTAGTTTTAATCAGATGGTTCACAAAAAAAGAGTGCACAGGAATTCAGCTGTGAATACCGTTTGCTTGCTTGGCACTTACCTGTCGAAAGGTGTATGTTGAAAATTAACTCTTTGTTCAGTGACGTATATTTATGACTAGCCTTCCATCCGCAGCTTCCCCCGTATATAATACGCGAAACAGGAACTGAGTAAATTTATTTTATCAAAGGACTTCATTGTAGACTACATCATTGATTCTTCCCTCAAATACTATGATTACGAATTAAAAATAAAACATGAAATACTTTTTGTTAGTTCCGTCAGTACCTTCCTGAAGCAAAACGCATCGCGGTTTATTTTTCTGGGCAAATGTATATTAAGGATTCCCAAATGACAAGGGGTGAATNGGGATAACTTTTCGCTCTTTCAAGAGCTGAATTTCGAAACAATATAAAAAAGATTTTTTTGACATTCTTATAGGTCATCTTTAGATGCAAAAATCATACGGCGATATCTCGCGACTAGCTGTTGAATTTCAAAAAATTCATTCGTTTTGAGTGCCTACGCCAAACGGGGAAGCCGCCCCNGCGATATCTCGCGACTAGCTGTTGAATTTCAAAAAATTCATTCGTTTTGAGTGCCTACGCCAAACGGGGAAGCCGCCCCTCAGACTTTGTATTTTTAGTGCATCGTTTTGGGCCCTGCGTTGATAGTCAATCAGTACTTGAGGACGTTTCCATTTATATACACAGAACGCACTCTGAGTAAGATACGATGTGCGCAAACAGCATCACCAAAAAAAATATTAAATAATAAACTCAATGTTTAAAAAAAGAATATAGACGTTTTTAAACAAGCATAATTGTAATAGCTTAATAACTTGCACCCCTCCCTAACTCACATCTGGCGTTAAAAAAAACACGTTACCACTAGGTGAGTGTGACGCGTTGCTGCTTAATTAACTGTGACGTCGCACGGCGATGAAAGCAACCGCACAATGTTACCATACGTATTATAGTCTGACGAATACGACTATTTTTATGAGTTGTACGATGTACGACTAGACATAGGGCCGTGCACTTGTTTGTATGCCCTATTTTTTCAATTAGTACAATTATTTCAACATATATTATATGCCATTCACGGTAAAGGGAGCACTTTTTGAAGCCCTCCCATTTTGAATAATAGTTAATAAATAATTTCGTGTCCAGTGAAATATATACCGTGTGTTTATTACTTACATGGAAATATTTATTTTAAAAGTGGTGGAAGGATAAAAATCGCTGATAGTAAGAAAGTAATTAGGGCCTCAAAAGTTCTCACTTTACCGTGAACTAACTATATTGAAATTTCGAGAGTTTTATTTGTTCTAAATATATTTGCAACATTAAATAACGCTAAGGACCAATAAAAATTTACCATCATAATGAAATCGATTTCTGCGATATTCATATGATTCGTGACGAGACGATCAATTTGACATCAGTAGTTCTAAAGCTTAGTTTGAGATTTTATCTGATAGCGTTGTTGTGTGGTGTGTTATCTTGATTTTTTAATTTATATGTTTTACATGTGCCACGTTTAGCAAACTTATTATTTACTCCCAATGGATTTGTAATACGTAAAGAAAGCAACTGCGGAATTAAAACAAATTTCATTGTACGTGTACGTTAATTCTTGTATTCGAATCTGGAGTGCACNTAGAAAGCAACTGCGGAATTAAAACAAATTTCATTGTACGTGTACGTTAATTCTTGTATTCGAATCTGGAGTGCACTTGTGGGTACGACCATTAGCAAGCCGTTGGTACGACTGCTCGACCGCTGTCATTCGGCAACCTAACCGCACTGCTTGTTGAGTGACTCGCCAAACGAAGAGCTGGCAAAGAAGAGAGAGAGAGAGAGAGAGAGAGAGAGAGAGAGAGAGAGAGAGAGAGCCTGGCATGCTGGGATTTCTAGAGGGAGACATGGGGTTTGGGGGATATGTAGCGGGCCATTTAGCACCGGGTCGCGTGGCTTTGCCCCCGGTTGCTTCCGGAATCCACACGTAGCAGTTCGATCGGCCTCTGCAAGGATTCTCTCTAGGCCGGCTTAAGCGAAGTGCCGTACTCTCCGTGGGTTGTCTCCAACCCTCTGACGAGTTCTTCAAGGACCCAAATGTGGGGTACGTAACAAAATGCAATGGCGGGTGGCGGAAAAGTCTCACAGTACGCTGATTCCCAAAGCATTAAGTAAAAAAAAAAAAAAAAAAAAANAAAAAAAAAAAAAATTTAAACTTCTGAATATAATTTGACGACCTTATATTTATTTATATATTTGAATTCTGGTAAATATACCGTAGTAGTTACTATGGTATGTAAGATTTAAATTGAAAAATTGTTAACTTTTTGTGAAAACTTAAAAGATCTAAACAACAAAATCAGTAATCACGCGAAAATAATTGCCTTATAATTAACTAAATAGCATAACCAACAAATCTACAATAAAAGTCATAAAATTTCATATATATAGCAAAGAAAAAATTATTTTTTTGAACACAATTTTATTAAAGAAGCTTTTAGGAAGATGAAATTTGTTTAATATTAAGGAAAGTGTTGTGTTTCAATTTTGCTATAAAGTTCTACATAACAGAAATCTACAAATTTGAAAACAATTATATAAAAATATACGCTGATTTTGTGGTTTCTGCAAGTTATTATTTAAAGAAACCGTCATACAAAAATTATACATTTTACAAACTATTGGTGTTAGCGATGTTTTTTTTNCAAGTTATTATTTAAAGAAACCGTCATACAAAAATTATACATTTTACAAACTATTGGTGTTAGCGATGTTTTTTTTAAATTCAAATACAACGTCAATAAAACTAACCCCAACGATGTGTGTTAAGAAGTTTAAATTCAGTACTNGTTTTTTTTAAATTCAAATACAACGTCAATAAAACTAACCCCAACGATGTGTGTTAAGAAGTTTAAATTCAGTACTTGATTTTATATTTCTGAAATCCACGCATAGCAAAACCTTTCTTCTGCTCTTTCTTTTAAATGTAATAACCTGGTTTACAACATATTGAAACGACATTACTGTAATAAACTTACATTTTACCTTACGGAACTAAACTGTTTGGAGTAATGTTAACTGAAGTACCAACTTAATGACAAATAATCAGTGCGCTATTTCAAAATCATTACATACTACGAAGAACTAACACAGTAGGACAAAGGGAACATCCTTTTTGTTGACACTCGTGTCGCTCGTTCAATAATAAGTTTACTCCAAAAAAANCACAGTAGGACAAAGGGAACATCCTTTTTGTTGACACTCGTGTCGCTCGTTCAATAATAAGTTTACTCCAAAAAAAAGTACACAAACACTGTTATTGTTTTAGAATATTGTTACATAGGACGCCTGAGGGGCGTATCTGAGCTCGTGAGGCATGGAGGTCTTAATAAATAAATAAATCAATCAATTTTAAATTTTAATTTATTCACACAGCCATTATTTACAGCATTAAATTCTCTATCTGCACGATTACTCTTTTTATTTCCCAGTGAGCGCAATTTTTTATGTATATTTCAACTCTGTTTATCGTCCTTCTCAATGTCGCTGTTTCGTTTTAGTCAATTACCTCATACTCATCATTAACACAGGTTCAGTCTGTCTGTTGCCGTTATTTGTAATGTCTTTCACTCACGCATCTAGTTCAATAGTCTAGCTTGCCAGCCGCACTCTTCACTGCTTGATACTCGCAGTCGCAGATTTCCCTTCCACTGGTCACTTCTCTCGCCACTCGTCGTCTATCGCTCGGAACCTACCCACTAATTCACTCATCAACAACTCGCGGCCCGGTGGCCCGTCACACAATTTATACTCTGCTAGCCTTGATCTGGAAAGTTCGACACACCCCGAGTCATGCGGACAGAGTATAGGGCATATAACAACTAGAAAATTCCTCAGATGGACAAAGAAACTCAATACAAGGAACAGCAGCGNCACAGTAGGACAAAGGGAACATCCTTTTTGTTGACACTCGTGTCGCTCGTTCAATAATAAGTTTACTCCAAAAAAAGTACACAAACACTGTTATTGTTTTAGAATATTGTTACATAGGACGCCTGAGGGGCGTATCTGAGCTCGTGAGGCATGGAGGTCTTAATAAATAAATCAATCAATCAATTTTAAATTCTAATTTATTCACACAGCCATTATTTACAGCATTAAATTCTCTATCTGCACGATTACTCTTTTTATTTCCCAGTGAGCGCAATTTTTTATGTATATTTCAACTCTGTTTATCGTCCTTCTCAATGTCGCTGTTTCGTTTTAGTCAATTAACTCATACTCATCATTAACACAGGTTCAGTCTGTCTGTTACCGTTATTTGTAATGTCTTTCACTCACGCATCTAGTTCAATAGTCTAGCTTGCCAGCCGAACTCTTCACTGCTTGATACTCGCAGTCGCAGATTTCCCTTCCACTGGTCACTTCTCTCGCCACTCGTCGTCTATCGCTCGGAACCTACCCACTAATTCACTCATCAACAACTCGCGGTCCGGGGGCCCGTCACACAATTTATACTCTGCTAGCCTTGATCTGGAAAGTTCGACACACCCCGAGTCATGCAGACAGAGTATAGGGCATATAACAACTAGAAAATTCCTCAGATGGACAAAGAAACTCAATACAAGGAACAGCAGCGCGCGCCGCAAAAAAGATTATCGCGTCGGCTCGCTTTCTGTAACAGATACGCAGNGCGCGCCGCAAAAAAGATTATCGCGTCGGCTCGCTTTCTGTAACAGATACGCAGCCACCGGCCTACCACTCGCCTGTCATGCAAAACAACCCTTTGACTTGTTACCGCCGCTATCATATAACTGCTGTCCGTTACTTCCGCTAGTTCGCGCGGGATGCGAAGCAGCAAGCGCGTATCAATGTGATTACTCTCTTGAAAATTATAAGTCTACAAAATTTAAGTTCTTTATTTTATCACATCTTTAAATCCAACTGACATATTTATAACCAAAGTATAGACACACGAGCTTATATAATGCTAGTAGTATGTTCTGTCAGCGTACAAAATGTGGTTGAAATTGGTCAAAGGTATGGTAGTAATACCAAATAAACCTAAAAGATTTGTATGGCCGTCATTTCAAAAATAAGTGTCTAATTGAGATAATTGCTGACATTTACCTAGCTAAACATATTATTACTTACGTGCCAAATTTGGCGAAAATAGGTTGAGTAGTTTTCGAGATATAAAATAAACACTTTCTTTTTTCATGTGGCGCTATCTGCCAAAATGGCGGACTAGCGACAATATTTGCCTCTGTATTTAATGCTTACAACTTGAGCTTTCAGAATACAAAATTAGGTTAAAATCGGTTGAATGTTTTCCGAGATGTGACACATCGCCCTAAATTTTGAAAGCAAGTGGCCGGCGTGGTCTAAAACTATAAAAGTCAGATGTACTCTACATGTGTTTCGAGTTTGGTGAAATTAGGTCGACGAGTTAAAAAATTGAAGTGGCGGAGGGGGGGGGGGCACACATGACCAGACACACACACACACACACACAGAAAAGTGATCTCATAAGCCTTTCTTTCCTTCGGAAAGTAGGCTAAAAACGACGCGTATAAGGTTGCGTCCTAGTAGTGCATGTGTTTAACGTTGGGAAATTGGAAGGAGTCCTGAACGTAGTTTGTACTAGCATCAAAGTAATTACAGTTCAGTTGCAGAAAATATCGGATTGGTAGGTGGTGCACACGCGTTTGCGACCGCGAACTTTCTCCGGAACTGCACTAACTTGCTCCGGAACCGCACTAACTTGCTCCGGAACTGCACTAACTTGCTCCGGAACTGCACTAACTTGCTCCGGAACTGCACTAACTTGCACAGGAGATTTTTCCTTCATCTGCGGCGTCGCGTCTCAGAAAGCTGATGACGTATAGACTGCTCACGGTAAACTAAACATTGTTGAAAGCCCTGCTTAAGATCGTATTGCATGCACGCAGTGTATTCTTCCGCCGCATGTAAAATTAACAATGCCACGGGCCTGATCACTCTTCTCGTGCGTCGGTCACGTTAAACCGTCAAATTATTAGAAAAGTAAATGCTTTACAAATGCGCCAACTCTTACACTTACAAGAATTAAAAAAAAATCAGCATTTACAAAGGTTTACCCAGAACTTTTAATTCGACATCAAGACACGGACCTAATTTATCTATGTCGTTACCAACTTAACTGGGCGCATGCCGGTCAGCGTGTCCGCTAAAATATATGCAGGTACGGACAGTGACATTTTCCTAAGGTTGATTTCAAAAGTGTTCAGTTTACAGTGAACAGCCCATACAAGTATTTACCGCGACATCACAGTGCGTCCGCGAACGGGGTGAAGGGAAAGATCCAGGGGACAAATCAGGAAATTAGGGGGGAGGGGGGAGGGGGGGGCTTAACTGGGTACGGCGAAATTTCTTTCCGTCGCTTTCAAGCCAGCGAGAGATTGCCAGTAAAATCGTGGCAGCCCGGGAAGGCGGAGGGGGTGGAGAGAAGAAAGGAAGGGAAGAATAGGGGCCCAGAGAGGCCAACCATTTCAGCTGATGAAATAATAAAAAGAAGCGAGCCGGAGTAATCACCGTTCTCTCGCTCACCGAGGAAAATGTGAAACTGGGACAGACAGGCGACCACATGTCCGGCCCTTGTTCTAGCCGCTCGATAGACCGTGAATTATTTACTTAATAAGATCCGAGAAGGAAGGCGGGACTTCCTAGCATTATTTTTAATGACGGCTCGCCTTACTGGCAACCCGCAAGCTACGAGCGCTTGGAAGGCCGCTAAATACAATAACGCATGGCAGGATTTCTCCATGCATGACTCGGCAAAGTTGTGGTACTGAAGACAATTAAGAAGATTCAATTTGTTTTACTCTGGACATTTGCCACTTCGATCATTCTTTAGAGTATTGAGGCAATTTTACATTGCATTTGTTCTTGCAGACACATTGTCTTGGAATCTTAATTAAAAATGTTTCAGGTTTCTTTTAAGTAGTTTAGTTGCCATTGGCATCAGTGACATTTAACATTGAAAACCCAGAAAATCCAAAAAATTCCAAAATAATAAAAAAAAAATTAGAAAAATTATAAAAAATAATTTAAAAAACTTTAATTTTCGAAGGTTCCACAACCCCCTCCGGCAATACTCATTCCACCATATTCGTAGGTGCCACAGCAACCGTACGACATTATGGTCGGTGCAGTCCACCATCTTGGTAGGCGTCACAGCCACCGTCCACCATCTTGGTTTTTTGTTCGTCATTTGTTTATACATAACTGGAGTTTGTCTCTCATCTTCGTTCAACCGCCATCTTGGTTTTTTCGAATGGCATTTGTTTTACATTGCTGGTGCTGTCCCAAGCACCGGACCCAGCAGACCAGACGACTGACCACCTCCACTCCTCCTGCCAATATATTTAATTGACCAACTGCCCCAACCCTGATTCTCATTGGCTAATTGCCCACCCCCTTCCAATATTTTTAATTTCTCCACCAGTGTTGCTCATTGGCTAACTACTCGGGTGTTTTCGGGAACATTCGTTCGACGAATTAGTCGGTTCCCCTCCCCCTCCATCACCTCTCAATATATTTAATTGCTCCGCCAATGTTTCTCATTGGTTAACTACTCGGGTGTTTTCGGGAACATCGTTCCGACCAATCGGCGGCCTACTTTAATCGCGAAGGCGGACTACTTCCCCCCTCCCCCCTTAAAAACTCTTTACCTGACGCACCCCGAGCCCCCTCAGGAAAGCAGTCATTTTTCTCACTGTCGTTTCTATTTCAAGAGGAAAGCCGTGTCACTATTTCGAAACTTGCAGGGTTTCAAACTCCTGTTAAATTTACGGTAGCCATGTTGTCAACTGAAGAAGATAATAACAGCAAAGCAGAAGAAAATGGAGATAATATTCTTCAATTTATCCGCATCATATTGGCACGAGGAGCAACTTCGTTAATGCCGTCTACTAGCACGAACCCGCAACCATCAGGCAGCCCGTACCAGCCGCCATCGGCCAGAATGTCCTACAGCTCATTCTCTCCCAGCTTCGCAGAGAGCCCCATCAGCTCCGACTTCGAATACAGTGATATCGAAGAAGAAATGGAAGTGTCGGTCACAGAATTTTCTCCATTCAGGTTATAAGACGCGAGCAAGTACAGTAAACTGAATTGTGGGTACCGACGCGTAGGTTTTCGAAATGTTCGAGGCGTTCTGCAAATTTAATTTTGTGACGGTGCAATTCACTGTCTATGCTGCTACGATGATTTCGAAGACTGTTATGTGCGGGACGCATTAACGTGCAAATATAAAAACTGTTGCGTTTACAATTTATGCACTAACTGTACGCTTCCTTGTTCGTTGGAGGATGGTAAAACAAAATCGTAATTTGCACCTATGAAAGGCAAAAATGTACGAGTTTTTTTTTTCCGAAAAAGTAAAAATAATTATGTGTGCAAATGGCAGGAGATGTGTGATGGACATCCATACTGTGAAAAGGCAAGGTTTCCCGGCCTGGGCCTCCACCTGCACGCCTTTTGCATGGGAAGTGCACCTAGGCTCGAGGCCGAGACTTTCCACCAAGTCCTCTCGCAATGGTGGAGCGCGTCCTGGTGATAAGTTCATTCCCGAGAAAAAATATGCAAGTACATATCCTCTACTGCACGGCGTAACCTACACGGACCAGCCGGCTGTTACCGTAACTGGGGAGCGGTGTGACGGAAATTATAAATTCCTCCTTGAAAGAAGCGTCTTGAATGGTAAGACTCTTGAATTATCAGTGCAAGATTGTGACAGTGACGAGTGTGAAGCTCATTTGTACCGCCCACAAACAAAATTTCCCACAAACATCGAAAATATGAAAAAAGAAATTGAGGTCCAATGAAGTTCAAGCAATTACGACAGGGAAAATTGCGAATTTAATCATGTAATTAAATATGATAAACTTTTTAAAGTATGCTCTGAACGATGTGATAGCGCTTGGCACAGTTTGGAGGTTACAACGCCACCGGACCCCTGGCCAGAGGTGCTCGTGTGTGCGTGAGCATATGAGCTTTGCTATATCTTTAGAAAAACCCAGGTAATGACAACCTCCCATTCCTATACCAATTTTTTTTTAGGTGACGAAACACACGCGTTCTACAGCGTGAAAAAAATATTGACCTACGTAATTAAAAGTCTTGATGAAAAAAAAATGTTTTTATGCTATGTGTAAAAAAATCATTATTATGTACAAATAAATGTTGATGTGTTTAATTATCAAATAATTTTTGTTGTTTATAAATCTTTTGCCTTATTTCAGTAAGTATATTTATCATGTCAAATATTTCCTTCCACGTGTTTTGTAAATATAATATATATATTTATATATTGCTAAATATCTTTCTCAATTTGATGTGTAAATACGACGTATTAATATATTTAATTAAATTGTCTTAAAAGTTTTTTTTAAATTATGATGTAAAATAAATAATTTCGTTGCTAGTATTTGTGTAATATTTTTATTCGTATTGAAATNGTTTTTTTTAAATTATGATGTAAAATAAATAATTTCGTTGCTAGTATTTGTGTAATATTTTTATTCGTATTGAAATCATCTTAAAATGACGCGAGTGTTTTGATTGCTACTAGTACATGCAAGCGATACAGAGGAGAAAGAGAAAGAGAGAGAGAGAGAGAGAGACAGGCAGAGGCTGGCGGCATTATTGTGCGACGTGTCAGATTGAAGGTCGTCAGGCGATCACATCTCCTCCCTCAGCATACTCCCCTTACGTCTTCACACCTCGAGAGGTAGTTAATGTAGGTCAGTCGCAGTAACATTGTGACGTGCACATTTTTAAAAATTGAATACCCTTCTTTAAATGGTTATTTGCCAAATATTTCACACAAGTCATTTTTTGGAATAGTAAAACAAAAAAGGCTAATAATGTGCAGCAAATTTTAGAATATATTATTTTAATATTGTAGGTAAATAAGTNCAAATTTTAGAATATATTATTTTAATATTGTAGGTAAATAAGTCGAGCATAATTATTATGTAAAAGGAAGCGCTGTAATGAAATATTTTACGTATTTGTCCCTTCTCCAAGGGAAAAGGAAGCACAAAAAACATATTCAAAAAGAGAAAAAGAAAAAACATTTTACGTGCTGACCCTCCCGAAGGCGATAGCAAGGGCAATTAACATATTCAAAAGAGAGAGAGAGAGAAATATATTGCAGATACTTGTCCCTTCTCCAAGGGAAAAGCAAGCGCAATCAATATTTATAGCAAAGAAAGGGGTGAAAATTATTCCTTTTTTACATGGAGCAAAATAAATTACTGAACACACACACACGCGGTTAGAAGTTAAATAGCATTTCGCTATATTTAACTCAAACACCACACATAAATATTACACAAAAAAATTTGGTTAAAATGCTTGATTCGCAAGTATAAGAGCAAAAAATGCCAGTCTCTAAAATCACATTTTTACATCCATATAAATGTCTAATGTAGCTGCTGACTCTAGGATGGTAGAAATCTTAGCAGAAATCCTTCCATGGAACATTTCACGTCCTTAATAACACGTACGCAGTTAGTTCGAGGTGTAAATCGGCAACACCATTAAATAACGCGCGTAAAATGCTTTCACAGTTATTTAAACACTGGTGGATCTCACCCCCGTCAGACCGAAGGGAGGGTGGGTTAGCATCGAGAGGCAGCGGAGACCACATGTCTTCGCAGCAAAGGCATCTTTCAGCATTTGTGTAAGCAATATCAGAGACCGGAGAGTACTTTACAGACACGGATGAGTCCGTCACATCGTTGGAAGAAAGAGCCCCCGTTGTTTGCTCATGTAAAACACTAATTTCTGACTATCCATTTTCCAGCTGCGGTACGTTGCCAGCTTCCAGCGGCAGGGAACCTCCAGTTATGATGTCGCATGCAGCCAACTCACCCGTCTGGAAGCCGCGAAAGGGTGGCGTCTAGGTGCTCCGGAAGGGCGTCTCCGTCGCGACGCCGACTCTTGCTATAGGTGCAGCGCCGGATTCTACAATGGTCTTCGCGATGGTGCAGCGTCGCATGGCCCTGAGGCGATAGACGCAGAGGCACACATTGTTTCGAATAATTCCCCCGCATTAATTAGGAGAGCCTTGTCACTCTCCGACCAGAAATCAATCGATGACATTACTAAGATGGCTGCTAATTCCCTTAAAGTAGCCACAGCACGGAGTCTTCAATACCAATGAAACAATGGCGCATCGACGCCCAAACTAAAGCTTAAAAACGAGTGCCCATCCCCCTGCTGTAATACTCTGCATACCCCCCAGCACAGCCTGCCACCCCTTCGTCATATGTCTGTACGCCTGCGAATTAAAAATAATTACCTATACATTCAATTATATGGCTAGGTAGGAGGACCCTTAAATAAGTTAACAATAAAAAATATATGTATATATATCATTAAAGTATCAATATTTTACCAACTAAATTCTGTCAATGGCCAATAGCAATGTAATGGAGTGGGGATGGCCAACGGCTCATAAATGGAGTGGGAGTTTTTCCCCGCCGTAAGAACTACGTTGGAGCTCCCAGGGTCGGCATGGAGAGGATACCAGTGGAACTGCACAGGACATCGGCTTTGATTTCGATCCGGGAGAACAGCTAATCATGCTTGAGATCGGAAACGCAACTGGCCGCCAGGAAACTCGTATTGAACCCAGCATGGCAATACGTTGATCGGGTTGCNGCTTGAGATCGGAAACGCAACTGGCCGCCAGGAAACTCGTATTGAACCCAGCATGGCAATACGTTGATCGGGTTGCTGCGCGCGTGAGACAGGGTACGTCCGAGCGGACGTGTAGAATTACTATGCGCAATCTTTTCCTGTTTCCTTCGCCCGCTCGAAGTCCGTACACGTTCGTTTGCTCCTTCGGCGCTGCTTGTTGCCGCGAGCCAATCCTTTAAATAAAATTTNGCTTGAGATCGGAAACGCAACTGGCCGCCAGGAAACTCGTATTGAACCCAGCATGGCAATACGTTGATCGGGTTGCAGCGCGCGTGAGACAGGGTACGTCCGAGCGGACGTGAAGAAATACTCCGCGCAAGATTTTCCTGTTTCCTTCGCCCGCTCAAAGTCCGTACACGTTCGTTTGCTCCTTCGGCGCTGCTTGTTGCCGCGAGCCAATCCTTTAAATAAAATTTTCACTAATATTTATTTTCTCCTAACTTTATTTACTTACCAAAAATCGAACGTTATATTTAAAAGAGAAAAGGTTTAAAATATAAATACACAGATAATTAATTTTTATACGGGCATTTTTTATTCACACAAATTAAAAAAATTAAAAATGCACGTAAAATTCTAGAGTCTTTAAAAATGTAATGTGCATGCCAAAATATGCTAGTAAAAAAAAAAAGTAGCCTTTGAAGTTCGATCTGACGCAGCAGAATGGGAATGTTCAAAGTGCCTTCTTCCAAGTTAAAGTCGGTCGTGGACGAACCCTTTTCGGCTGCAGCTGGTGACGTCACACGTGGACGTTTGCATGGGCACGCTTCACAGTTCGATGCAGGTTCCCCAGAATTGTTATGCATCGTGGTGACAACACGGTGCCTGCGGCACAACCTTCGACGTTTAGTTGGGGCCGTTTTGATTCGAAGCCTCGCTGGTATTATTTTGCCGACGTACGCAGACCTGGGTGGAGCAGTCAGGGGCGTGAATTTCGGTGGTCGTAGGAGGAGGGTCGACCTTGCCTCGACTCGAAGTTGCTGCAAATTCCAGAACCTGGTCCGCGGTTGCTGTAAGAACCGTATCCCGTTTCATGTGGTGAACCACGCAATTCCCAGGAGTACAGCAAGTTATTAACTGTTGAGTGGGCTCGCAATCACCCTGAGTCACTGAATATAACCAGTGGTCCCATCCATCACATTTTTCTTCGTAGGTATGTAGTGATCCAGACTCCCAGAACGAATATCTGATTTAATAGTCATCCGGATATGACAAGATGTACAGGTTTTCCGGATGAAATGGCGTCATATTGCTCCCACGGAGAACCGTGCTCGACTGAGTTGATTAATTTATTTTTGGGTTCGATTTATTAACATAATTTTTTTTCGCATTGTGGAATGACGTCACCTATACACGGGAATGTAACGTGATCAGGTGTAACTTCGTATTTCACACAGCCTAANCGCATTGTGGAATGACGTCACCTATACACGGGAATGTAACGTGATCAGGTGTAACTTCGTATTTCACACAGCCTAAAATCACGCATAGGACTTGTAGCAGGTGTTCGCAGAAACTATTGAAGATAATTTTGCATTTACACCAGCACATAACCGTATTTTTTTTTTCCGACTCTGCATCGTGCGAAATCACATCTGAAAGCTCTTCTGGAACGCTAGCTGGCATTCAAAAAAATTAATGTAACGTTACGATATATATATATATAATTAATGTAACGTTACGATATATATATATATACCGTGTTTGTATCTCCGTGAAATGAGCATACCACCCGTAAAGT
This sequence comes from Clitarchus hookeri, assembly GCA_002778355.1. Classification (NCBI taxonomy): domain Eukaryota; kingdom Metazoa; phylum Arthropoda; class Insecta; order Phasmatodea; family Phasmatidae; genus Clitarchus; species Clitarchus hookeri. The sequence goes on along the minus strand of NQII01003482.1, from coordinate 9,388 downwards.
AAAAGTCGTTTTTCTAAGCGCTCACCAAAGGACTCTGATCTGTTTATTTCCTCATTTTACGAAGGCAACACACCCATAAATGAAGTGGTTGAAGATTTGGTGGCGGTCGTTAAATGCATAGTGACCGTGGACGCGTGGATAATCGACCTCATCAATGTATCGAACGCCCAGAAACGAGAAGAATTGAAGGACCTACAAAATGTATTAATGTCCAAGCTGGCTGCGAAAACTGATGTTGCAAGGCATAGCAAGAAGATATCGGATACATGTGTGGGACAGCTATAAAATATCGAAAAGCAATTTCAGAAAATTGCGAATGATTTCCTACAGAAGGCGAAGTCCAAATATACATGTACGAAACGCCTTTAACTCTCAGTGAACGATGGATAACCGAACCAAATTGGTGAGCGAGATTCAGAGAGCAATCGATGAGGTACATTCCAAATATTTATTCGCGAAAAATAACAGATTGGCCATTAAGAATCGAAGGGCGAAGGCTCTCAAACCTATTACCTTCCAGTTAGACAAAATTAGAAAAAAACAGAGTGATGGAAACGATGCCCGCGCTAAAATCAAACGTGAAATAAAGGTAAAGGACCGACCCGGATATGTAAACAGAAAAGAAGCCTGGAATTGCCCGAATCAGAAGGTGGCATCACTAGCGACGAAGACAATTTGCCCCTGATCGATTTGCTGAGTGCGCGAGAACGGAAACCAACACGAGAGCACGGACCCGATATGGGCACACTTCTATCTCATTACATCGCTAGGATAAACTACCGACGCAGAAAATACGTCATTAAAGGATTGGACGATACTTTCCAATCTGACCAGATCGAAATGCAAGACTTCGCTCGTGTAAATAAAGCTATCCGCTACATTTTGACCATAACCGATACTTTTTCCATATATGCCTGGGCCAAGCCGCTCAAGTCGAAGAATGCGCGCGATGTCACGAAAGCCGTGGCGGATGTGTTGCGCGAAGGACGCATAATCGAAACATATCTACGCCGACGATGGAAAAGAATATTTTAATGCAACTTTTCGTGTAGTAATGAAAAAGTATGGCATAAAGTATTACTCTACATACTCTGGGCTCAAGACCAGCAACGTCGAGCGTTTTCACAGGATGCTCAAAGCTAAACTGTGGAGACATTTCACGGCGAACGGAAACTACAAGTGGTTGGATATACTCCCAAAACTCGTTCGCGAGTACAATTCTACTGTTCATTCTACCAATCGCATTAAGCCCGAAGATATGAACAACGACTCCCTGGTTCGGACCGTGTATGCTATTCCAAAGAGGAGGGACCCACGCAAGCCTAAAGTCAAGATCGGTGACTTGGTGAGGATTAAAAAAAAAGAGATAGTGTTACACAAAGGCTTCTGTCAGAACTAGTCTGCAGAGTTGTACATGGTGATTCGTATACGACACTCGTACGCACGCATGTATTACCTCGACGGTCTACGTGGCGAACCGATCATTGGTGGATTTTACACGAAAGAGATCTGGCCTACGCAGTTTCCAGACGTGTATTTGGTGGAGAAGTTGCTGAAACAACGTAATGGTCGCATGAACGTGCGGTGGCTGAGACACTCCAAACGTGATTTTGGCATAAAAGTCCTGCTATAAGTTTTATTTAATATAATAAATCGCCACATGTGTGCTGAGAAGCTCGTTCTTTAATTTATATCCCTGTTGTTTCGCCAACGCCTGCGGGGTGTTATGTATGCACGCATGAGTGCGAGATTAATTCTCTAAATGTTTAAACTTTGGAGTAAAATTATGAAGCGTTTCATACATATATTTGTTCTTAATTTAGAGTATACATGTTTTTTTGGGTGTACTAACGAGAACATTTAAAATTAGTTTTACCGTTTGTTGTTTCGCATTTGATGTAATCGACATAATAAATATTTATTCTATAATTTATGTTTCGCGTGAGAAATATTCTAAACCTTGTTAACTAACGTGAAGCTGATTATGAACGGACGGTGCAGAGACTTTTCTACATCATATTTTCTCTGTACGCTGGTTTTAATTTTGTTTTAAAGGTGTTTGGAATGTATTTGACGGGAGTTTTATTTTCTAAACGAATGTTTTGTGTTATTTTCACGAATCAGTATGGTAACGGGTATAATTTTTTTCATCAGTATGTTCTGTTTGTCCCATCAGTATATTATGTCTGTTTTTCATAAATCAGTATGGCAATGTGTATATTTTTTCATCAGTAGGGTAACATGTATATTTTTCTCAAGTGTATTACAGTTTGTATTATAAAATAAATATGTACTCATGAATTCTTTTTGCAATGTATTAAAGTTTTACATGATAAATGAATAAGCAATCCACCTCTGTTGGAATAATACATTTAACGTAGCTAGCGTGAAGCCACCGCTGTAGGTGAGCTGCTCGCCTCCTTACCCAGGCTCCATGTGACCTGCGCGCCCGCCCGCTGCATGTTCAGCAGGAAGAGCAATGCATATCTTACGCACGGCTGCCATATGGTGAATACGGGATGTGTCGCTAACCTTAACTAAGTACGTAAAATATATCATATGTTGTTTTAGTGACGATTAGAGTCTCATTGAATATTTAAATAATTTTTTTCGTTAGATTATATGATAACTGATACAAACTAAATATATTTTTTCTTTACCAACAGCGTTTCTTTAAACTTACGTGAGCATGACATACCTCGAGATAAAATATAAATGTATATATTTTTTAAACACATTTATTTATATTACAAACCACAATATTATTATTCTTCTGCATAATAAAAGGAACACTTTCTTGTACACGCGTTTCTTCTCTGAGTCTTGAAGGGCATTACGCACATAATATTATTTTTAATGTGCCATGGATGCCTCGCAGTTTTTTTTTTAATGTACCATGGGTTATCATAACTCCACAGTCTTAGGGTTTCGGAGTTGCACGGAGCACACAATATCTTTGATTTTTGCACTCGTGAAGTCTTGAGGCATACGTCTCGATAAGCTGTAGAAACGGCGGGCAGTGGCAATGCTTGTAAAGCTCTACAAAGTTCGTTCCGATGGGGCACGCACTGCGAATCGCCGACTATTGGCATTTTCCAAAGACATTAACGGGGTAATAGGGAATCATGGCAGAGTCCACCAGAATTGTCGGAATCTCCTCGTAGATAATATTTCCCTCGTCCCACTTTAGTCTGTGCATTTAGTAAGTCTTTAGGCGATACTTCTGTTGCGTGGTGCAGTCAAGGTGCTTCCATGGACATGGCGGTAAAAAAGGGAAAACTTTGGTTTTCTCATCTTCGTCACTGTACAAGATGGCAATCTGCTTGATGGTGTACGAGTCCAACGAGCGAAAACCTTGGATGTTGCAAAACATTTCATACAATTTTTGTTATATAAAAAAAATTCAGTTCCCATGCACACACCGAGTTTCACAATTTTTTTACAAAGTCATTTAAAACTTCATCGAGGTCCACACACAACGGGCACCTTTGTTCTGGATTGGTTTCCTNAATTTTTTTACAAAGTCATTTAAAACTTCATCGAGGTCCACACACAACGGGCACCTTTGTTCTGGATTGGTTTCCTCGCTTGGTATTGCTTGCCAGTAAATTTCTTGAACAGGTCACCTTTCACGGGTACAGCTTGCAAATAGATAGCTTGCACGAGAATGTCGTCTTCTACGGGGATGGCATTTTCAATGGGTAGGGCGTATCCTATGGGGAAGGCATCTTCAACAGGGACGTCATCTTCCACGGGCGCATTTGTCGCGAGGGCTGCTAGGTGGGTCTTGCACCAATCCCTGCGATGCGGCATGTTGGGAACCGAGGTGGTGCAGCCCTCGAAACACTCCTTGTATGGGAGGCAGTCTCGTATATCTTCGTCCTGCTGCAGGTAGACCGGCAAATACTTGAATACGGTCGAAATTTCGCAAGGAGCGTATACNCTCGTATATCTTCGTCCTGCTGCAGGTAGACCGGCAAATACTTGAATACGGTCGAAATTTCGCAAGGAGCGTATACTAGGAGAAATTCTTTCGGCAGGTATGGTAACTCGTCGCGTTTTTCCAAGGCACTAAGCGAACGCACCCTTCCAAATGCCAAAATGGCCGAAAGGATTTTATGGCCGCTCGGACAACACGCGTACATTTCTAAGAGATAGAACAATGACTGATTTCCCGAGAGGACTCGGGGTGCGTCTTAGAAAGAGTTTTTAAGGAGAGAAAAATAGTCTGCCTCGCAATTAAAGTAGGCCACCGATTGGTCGCAACGAAGGTTTCCGAAAACACCCGAGTATTAGCCAATGAGAAACATTGGAGGAGAAATTAAATATATTGGAAGAGGGTGGAGAGTAACCGACTAATTAGTCGAACGAAGGTTTCCGAAAACACCCGAGTGATTAGCCAATGAGTATCAGGGGTGGAGCAATTGGCCAATGACATATATTGGAAGGGGGATTGGAGGGGTTAAGTCATATGCTGGGCGCGGTGCTGAGGACAGCACCAGCTATGTAAAACAAATGACAAACGAAAAAACCAAGATGTCGGTTGAGAGAAGGTGAGAGACAAACTCCAGCAATGTATAAGCAAATGACAAACGTAAAAACCAAGATGACGGACTAAACAGACCAATATGGCGGACGGTTACACCTACCAAGATGGCAGATGGTGACAGTGATGCCTACTAAGATGGCGCACTGCACCTACCAAGATGGTGGAATGAGTATGGCTGGAAGTGAGTGTGGGGGACTTCAGGAAATTTAAGCTTTTTTTGATAGATTTTTTAATAGTTTTGAAATATTTTTTTTAATATATTTGTTTTTAATTTTTTTTGGATTTTATAGGTTTTCAAGGTTAAAGGTCAACGGGGCTAATTANAGTTTTGAAATATTTTTTTTAATATATTTGTTTTTAATTTTTTTTGGATTTTATAGGTTTTCAAGGTTAAAGGTCAACGGGGCTAATTAATGAAAGGGTCAAGGTCAACGTGATCCAATATGGCCACCGGACGACCAGAATGACAGAGCACGAACAGTTCCGATGCTCCAGTCCCAGGTCCCGATGTGCCAAAGTCCCCAATAATGCCTCTACTCACATCGTGAACTACTGTCATTTAAAGTTTTCGGGTACGATGCCATACATCAGGAATCACTTAAAAAATATGAACAAAATTGGTATGTATGTAATTGAAACTTTCTGACATTAAATTCGGATATTCGTGTTATTATTCAAAGGCCATTTTGTAAGATATAACCACTTGAATAAATAATGCTCTTCGTCATATTTTGGGAGCTCATTAAACTATTCTAACCAAATTTTGTGTAAAAATAGTGGTATGGCAGACGACGTAGACTTGCATCACTTTACGTGGATCATAAACTTATTTTCAATACTATGGTATTCTAAATATTTAAGTTTAGTGTGTCACATATATTGAACTCTTAACCTATTACAATCGAACTTGGTACGCTAGGAGAAACTGCAAGTTTTGAATATGGAGTAGCATACAACCTCATATAACAGCCAATTTTTTTAAGANTGGTACGCTAGGAGAAACTGCAAGTTTTGAATATGGAGTAGCATACAACCTCATATAACAGCCAATTTTTTTAAGAAAACTTTGTCACACGCTGTATATTTTAAACTACTAAACTGCTTTGAATATACTTACCTTCATATACCGACAGAAGTTAATTCTATGCAGTAAGTACACTTACTGACAACCTCTGTAGTAAGCTGTATTGGAAGACTGCATCTTCAGAAAAAATAATGACAAAATAGTATGTCTCAATAACGTCTGAACCGAGTTTTCTAGTATTATAACATTTGGCAAAATGTACAAGCAGTAAAATCTAAAACTACTCGAAAAATTATACAGCGGTCAGTTATTCAAAATTATGAACTTATTCTGTTAAATATACGCCATATCGATGGTACCATTATACCTATTGTAATCAAAATTGAAGTGTTGGATTACCTACTGTCTGCGTCAAACTCAGTCATAGATTGAATTGTCTACCATTATGAAAATAAGTTACACGTAAAAATTTACATTCGTATATTAGGAACAACTTTATCAATTCCCACTAAGTATGGTAAAAAATTCCTTACGCTCAATCTAAAAAAAAAAAAGGCCTACTATAACAGCTTTTGGTAAACTCGTCAACATTGCTTAAATATGTAAATGTAAAGTAAAATACGCTAGTTTTATAGATATTTTCATGATTTTTTTTATTTCGACTGTGCGTCAATACGTAAGTGCAACAAGGTTAAATTATCACACTATGTCAAAACACAGAATTCATTTTGTAAGGCACAGGAAAGTCGTAACGAGAAAACTGAAAAGGTTCAGCGTTTTTTTCCCCAACTCAGTTGTGGAGTTAGAATAAAGCCACGCGCCCTTGTGCTTGAATTTACGGACTTCCGGTGTATATAAACGCGGTTGCAACTCCGAAGCCCTGCTAGTGGCATCAGGAGGCAAAAACTTAATAACCGGTCCCTGCATCCGCCGCAATAAGCGAACTTTCCAAGCCAGGAGCAAAGAACAGAACTTCGCAATTTTCTCCAAAACACCGCGTTGCTTTTAAAATTTCCAAGAAGCGCTATATGTTCGCTATGTTAAAGACAAGTTATGAGATATATCACAAATTCTAATTTATTGTTTGGAAGATTAGTAATCGAGAAAAGTCTTTTGTTCAGAAAAATCTAATGACAAATGTTTTGGTATCCCTAAATAAAACGATTTTTCTGGTTAGTGAATTCAAATGGTGCACTAATACATCTTTCGTGTTAAAGAGAAACGTATAATGCTGCTACGGTATTATTTTATAAAATACTCCCAAGAACATAGCAATTTTTTTTTTAAACATACCGCTACTTCCTAACAAAATATTTGTAAGCAGTTAGGTTAAACGAACAGTGAGTGTATTTGAGTGGAATATGAGCATGTCAGACAACTCTCAAAATCAACAAGTCATATATAAGGTCTTTATCAGTTAATACTTCTATTAGACAAGCATGTATAATAGTAAATGATTCTCCAAAGATCTTCATCACATTTCACAAGATAACTTTTTAAAACAGCATCATGTGGTGTAAAAAAAATTGGAAATGACGTGCGTACACCAGACTATTTTCAAATTGATTCGTAAATATTGGTTTATTTCCAGAGTTCTGCTTTCTTCCCAAATTTCAGAAATAAAATTAACCCTTCTTAAATGTTTTCATTTTATTTTAATAAGTGGTTGCATCTATAGGTCCTTTGATATAAAAGTATGACAACCATGCTACCCAATATCAAGTTTTTAAGTTTTGCGTACTTCGGTTCCGAGAATGGAATTAAGTGGTGAGATTAGGGCGGCTCTTAAAAACGAGCCGATATAGATGAAACGAGGTGGAAATGGAGCAGTGCCGGAGTGCAAGGACGTGGGAAACAGGAGACCTCCGAGAAAACCCGCCGACCCGCGGCATCGTCCGGCACGATCCGCACGTGCGAAAAAACCGGGAATCGAACACTGTTCGTCTTTCTGGTAGGCGAGCGCCCTAGCCGCTACACCACCTCGGCCCCTCAGTTTCGGAACAACAGAGACTCAGTCTCTAGCCTACGTCTTCTATCTCGGTACCTGTATGTTAGGGGCCGCGGTGGCTGAGCGGTTAGTCTGCTCGCCTCCCACCAAGGCGAACCGGGATCAATGCCCGGCCGGGTCACTCCCTGATTTTAGCAAGTGGGAATCGTGCCGGACGATGCCGCTGGTCTGCAGGTTTTCTCAAGGATCTCCCGTTTCCCCCCGCTCTTGTGTTCCGGCGCTGCTATATTCTCATTATTCTCATATATCTTCATCTTATCCATCCCACGGAAGGCAATGGCTAACCACTGAAGTCGTGTCCTTGGTTCCGACCACCCTTCGGGTTGATAAACACCACACATTCCTGAACGTTATGTCATGTGGTTTACCTTAGAGGAAACACATATAGGCCTACTCCGTCTAACTCTTGAATACACGAGAAAACTATGCTTTACGAATANCTCCACACATTCCTGAACATTATGTCATGTGGTTTACCTTAGAGGAAACACATATGGGCCTACTCCGTCTAACTCTTGAATACACGAGAAAACTTACAAAAAAAACTATGCTTTACGAATATGCGTGGCTGAAATGGGCAAATATGTTCATGTCCAGTGAAAATGCGATAAACATTAATAGATGAAACATAAGATGATGAGGTCAGGTTTGTTGACAAGATATTTGAATGCACGTAACTATCCTACAGAGGGACAAAAAAAAAAATTAATTTCCCACCTCACCTCTCAATCGGTTTCCGGTAGGCTCCAAAAACTAATAAAAGGAAAAGGTTTATTCCACACCTTCCTATTCTTCTTCATCTGTTCCTTTCTTATGGATTCTTAATCTTCTTTTTATTATTCTTTCTTCTTTTATCATTCTTCAAAACCCTTCGTCTTTTTAACCATCTTTACTTCTTATTCTTCTTTTCTTTTGTTCTTCTTCTTATTCTCTTCATCCTCCTCATCAACAACTTCATCTTCTATCCTTCTTCTTCATGTTCTTATTTCTTTCTCTTATTTGTTTGTTTCTATTTTCTTTCTCGCGTTGTTCCTATTACTCTTCTTCTTCTTCTTCACTTCATCCTCCTAACAGCTACTTCCTATAAACGAGGGACAGGATATGTCAAGTTTTAAACGACTGCAGACTAGACACCAATATCACATGTATTTTCGAGCTTCAGTTTTCTGTTTATTGGCTGCCGCCACATCGTACAGCCAGTTGTACCTCAGACAATGTGGCACGGGTTTCGATGCTTGTTTCCCTACGTGTCCGTTATCGTTTCTTAGTTTACCTGCGCGTATCTAATGATCTGTGATCNGGGTTTCGATGCTTGTTTCCCTACGTGTCCGTTATCGTTTCTTAGTTTACCTGCGCGTATCTAATGATCTGTGATCCAGTTACAAACATTAGGTACATAAAATTACATGTGTTTAAGTCTAGCTTGTTCTAAAATGAATTCGCCACACTTTTCAGTCGCTAACCATACATCCCGTACAGAAATAACTGGCACAGTCAATTGTCTTAGATTTAAAAATTACTAACTTATAACGAACAATTATACTAATAAACCACAAAATCAGATAGAGTAAAATAATTTCTTAATATGAACAAAATTATATTATCTACGTCTCTATAATAATTAAATTTATACATGGTGAAAAAGAAAAGATTTTAAAAACTTTCTAACATAAGCTTTAGGAAACTGACATTCATGTAAAATTAAGAAGAGGGTTTTATTTTAAAGATTTTAGATTTTATATACCAATGACGTAATCATTATTTTTTATATTTGTGCATATATATTTATTTTGTGGTTTCTCTAAGT
>NQII01003481.1:157717-262561 GCA_002778355.1 Clitarchus hookeri | reverse complement strand
CGGCTAGGGCTCATCAGTTGTCCCAACCCAAAACCATTTGGCTCATTGGTGCACATAAGGAAATTAAACACCACTAACTAAATATCCTGAAACTAACTTGACAGTATTTATATTATTTATTAATAGAATTGAGCCGCAGTTATTTCTAAGATCGATGTTATGCCACAACATCAAAATTACTCAAAATTTCGCATCGATGTGCCTATTTGACAGCTATGTATTGTTTCATTGGCTCTTATTAGCAGTATAAAATAATTTGGTCAAATTTCCCACTCGGAAATGTTTGGATAATACATACTTTTTTTAACTATTCTGTAAACAATAAAGATAGTTTGTCTGTTGACACGTCTGAAACTGTAAACTGAACCTCTTGTCGCTATGGAGTAAGTCTTGTACGGATTCCTGTACTTCCTACCCATGGGTGCTTTGCTAATTTCTATGTAAGTATAGCTATTCACCACTATAAATTAAAGACAGTGATTACAAATTTGAAAATACACGAAAGCTGACTACTAGACAGTGTTGTTTCTCGTTTGGAAGAGGTTTGGGTGGTTCTTGGAAGGCCTAAAATTGTGGCGGTGAGTTAAATAAAAATTGTTGGGCTCTAAGCCTCACGTTCGTTTACAGACGATGTCAAGAAAACTGTTTATCAAAGATTTTGGCTGTCTCCATGACACTGGTTTGCTTACGGATAATTTACAATTTGAGTCATGACAAAAGTTTGTTGGGAAACACATCGGCTCTGTGCCCAGCATGAGCATAATTTCATAGCGAGCACAGCCACACCAGACTACACAAATAATGCACATCAGATATCATCGCTGTTCAAAAGTACGCCCACTCCTCATTGTCAAACTTCACGACATACACACAACAAGAGTATTGGTATATGGCTGAAAAAAATAACTGGCCAAATCTGACAAAAAGGAGGTAAATAATTTCCGTAAAGATAAATGCAACACAGATTCATCTTTATTATGTCCAAATGGAGTTTTGCCGGATATTCAAAATGTTCAGGCAATGATTAAATAAGTAGTACTAAAAATTAAAAGTGTCATTCTGTAAGAGAGAAAGTAAGTCGAAAACACAATTGCCATAGAGAACTAAAAAGACGAGAAAATAATAATGGAATAAACTAATTACTAAATATAAAGACAAATGGAAAAATGTTAGTTTAATTTCAGTTCAAAAATATCTCTAAAATAAATTTTTATTTTCGCAGTTCATTCAAATATTTTTTAAAAAATTACAGTTATTAACTGTGTACTTACGTATATTATTGTTTCATTTTCATTAACAGAAGAATGGTTTTCAGTCATTGGGAAAATGGCAACACTCATGTTTGCGCGTAAAATGGTTTTGTTTGTTTCGCACAGGAACATGATCATTGCAATTATGTATCTTCTCCGCCTCCAGAAGCACCACTTTGTTCCGAGTCCATCGTCGACGACTCTGGTCCTGCATAAAATGGAAAATATGGACATAGATGCATTGGTTAGTTCATTATGAAGTCTCTAGGTTTCAGATGCTATTTAATTCAGTGAAAGAACTGTTCTCTGTAAACAACATTGTGTAATTATTCACAAAATTTTACGTAGCAGTGTCTCCACATAAGTTGTAATTTTACAAGTAGCTATAAATGACCGCTTNTGTTTGGTAGCAGTGTCTCCACATAAGTTGTAATTTTACAAGTAGCTCTAAATGACCGCTTCTGGGACACCTGGCGCCTGGCAGGAAGCGGGGAGCCGGCACGCATCTCCCGCATCAGACGAAGACATCACCACGGCTCGTCAAATTCATATCATAAACATCGACTCTAACAAGGAACATTAACACATAATCATTTAAGCACTGTGCGAAATTATAAGCATAAATAATCATAATTCCCGAACCATTTAAGATACAAAGAGGAAATACATAGCAAAGGCAAGAGGGTGTTCTCCGAGTCTTCTCTGACGTCCCGACTAGCCCCTACATCACATTCTTGCTGGTGATATTCCCCGAGTCTTCCCAATTCCCTGCCATGTCACCCGAATGGCCCCTACATCATATACTTGCAGAGGGGTTCTCCAGGTCCTCCCAAATGCCCTACCATGTCACCCGACTGGCCACTACATCATACTCTTGAAGGGGGGTTCTCCAAGTCTTCCAAAATTCCCTACCATGTCACCCGACTGGTTCCTACATCATGGGTTATCGCAGAGTCTTCCAAAAAACTATTACTATTTAATTCGTTCCTACTAGATCATATACTTCATGCTCTCGCATTTCAAACGTGAGGTTGTCTCAGACATGATACACAAACATTCTATGCCGGGAGGATTATCTGGGAGTCTTCCCCAGTCGCCATGACGCGAAGAATAACATCAAGGACTTCGCCATGGCACTTGGTGTAACACAAAGTATGTTGTCCGAACACTTCAGCGTTGCAGGCACGTTAATAAAGAGCGACATCTAACACTGTGAAGAAGGAGCGCGCTTGGCATAACATAAAGGGCAATACCATACACTTAAACGGTGCGGAAATCTTAAATAAAAGGTGGCGCCGAACATTTCAATGATGCATGCCACCTAACATAAAGGGTGATACAGAACACAGCCACTTAGTGTGCGAAGCATAACAAAAAGGGTGATACCGAACACTGTGATGAAGCGCGCGAAGCATAAAATAAAGGGCTTTATCATACATTTCAACGATGTGGGCATATTAATATAAAGGATGGCGCTGACCACTTCAATGATGCACACACCCTAACAAAGGGCGAAATCGAACACTGCGATGAAGCGCGCGAAGCATAACATAAAACAGAGCTACCGTAATCTTAAAAAACACGGGAATTTTTTCAATGTAAAGATGGTGCCGAACAGTTCAACGATGCACATACCCCAACATATAGGATGAGACATTACAACAGTGACGAGTCGTGTATTTAATAACATTAAGGATGCTACCGTACACTTCAACGATGAGGGCATTTTTAATATAAACGATGCCTCCGAACACTTCAATGACTCATATCGCCTAACATAAAGGGTGACATCGAACATTGTGACAAAATGTGTGTGGCATAACATAAAGGGTGCTACCGTACTCTTCAACGACACAAGCATTTTAATATAAAACAGCCGTGTCGAACACTTCAACATCGATCTTTTTCAAATGCATTTGTAGCTGCCTGGCATTCAATGTGTTTAATTCAATATAAGGCTTCAGCCATGACTTCTGATTGAATTGAAGCACCAAATGTATATTCATCAACCTTAACCCATACCCTAATGCCTGCTTGAGATTAACATAATGAACTTTATAGTTTTTCTTTGTCTCAAGGGTAGTTAAGAGCTTAGTTTGTTTAGATCCGGGGGGTGGGGACACTCGTTTACCGGCAGGAATGGTAGATCTATATGTTCATCATGGAGTGTGCCAGGGTAGTCTACATCGACTCCAATATGTATCCAAAATCACCATCCTCCGGTACGCTCATAACATCAATATTTGTACCAACTCCTTTGAAACCGCTATATGGTAATGGTAAGGATATTTTCCATCCATATCAATTGTTAGCATCAACATACTGGAGGTATGTAGAAGGNCGCTATATGGTAATGGTAAGGATATTTTCCATCCATATCAATTGTTAGCATCAACATACTGGAGGTATGTAGAAGGCTTGCTGGCATCATATGTCTCAGGAACATTCATATTGTTTGCTACTACATGGCGTCTAATACACTGGGCTACCCCTCCCCGGATACCCGCCTCGATAAACAGATTGNCATATTGTTTGCTACTACATGGCGTCTAATACACTGGGCTACCCCTCCCCGGATACCCGCCTCGATAAACAGATTGGTGTCATAATCTGTGAACAGTTCCAACTCGACTCGGGTCTTGCATAGCATCGCATCTAAAGAAAATCTGGGAGAGCTCACATATTGGGCACAATCAAGACTATATGTAGTGATACACAGCTCTTGGAAATTCTCAAATTCATCGCTCAACAGTAACGCATCGGTCTTAAGGTAGAGTTCAGAGTAACCACTTCGTGTAAGGCATCAAAATGTTGACCAGGCTGTTTGGACATGATGATAATCTACTTCAATAATATTACATCCCGTGAGGCGGTTGTAAAAGTCTTTGATTGATGGTAGATGAAGCTTGGTGACTTTCCCCTCCATGAACTGACATAGTCGTATGGGAAGACAACTGGCCTACTAACCAACTTTAACTGTTCATCATTGAATAATTTTGCACTTGTTTTGAAACCACTTGATGGAAGGTTCTGCGCAAGTGCTGCGAGGTTGGCCGGCATGAACCTTAATGTATCTATAAACTGAATTGAGAATCTACCTTCTAAAATTTTGCAAAAGTGATTAGTTTTTCCTCTGTGTGGGGAGTAATGAAAATATTCTGTGAATCATAACCGAGATGTTTAATAATGAAATTAATATCATATGACATATTATGGAATAAGATTGGCAATCTCTGTGGGCGACGACGAAGCAAGTTACAAATATTACACGCCTCCCCGATAAATTTAATGCTGAAAATGATTATAATCATGATCTTATGGTTATTGCTGGTGAAGGGCTGTGAAAGGCTGTGAAAGGCTGTGTGGTTCTGCAATGAAGATGGGAGGACAACGCTGCATCGATTATGTGCATGACTTCNGAAAGGCTGTGAAAGGCTGTGTGGTTCTGCAATGAAGATGGGAGGACAACGCTGCATCGATTATGTGCATGACTTCTTTTGCGTACTGTCTGAGTGTAAAGCAAGGTTTTTTTCTCGCACACGCACATCACCTGTCTACAATAAATATTCTACCATATTCTTTAAATATATATTTCAATCGTTCACATCAGGAGAGTGTCGGTAAAAACATTCAATGTATGTTCTCTCGACAAGGCGGCGGCTATAACTGTAAATACCCGCGCCGGAGAAGTGTACGGTAGCACCCCTTATGTTATGCTGCCCACTCTTCGTCACAGTGTTCTGCGTCGCCCTTTATGTTAGGTGGCATGCATCGTTGAAGTGTTCGGCGCCACCCTTTTATATTAAAATGCATGTGTCGTTGAAGTGTACAGTAGTGCCCTATATGTTATGTCATGCACGCTACGTCACAGTGTTCGGTGTCACACTTTATGTTGCGGTGCGTGCATCATTGAAGTGTTTGGCACCACCTTTTATATCAAAATACCCGCATTGTTGAACAGAATGGTAGCGCCATTTATATTAAAATGCCTGCAACGTTGAAGTGTACGGCAGCACCCTTTATGTTATGCTTCGCACACTTCGNAGCGCCATTTATATTAAAATGCCTGCAACGTTGAAGTGTACGGCAGCACCCTTTATGTTATGCTTCGCACACTTCGATGCAGTGTTCTGCATCGCCCTTTATGTTAGGTGGCAAGCATTGTTGAAGCGTTCGGCGCCGCCCTTTTATATTAAAATGCAAGTGTCGTTGAAGTGTACGGTAGCATCCCTTATGTTATGCCACTCACGCTTCGTCACAGTGTTCGATGTCGCCCGTTATGTTAGGTGACGTGCGTCGTTGGATTTTTCAGTGCCGCACTTTATATTAAAAGTGCCCTCATCGTTGAATTGTACTGCCAAGTCCTTTATGTTATGCCACGCGCGCTTCGTCGCAGTGATCGGTGTCACCCTTTAAGTTAGGGTGTGTGTGTCGTTGAAATGTTCGGCACCATCCTTTATATTAATAAAATGCCTGCCTTGTTGAAGTGTAGAGTAGCGCCATTTAAGTTCTGCTTCACACACTTCGTCACTGTGTTCGACGTCGCCCTTTGTTAAGGTGTGTGCGTCATTGAAGTGTTTGGTGCCAGCCTTTATATTAAATGCCCAAATCGTTGAAGTGTACGGTAGTGCTTTTTATGTTATTCTTCGCAAGCTTTGTAACAGTGTTCGGTGTCACCTTCACTTTATGCTTCGCACGCTTCGTCGCAGTTTTCAGTGTCGCCCATTATTTTAGGTTGCATGCATCGTTGAAGTGTTTGGCGCCAACTTTTATATTCAAATGTCCACACTGTTGAAGTGTACATAGCGCCCTTTATATCATGCCAAGCGCGCTTCTTCTTCACAGCGTTCGACGTCGCTCTTTGTTAAGGTGCGTGCATCGCTGAAGTGTTCGGCATTGTACTTTGTGTTACACCAAGTGCCATGGCGAAGTCCTTGATGATATTCCTCGCATCACGGCGACTGTGGAAGACTCCAAGGTAATACTCCCGGCTTGGAATGTTAGTGTATGATGTCTGAGACAACCTCATGCTTAAAATGCGATAGCATGAAATATATGATCTAGTAGGAACGAATTAAATGGTTATTGTATTTGGGAAGACTCTGAGATAACCCATGACATAGGGACCAGTCGGGTGACATGGTAGGGAATTTTGGAAGACTTGGAGAACCCCCCTGCAAGAGTATTATGCAGGGGCCATTCGGGTTAGGTGGCAGGGATTTGGAAAGACATGGAGAACATCCCCTGCAAGAGTGTGATGTACGGGCTAGTCGGGACATCAGAGAAGACTCGGAGAACACAATTTTGCCTATGTTATGTATTTGCTGGATGTACCTTAAATGGTTCGGGAATTATGATCAACTATGCTTATAAGTTCACATAGGGCTTTAATGACTGTGTTTTAATTTTATTTATCTGCATCGATGCCTATGATATGAATTGGATGACTACATCTTAAATATGTTCGGGAATAACAGCCAACTATGCTTATACGTTCGCATACGGCTTAAATGACCATTTTTTGATTTTCCTTGTTTTCGTCGATGCCCATAATAAGAATTTGACGACTAAAACTTAAATGGTTCGGGAATTATGGCCAAATATGCTTTATACGTTCGCACAAAGTTAAAAAAAAAATTTCAAAACAATTTTTTCGAAAAAATTGTGGGAGCCTCGCGTAGCCAATCAGAGATGAGAGCCTTGCACAGAGACGAACGCCTTGCGTAGCGAGCGAGTCGTGGTGACGTCATCGGCTGCCACGGGAGATGTGTGCCAGCTCCCTGCTCCCTGCCAGGCGCCAGATGTCCCAGAACCGGTCGTTTATGACTACTTTTTCAGTTACATGTTTTCACGTTTCTATTTTTTTTTTTTTTGCGTACAAGTAAATTTGAACTACAAATAATGAAATTGCATGTAAATTGCATAACTAATGTAATGACGCAATTATTATAATTATCAAGACACTTGGTTTATTTTCTTTCGTTGTGCGAGGATGTGAAATATGTTATCAGTATTTGAAGTAATTGCCGTGGAAGTTTGTTTATCGGTCCTAACTTTGCTTTTTCGGAAATTTTATTTCTTGTTCGCATCAGCATTTGTAGATAAAATCTTTCTAACATCAGTAGACATTTTTTCCTTCTAGAAGGTTTCATTATCTTTTACTACGACGCAGTTTGTATCGCATGGCGAGTGCATGCCACGGGGGTCGTATAGGCTTTCGATGTGATTCCGACCCTCGCCATGCCCTTATTTGTTNAGCATGGCGAGTGCATGCCACGGGGGTCGTATAGGCTTTCGATGTGATTCCGACCCTCGCCATGCCCTTATTTGTTCACGTGTTTGGGTCCCAGAAGGAGAAGTAAGGGTAGGCATAGTCGACTTTAACCGTGTGTGCTAACAGTAGACAGCCAGCTATCGAAAAGGATGCATCAACCAAGGGAACTGACGTCCCTCTTGTCTTTGTAATTTCCTCTTGCGATACAAGTTTTAAATAAAGTGAATAATACATAAACTACTTTGGCACTGTTCTTTACTTGTTTGTCGGGTGAAACTGACTGTGAGCGACTCTGCGTATCTGAAGCTTGTNAACTACTTTGGCACTGTTCTTTACTTGTTTGTCGGGTGAAACTGACTGTGAGCGACTCTGCGTATCTGAAGCTTGTCGGTGAGCTGTTTCTTTTGAATATTAAATACAATTACAGTAACTAAACTGATAATTGACTTTATTTTATATTTATTTGGTTTTTTTTCAAGTTTCATGTATCTACCGATTGAGCAAAACTGAGTTGTAATTTCCAGTCGCCTATTCTGATGACTGCGATGTTACAAAATTTTTAAAGCTGTAAAATTACAATTACTATTAAGCAGAAAACAAACTACAACATTCATGTATATTTTATCCAGGGCTTGTAAATTTACAAAGGCATTGCCACTGTAATTTCGCCATAGTATAAGTATTTTCATTTGCGACGTAATTAAAATCACTGATTTCACAGATTCAATGTAATCCTTTATAAACTATTTCTGTACATTTTTCACTGTTTTACTAAGTAATTTCACAGTCTGTTTATGTGTAATGCACAATGTTAAATTACATAATACTATGCATATGTAGTTTTACAATTTTTATGATATTTTACACCGTTTTGTAATTTCGTAATTTAAGAGAGATATAAAAATTATACGCGAAAAATTATACGTGGTTATACGCGAAAGCCAGAACATCCTATCACTGGGAGTTAAGTTTTCCTTTTAAACACACAAATAGAGTTTAGTTACTTATACTCCCTACTGCTAGATGGCGTGTCTTTACATTTACTTGTGGCAATGTTTGAATTCCTAGGAACATTAGTGCCAAATTACAAATACTATACTCGTTTTAACAAATAACACAAAACCATTTAAAACAACTGCTCAGTTTGTGTGTTAATATACGCTCACAGATACTCCAGAATGTAACACTAGGTTTCTTATAAACAAACGGTCATTGTAAAATTACATAATAGAGTATGTACAATTTCACTAACATTGAATATTTAAACTTCGATCATTTAGCACTAAAATAACAGGATGTAATATTTTTAATACGTGGGTGTTTTTTCACATACTACAAACATATGTAAGCTAACACCAACATTTTGTTTATAAAGCTAAATAATAATGTATTTTCACCAAAGTCTCGTATTACTTACTGTATTCATATGAGTGAAAGAGTGAGTGGAGAGATATGGGTGGCTCTTAACATCGAGGTCTTGAGAACCGACGAGGGTGAAGCGAATAGAGTATGGAGCAGCGCCGGAATAAGGGATGGGGGAAACGGGAGATCTCCGAGAATACCTGCTGATCAGCGCCATTGTCCGACACAATCTTCACATGCTAAAGTTCGAGGGCGACCCCACTGGGGTGCGAAACCGGATCGCCCTGATGAGAGGAGAGTTGTCTAACCACTACACCACCGCTGCCCTGATTGTTAAGAATATGAGTGTAAATTACACGTACTGTAATGTTTTCAAAATTTATACATACAAAATTTAAAATTACCAAAAAATTTATTTGTAAATTTAAATTAATTTTTGTTTTTCCCGTGTTGTACTTCATTCGCAATAGCGGGCCCTTACATGCCGTTCTGAACACTGCCTACAGTTTTGTTTTCTGAAGCTTTTGATGGTGTTTGGCTGCTTGCCTTTTTTCTTTTTCAAATCAGAGTAGGAATAAATGGGATTAACAACTATTTAAAAAATTAGAAATCTAACTTAACTACAGGCTGTTTACGGTAAGGTAAGCAATTTTTAGGCGTTCGTTTTTTTTCCTATCAGCCATTTATTATCCTTCCGCCTCTTTTCAAATTAATATTGCCATGTAAGTAATAAACAGAGTGTATAAATTTCACCAGACCCGAAAGTTAACGTGTAAGGCTACAATAAAGATATTTTTTAACCATTAATCCAAATGAGTTGGATTCAAAAAGTGCTCCTCACTTTACCGTAAATAGCCTTAAAGCGGTTTTATTTACTTCATTACGCCTTGCTTGTGCATTACGATTGACAAAAAACTTATATTAAAAAATATAATTAAAAAAAAATTTCAATTCTTTTTGGAATTATTAAGACAACTTAAAACATAGAATTCATAAGCAATAAGTTAATTCTACTTTTAAAAAAATTTACAAATAAAAATATCTAGCCTTCTTTCCTCTTCATTTGAGAAAACAAATAATTTTTTGAGTAGTGGTACACACAGATTTAGATAAAATAAACACATCCGTTAGCGAACTTATAATCAAACGAAATTGTCTCAAGGTTTTTAAATGTTCGGTATAGTTGTTCCTGAGAAATAATGTTTCGGTATAAGTATCTTCCGAATGTTGAATAATTACAGCTATTTTGTCGTTATTATAGTAAACATAAGTACGTATATAGCCACAAAAGTTTGCTTTATAGTAATGTAATAGTAAATAAATATAGCACATTACACTTACAAGAAAAATACCGTCATTTTACAGGATGTCCCATTGCAAGCCGGGTCGAGAATTGCCTTAATAAATTAAACAATAATAAAGATATTTGTAACAAAATTTTCGAAATACTTACATAGCTATGCATGCTATATATTGACACCATTACCAGTCTAGCTTGTATAAAGCGGTGTTTTAGTTGTCCATATATTCAGTATTTGTTGATTGTTTTCTCGAAGAAATTGGACCAATATTGTGCACCGGCGGGAAGTTGCACACGAAATACGTCACTTTTCTCAATGAAGAGATACTTGTGAACCACGTGGGGATTTCCAGTCCCCAAAAGACGAGAGTTTAGAGAATTGACATAACCTGAAAGGTGAAACCAAGCTTCACCGTGAAAAAAAGTATAAGCCAGAATACTTGTATTTGCANTATAAGCCAGATTACTTGTATTTGCATGGATGAGTGTCTGCAACCAACGACAGTGTGTCACACGTTTCACATTCTCAGTCTCCTTGAGTTCGTGGTCGGCGGAGATACGGCACGCATGGAACCTGCATTTACGAGGCTATTTCATAAAACGTTACATGATCTTCCACACTAGGTATTGTCAGCATGTATATGTGGTTTGTAACTGAATGAGGAGTTCCTGATATTAATAGGATTTAATGTCACAAATGGAATACGTTTTAAATTCATGTGATTTCTTTCGAAATTAATTACTGAATAAATTACTTATAATTTATTTAATGCAGACTGTCAGAATAGGTAACATGCCTAGTTGCGTTAATTTCGGTTTTATTGTTCCATAGCTATCATCTACACTTACAGTTTTAAAGATACAGATATGTATAAAATAATTCAATTAAACTGTTTAACTTAATGAATTTATGCTGCCTTTACTGACGATTTAGGAAAATTCATTTATTTTTTATTTTGTAGCTTTTGAAATATTATACTAAAAACCTTTATATGCGTGGCGACACTTTTATTAATAAAGCGAAACAAAAACTGGCAAATGTTTGATTAAATAAGAATAATCGCTCGATATATGTGGCATACTAAACTCAAATATTTAGATGGCTACCTTTTTAAAAAGTGCGTCTTATCAACATAATTTATAAGTCGTTAGAGTGACCTACCAAAGCGCATTAAATAACTGCGATAGGAAGCATGAGAATACACAAATTGCTTTGTACGGTTAAATAAGTTGGCACATATGGCATTTTTGAAATTGTTTCCTTTTTAAAAGTAATTGATGGAGATATAAATATGTAATCTTGTTTAGGTATGCTTAACATAATACTTATTGTGTTCTAATTTTGGGTTGAATCGATTGAGTGGTCTCCAAGATATATTAAAAGTGAGTTGTTATTCTCGAAATGCTACCTTTAAAAATGGCAAACAAAAAATGGAGCGAATTAATGCATTTAATTCAAGTAATAGGTACTCTCAGCCTACCTAGCTTGGTTTAAATAGTGTTAATTGTTTGGTAGTTGTAGCATTCTATCCCAAAATTTTGAATTGCCACTTTTTGTTTAAATTATTTATTCTATTTTAAAATACTGTATATATTTAGTGTAGAATAGTATAACATATGATAATTTAGAAGGGAATTCGTCGACCTCCAATAGGAATTGACAGATATACATGCTTCTATTTTCAGACCCACAATTCTTATAAAATGACCAATAAAAGTGGGTTGCTGTCAAGTTGACTGCCTTGGGAATAGAACATGTCTACAATGTTCCTCGGTATAAGAGGATCAAATTAATGTATACATTTTGCTACCGATGCTGCTGGAATTCGTCAGATACTACAATCACGGTGTTATTAAATGAAAGCTAGAATATGAGGTCTTTCCAGCCAATACATACATGACCCAGTTTGGGAGGCAAGATACAGTTTTGTGAATGGATACTGCCTCGCATTCAGTTCAGGACTTACAAAGGTGGCAAGTAGCTGAAGAGCATGCAAGATGGTATTAACACTTGTGTAGCTTTTAGATTGAGGAATCTCGAGATGGACCCAAATTATTCACAAGCCAGAGCATCAACTTCGCTATCGATAAACAATTGTTTATTATCGTTGGACTACAGATTAGTGGAGAGCACAATGTGACAACAAGCCATCCTCACTTCCATGCTTCTGAAAATCACACGAGATTATTTTTCTTTCTAATGTTGATCAATCTCCCAACCAGTTTGCTTCATACAATAGCCGGAAATAAGTAATACAAATACAGCAAAATAATATAATATGACGGTGTGCACACGACATACGTTGAGATACGTTTTCGCATTCATATTAGCAATATGTGCCGAAATATGCAGGGTTAAATGATCACGAAGATTTTTGTTACTCCTTCAGGCCTTTTAGCTGTGAAAATACTCCGATAAGTGGAGCAAGAAAACCAACTAATCTTTGATCAAGTACTCCTATAACCTGGAATAGATAAAAGTCACCTTGCAATCAAGTGGGAAACGTTATCTAAGATATGCAGATCATATATGTGTTCGCCATCCCACTTTCAGTGGTGGGGCCTAAGTAGAAGAACAATTTTTAAGAGGGCTGTGTAAAGACTATGCGGAAATTGTCGATGTGCAAGCCTTAAATGGCTGCCTCGTTTCGAAAACTAAAGTTTTTAGTATTTTGCATCGTCATGTATGGGAAAAGTTTGAAATTAAATTGAGCTGCTCATGAGAGAACTCTAAGCCGTTGCGCAAATGCTACATGGGTCGGGTTTCCACAATCTGCGACTAAGCACGAGTTGACGCAAGTCTTGAGGTCGGTCGGTCCTTCGTCCTCTGTATAGGTGGGTACCAGGATTACATAGCCACCTTCACTTGGCTGGCTGTCACAATTCGAAAATTGACGCGTTTCATCCAGCGAACATTTATCAAGAGTCACATCCGGTCACTCTGCTATTGAATGTCACTACTGGGATACTAGCTACACTCACACACATAGAAAGATGCGATGGTAGCAGCACGCAGTACTAAAGNTTGAGCTGCTCATGAGAGAACTCTAAGCCGTTGCGCAAATGCTACATGGGTCGGGTTTCCACAATCTGCGACTAAGTACGAGTTGACGCAAGTCTTGAGGTCGGTCGGTCCTTCGTCCTCTGTATAGGTGGGTACCAGGATTACATAGCCACCTTCACTTGGCTGGCTGTCACAATTCGAAAATTGACGCGTTTCATCCAGCGAACATTTATCAAGAGTCACATCCGGTTACTCTGCCATCGAATGTCACTACTGGGATACTAGCTACACTCACACACATAGAAAGATGCGATGGTAGCAGCACGCAGTACTAAAGANGAATGTCACTACTGGGATACTAGCTACACTCACACACATAGAAAGATGCGATGGTAGCAGCACGCAGTACTAAAGATTTCCTTGTCGGACGAACCAAGCAACCATATTCTAAACTGTTGCTATTCTTAAATGGCACCATACTGAACATGGACAAACAACAGTTCTTGCTGCCACATCGAAGACGCAGTATGTTTTTATAAAATGTACTTATATTGTGGTAAAGTTAATGAATAATCAATTATTCTACAGTAAAATGCTTCCTTGTATTTAATAATTTTATAATTTTTATAAAAACCATCAAGTACACTATTTTTCATATTATCAGAAGGCAGTTAACATATGAGTTCAAGTTCATAACGTTGTGATTGACAGAATCGTGTTAAGAGGATAGCTANTTATCAGAAGGCAGTTAACATATGAGTTCAAGTTCATAACGTTGTGATTGACAGAATCGTGTTAAGAGGATAGCTACGATACATTAACTGAAGTGTGACGGATTTGTTGAAATTGAAAATTACTTATTTTGTTATAATTTAAACAATGAAAATTAAAATGACACGTGGCAAGCAGAACAGTTTATGGCTNTGAAAATTACTTATTTTGTTATAATTTAAACAATGAAAATTAAAATGACACGTGGCAAGCAGAACAGTTTATGGCTATCACTAGCTAACAGACATCGTGAAGGACGTAATTGCAAGAAATAGTGTTTGGTCTCCTTCTGTAGTGTTTTGTGTATCAAGTTGGAGGTACATAATATGCTAGGTTTCAGTTTGTACGGGCTTTCGTAAGCAGATATATAGAATACGTGGACAGATTCGTATCGTTGCTGGGTTGTGAAGGGTAGTACTAGTTTCCGAAGTTGAAGTGTTTAAATCTATTTTGCATGTAATTATTTAAGTAATTAGATTTAGTTCTACATCAAGCCTTAACATTTATAGTTAATAGACAAATGGAGACCCCACTTACCTTGCAATAAAAGTTTCACTCTCTGCGTGAGAATTCCTTTTTTCTCTGCAACTCTTTCTTGCCGGTATAGAATCGCTGTTTTTTTCGGAGATATTTGCCATTTTGCTAGAATCTGAAAAAGAAAACGGTTCTTTCCTAATATAATTATTATTAATTCGATTATATTAAATTTAATAGACTAAATATTATATAACAAAATTTTAGTTGAGACATCAACAAGTGTTGTTCTTGTAACTAATTATAATTTCGTATTACGAACCTGAATACGTAAAATAATCACCAATTATATGTAGCGCTGTTCCCAGCATTTAGTGGTATGAAATTTCTCGTTAAATTTTAAAGTGACAAACAAATGTTTGGAAAATAATATAATGATGTTTGTTCCAGCTCACGGATTATTTAGAAAGTGGTTAAAATAACTTAAAACTTTTCCACAGGCATTCCTATACAGCGGTAACTACTAAATATTGTAACAAATGATTTATGGTAAAAGACAGACACTCCATTGGTCAATGTTTGATCTTCGAGGGGTATATATTTCTCAATTACAGGAAAGAAGATCAGTTCATAATAAACGGCTATCCAAATATAAGTAATAATTCTAATTGACATAGAATTTGTGTGGTTGTGTGTACATGTGTGCGTAACATACTCGAATTCCAGATAAATTATACCAAAAACAGAACAAGGACAAATGTTTCTATTCTTAAATATTGAAAATTCCAATATTATAAGACCCGTTTCTGAATGACATTCAGAGGTTAGTCAAAGCATTACAAAAGGAAGGTGTTAATTAATAGTTCCTGTCCAATAATACAACTTCAAATTTTTTTAAGTAATATGACTAAAATTTTTATATAAAAAAAACTGCTGTAAAAATAAGAAGTTATTGCATCACAGTTTATTACAGGGCTATCTGCCTATGTTATATATATTAATTAAAACGATAAGCAAATTGTCACTGGCAGTTCGCATGAAAACCTTCAAATGTTACTAATGAATCGAATATTATTGAATTAATTGTGTATTAACATAAACGAATAGAGTAATTAAATTTTTTAAATTAGATAATGCGATTATCAGCTGTTCAGCCGGAGAGTTCTTAAAAAAATATTGTTCCATCCCGCTAATCAACCTTACGTCCATCACTGGACTGACGACTAGACCAATACGAGATCTCATTTTATCAAAAATGAGCTTGTATTTTACTCGTGCACGTAACATTTGCCTGCCATTTGTGCAAANATACGAGATCTCATTTTATCAAAAATGAGCTTGTATTTTACTCGTGCACGTAACATTTGCCTGCCATTTGTGCAAACATATTAATTATTATCTAGTGTCTGTTCGCGATTTCTTAAAAACTTTTTACTCATACCTTTAAAATATCACCCTTGTATGGCGTGTTAGGTTGTTTTTTAAATATGCCATGTATCACATGCGTTTTTTATTGTTTTATCATATGTGCCATATTAATTGTTAAATTGAACGGCTAGTCACCTTTTATCCATAAACTGTACGATATATTTTATTATGAATTTGACTAAAACAAAGAGAAAATAGGTGTGGAAGTTCTGCCTAGAAATAAATAGTTCTTGTGCAAACTATTAATACAATGAGTGCGCATTAATGAAGTGCGTTGTATTTTGGGTTTAATTTTCGAGACATGGTTAAGCTTTGTTTGCATGGGGCGAAGGAATATCTTGAAAGTAGAACTTTATCAGGGCTTGAGAAAAGTTGGCAGTAACCGTGAATTGATTATAATTTGTAAATGGCATATTACCCGGATACAAAATTTTACGGTAGGGAATACCANTGTGTTAGCATATGGCGGAGGAATATACTGGAAAATAGGTGTATTGGTAATGGCTGGTAAGAAATAGTTCGTATGCAAAAAATTCTTACACTTAGTGTGGACTAATGCGTCGCGCTGTCTCTCTTATGTAATCGTCTAGACTCGGGTGAGCTTTGTTTGCATGGGGCGAAGGAATATCTTGAAAGTAGAACTTTATCAGGGCTTGAGAAAAGTTGGCAGTAACCGTGAATTGATTATAATTTGTAAATGGCATATTACCCGGATACAAAATTTTACGGTAGGGAATACCATCAGTTTTATAAATATCTTATAATGTTTTAAAACATGGTAATCATGCACGAAGTTTTGAAATGTGTCAAGTTACCAGTGATAAAATGTGTTATTTCATATTGTTTCTAATTCTCTTACACAAATTCCTCTTGCGTACCGCTAAGCACATCTTTTAAATACTTTCGTTCCTAGTATATTCATGAAATTGCAATTAAATCTTGGAGTTTTAAGAGTATATTTTGTGTTTTGAGGCGATGCAACTTTGGGAAACAAGAATTTTACTCTAACAATGCAATTTGTTGAACCGAATATCCCCTCTTAAAGTAGTATTTCATAATAAATCCTTCGTACCATGAACAGTACTAAATATAATTTACTGTTATTCTTACCACCTAGTAAGTAATGGAGAAAATGTTTATGTTGATATAATTTAAGATGTTTCAATATATTCATAAATTATATTTATGGCGAGAAAAAAAATTTCATGAACTAGTTAAAACACGTAAAAACAACTACACACTAGAACGAATAAACAAAAACACGTGCTGTAAAGATTCGAACTGATTAACATTATTAGCCCCTGGTCCGAAGGCAGCAGAACTATCCACTGTGCTAGATAGCATAATAAGAACCTACGTCGTTCACTGCAGTATATATATACATGATCAGACAGACGTATACGTACAAGTGGTACGACTGCTTGAAAATATACCTACCCATTTTGAAAATTGATACTTATTTTTTCGGTAACATTGAACTAATATGCAAAGCCTGAATACTTTTTCTAAAATACACAAGAGACTGTTTATAAGGGTCAAGATCACAGATTTCACCATCGACGCAAACTTTGTTTTTGCAAACTGAGCGGTCGTATCAGAACTAACGCAGAATATGGTTTTTGTGTTATGGACGAATGCAAAACTACTTTGCTTCTCGATCGTAGTTGGTGAATGCACGATGACAGCACAGTGATAGGTCAATGAGGCTTAGCGACAATATTTTCTACCCTTTTGGGCAGCACAACCGCTGCAATTCTGCAGCATGCTAATACTCGTTCTTATACAGCTCGCATAATACTTCAGGTTCTATTATATGTGGACACCAATAATTTGTCCGCTAGTTCTCCATATGTTACCAATACTGAACATGTATGTTATGTGATGGGGCTAAATTTACACAACTGCCAAATAACTGCCCTGACACTGACTGATTTACGNCGATATGTTAAAAATTCTGAACATGTATGTTATGTGATGGGGCTAAATTTACACAACTGCCAAACAACTGCCCCGACACTGACTGATTTACGTGAGCAGTTGTAGGAATTACTGTGGTGTGTGCCTCAGCACCCAATCCGGCACCTTTAAATGCAATTCCACGAGATGTTGTTATGTCGCATAATGAACGCATGCTTTGCGGATGATAACCAACGCGCCCTCTATGCGTGAAATCAAGCCACTACTCGTTTGTACTATCATATATGAGCTTTTGGGGATTTAAGAAAATTGCATTTGAGAAAAAAGGCTATAGCAATTTCCATATCCAGCAGTGTAATATAAACTCTTTAAGAAAAAATGTCCAGATCACTTTTTTTCTAGGGTAGAGAGCGCTTGCAGAGTTCCGCATGCACCGACCGCCAAAATTATTTTCCACGTCCTGAGACAACATACTACCATTATCTTGGCATATATATTTGATAAAAAGAACACCAGTGATTGTAGAATTTGGCGGAAGGTGACTTTCTTCATGAGAGACTACGGCAGCTCCAGACAGAGCATGGATATATATATATTTCTATGCATATATACAGTGGCTCATATAACTATTCGGCCACCTATGATTATTGCAGTTTCATAGCCTTATATTACATCATAAATGAAGATAAACATAAATATTATTGCACAATCATTCTTGTGTGATTTTAGTGAAATGTAGTGGTAGCCAATACCGGAAATGAGCAATGAAACTTAACAAATAATATGATTTTGTCATCCCATGCTTCATTAGTACGCCAATTTAATATTCGGCCATCATAATTCAAACACAAATATAATCCTCTTTGCTAATTAAACACACAGTATTTAAGTACCTGGTAGCATGGCCATTCTGTTTAATTACTTCTCTCAGGCGATGTGGCATAATAGCAATTATTTTCCTGGTACATTCGGAGCCAATCTTACTCCATCAATCCTTGAACACTTTCTGTCATTCTTTTGTAGACCTAATTGTTGTAGTACGCAGTCATCTTTAGAGTTGATCGCACAGATTTTATATGGGATTCNTCATTCTTTTGTAGACCTAATTGTTGTAGTACGCAGTCATCTTTAGAGTTGATCGCACAGATTTTATATGGGATTCAGGTTGGGTGATTGAGGAGGGGTTTAAATGACTTTGGGACAGTTATACAAAAGCCAGCTCTTGGCAAATGTACGAATTGTGTTATGGGTCATTATCTTGGTAGAACTTAAAAGTGTTTTTAATACCCAGATTATCCCCACTCTTGTGTAGGTTTGCGTTCATGATGTTGAAATAGTCTTATTTTTCCACTGTCCCTTCTACACGTACAGCCTCTCCAACACCTTGTTACGAGTTGTGGGGTCAGGCACTTAGGTAAGCGGCCTGCCTGATCACACCTTCCCTTATTAATCCATGACACGTGCCGTGATCGCTGAAATTCGTTGTGAAAAACAAACCACAGTAGCCCCCTCCACCAGCCAATAAACAGGGACAATGCAGGCGATATAGGACAGTGTAGTCCAACTGCAGTGTATTTTGTCGTCGGGGCATTGGAACGAGAAGACTACTGAAAATGAGTGTGTCCGGCCGTCAACGTGCACCATCTTAATAAGACTCCGGAATCATTAACAACGAGGGGATAATCAAATTAGGATTTATTTAGAACGGGGCCGGTAAAATCTTTATAAAATGATGTAATTTAATATATTAGTATATTAGCATATTCAATCATATTTATAATAAAATATTTTTAGACAATTTTAATGTTATATAAACCTCTTTTATATAGTGTTCATTACATAAATTCTATCAATAATATGGAACTCCCATATGTCCCCGTTAAGAATAAATGTTAACAAAATATCAAAACAATAACAATGGTGTAGGCTTGGTTCCTCCCTACCCTCTCGCTGCCTTGCATCAAATTCTGTACCATCCACCCCTGTTTCAATAAATTTCCCACCCAAGCTAATTTCCGTGTTTATTATAACAACATTTCAGCCATGTCCAAAATTAACACTAAAATTTTAGCTTTTACAAAGCTGTATAATTAAAATGATGTCATAATATCTCCTTTTAAAATTAATTAATTTTACGTAATAATTTACTTTTTACAGACCAATATTTAAACTAACAAAGCGATTATTTAAAACCTTAATAGCAAATGTAATTAAAACTAAACGAAATTCAGCATAAACCGTAAGTCCCTAGTTGCGTATATTTATCTCGGCAATTCAATTCCAGTAATTTAAATAAAGATATAGATCACCTGCGTGGCCTGTATGTAGTTAATTTAAATGAAAATGTTACAGTAAGTCATAGTCACGTGACAATTTCCATTATACACTGAAGAGACAAAAATCTGGTACACCTGACTGATATCGTGTAGGGCCCCCGCGAGCACGCAGAAGTGCCGCAATATGACGTGGCNCCAAAAATCTGGTACACCTGACTGATATCGTGTAGGGCCCCCGCGAGCACGCAGAAGTGCCGCAATATGACGTGGCATGGACTCGACTAATGGCTTAAGGTATGCAGGAGGCACTTCACACCATGAATCCTGCAGGGCAGTCCACAAATCCGAAGGAGTGCGAAGCGGTGGAGATCTTTTCTGAACAGCACGTTGCAAGGCATCCCAGACAAGTTCAATAATGTATATGTCTGTTTATGTAGGTGGCCAATGGGAGTGTCTAAAGTAAGAAGATTGTTCCTGGAGCCACTCGGAAGCAACTATCAACGTGTGGGGTGTCGTATTGTCTTGCTGGAATTGTCCACGTCCGTCGGAATGAACAATAGATAGGAATAGGTGCAGGTGATCGGACAAGATGCTTACGTATCTGTCACCTGTCAGTGTCGTATCTAGATGTTTTAGGCGTCCCATTTCACGCCAACAGCACACACCNTGCTTACGTATCTGTCACCTGTCAGTGTCGTATCTAGATGTTTTAGGCGTCCCATTTCACGCCAACAGCACACACCTCATAACATGACAGAGCCTCCATCAGCTTGAACAGTCCCCTGTTGACATGTAGGGTCCATGGATTCATGAGGACGTCTCCATACCCGTACACGTCCATCCACCCGATACAACTGGAAACGAGACTCATCAGACCAGGCAATGTGTTTCCAGTCATCAACAGTCCAATGGCAGTGTTGGCGGGTCCATGCGAGGCGTAAAGCTTTGTGTCGTGCAGTCAGCATCGGTGCACGAGTAGGCCTTCAGATCCGAAAGGCCATATGAATGATGGTCCGTTGAATAGTTAGAATGCTGGCACTTGTTGATGCGCTAGCATTGAAATCTGCGCCAATTAGAGAAAGGGTTGCAGGTTCGCAACGTTTAATGATTCTCGTCAGTCGTCGTTTGTCCCGTTCTTTCACGATCTTTTTCCGGCCGCAGCGATGTCGAATATTTATTGTTTTACGGGATTCCCGATATTAACAGTACATTTGTAAAATGGTCGTACGCGAAAATCCACATTTTATCGCTACCCCGGAGATGCTATGTCCCATCTCTCGTGCGCCGACTTCAACACCTCTTTCAAGCTCAATTAAATCTTGATAACCTTCCATTTTAGCAGCAGTAACCGATCTAGCAACTTTTCCAGACGCTTGTTGTCCTATATAGGCGCTGCCGACCGCATCGCGTTACTCTTATTGGTTCCATACCTCTGTTTTAAGTTCCTCATACTCCCAATACTCTCAGGCACTTACCACCATCCCTTGTCATACGGACACGGGGCAGAATGTATTCTGTTGGGTTCTCACATTATTGTGATTCACGTACCTAGCCCATTACCTAGGGCTTTCTGATTTACTTAATTGTACACCAGACCTGAAGTGGATGCGCAGACTGCCAAACCTGATATGAAATGATATAATTGTGTGCAATGTCAAGGGTATTTAACGAAATGGGAATAGTGCTCGAGAAACACCCACTTCGACTGTGAATGTCCGCTCTCGATTTACCAACATCCACACAATTGTCAGGAGTTCTTACTCAGGAGGTCAAACCTTTCGTTTCGCGTGAGACGTGGAGTAATCTTTGGGCTGCTGGCAGAGTGGTGACCCGACCAGAGATGCCTTTCTTCTGTGCTCTACTGGCCATGAAAGATTTCAGGCAGTAGAGGCGCAATCTGGATGTGTTGAACTTTTACTGTGGGTCCTTTCTATACTATACAGTACCTTGAACGTATACAATGAGGGTACTTTCGCTTTTTACCGTCCTGTTGTAAGTCATTGCGTAGAGATTTCTCCAATCTCTGTATACTACCATGGAAGGTGAATGGTAAATAGTACTTCTTAACTATTTATGTGTTTTTTAATCTCTGCTATCTTCTATTTTCATAATCAGTGTCATAATGTATTACTTATACTATGTGTGGTCTCTCGACCTTGATACAATTTTATTTGTGTGTGGAAGTACTATTTGAGTAACTCTTTATCTATATGTTCTCCTTTTTATTACTATCTTAACTTGTTAATAATCAATGTCCTTCTGATCTACTTATAATGTATTGGTGTCCAGAATACTTATAAACATTTTAATAATCAAGAGCTTTATCCGCGCACGCAGCTAAGAGTAATAAATAAAATTCAGAAAATTTTTTTTTATGAAAATATGTATTTCAACGACCGTCCTCATTTGTGGGCATTTCCTACGAGTTGTATTTGAATAAGAACCATAAATTAGCATAAAGATTGTATTGCATGGGAGTATAAATGTAGAAAACTAATCAGAAATAAATGAACTTTAATGCACCACTCAACAAGGAAGCTTCCAAGGTCGGACACGCCCAGAAATAAATTAAACCCATACATACATATAATAAGACAATGATAAAATTAACAAGTTAATTTTAAATGACCCCACTCCTTATAAACTATAAGGGCCATATTATATCTTTAAAGTAAAATTGTACTGCGAACAAGTGTTGGGATAAGCTGTGAAAGCATTATGTTCGAAAATCCCCTTGCAGGTCTCAGAACAACGGTACCGGAAGTTCATGAATAGCAGCAACACTATAAGTGACGTCACATATTCTCATCCAAAGCGCCTCCGGAGGGTGGCGAAAGCAATGTCCGCAATTGCAGAGGCAGCAGGAGACACAGTAATGTCAATGCGCGCACTTTCATTACACAACGTCGGCTCTACCGTTTAACGCATGTCGTGAATCGTACACAGGAAACCAGCGGTTTCCATATTTTACATACACCACCTACACTGCACTCTGCAGGTAACAGCAAATCTTACAAAACAGCATCACTGAAAATTTTTTTATTGCTTCACAAAAAGAAAATCTACTTATATTAAGTTTATCGATATGAGACTTCCAAAATAAAAGGTTTGTAAATGTTTATGTATAATGAAAAAAAAATATATTTTTATTAACATTAAGAATCAAAATAATTTGAGGAAAAAAATCATATTTCAATTCTACAAACAATATAAATATTAAGGAAAAAAACTACTATATTAAAGCAGTCTACGAATGAAACAATGAATTCTTTTCGTAAATTTTATAACAAAGAGGCCTCTAATGAGATCTTGCTTTCTGTGTCGAACAGAGTGTTCGTGTTACGAAAGAGTACATTGTGTTACATGCTTAAATAGGTCTTGATGAGTTTCAATGATCATTTGACCAATATATACACGGCGAAAAAAAAACTGATTATGGTACTCGTTTCTATATATGTATAAGTATATTGAATTTTTATTTTTTTTTATTATTATTATTTTTTTTTTTTTTTTAAGAAAGGGTTTCGTGAAGGTGGATGGAGTATAAACTTTTAATGTCGTGCATACCTCCGGACTTAGAGGGCGAAGAAGAGTTAAAACGAAGACAAGATTTTGAGCTTGTGGAAGAACTGCCATGACATTAAAAGTCGAGCTTTCGTGGGGGAAATTTGAAGAGGTGGACCATTGTAATTATGGCTATCGATGGTATAGAACTGCGAAAATTGTGACACTACGCCTAGCGTTCATTACAAAAATTATTTCTATAACTTTGGTTTAAATTGGCGTCAAATATTTTCGCTGAAACATTTATGTAGACATATGTGTATATACAGTGTGAATTTTGTCTTTTTACATTTATTAAAAATTTTAAAATTCTCTTAAAGAGAAAAATTTATTGTCATCAATCCATGTTAAAATGCCGAAATAGGTTTTTTTCGTTAATGTTTTAATACAATTATATATTTCGATTTTCCAATATTTCTAGCGTTTCCGGTTTTATGTTCACGATTTTCCAGGTGAAAATTATTATCTTGCATAGAACAAACTATTTCCTGCTTAGTACATGAGGCCGAAGTCCAGCTGGAATGAGATAGCATGAACAGCTTGCATAAAGGCATTTCGCCCAATATCCTAGTATCCTTCAACATAAAAAGAAACATCTCTTATAAAGTAAATAGCATAATATTTAACACATTCATGTGACTTGAGAAATTCATATACTTACCCTTTTCTACATAAAAAATTTGTATCATAAATGTTTAAAGTGTATTTGAAGGCATTTTTAAATCAATATTCACATTAATGTTTTTTATGGTTTACACTATAGAATGCTGGTAATTTTGAAAGGGTTGTTTTTATGTAACGTCTACTAAAAAAAACAATGAATCTGGTAAAGTTATTTTTAAAAATATTTGACATTAAATTCATCGTTTTAGTTAGCTTTTGGGAGATTTATTACATTCTATTTCAGCAAGTGACCTTAGGACGTTACTCATAATTGGGTTTTTATATGCATTAACTCGATTTACCGATCTAACATTTATAAAACATTATTATCAACATTGGTCTATTTCAGAAGCATGTGGCATGACAAAACGAAATTATGTGAATTTCTAGGCAAGCGTAAATACGGCATGTAAATATATCTGCCAAACGAGCGCTAAAAATACTCCTTTACTGACAATATATGGTTGGCACTTTAAACACCAAATAAATACCCATACTCTTAAAGGTTTGAACTACTTAATAAAAAAATTACACAAACTATACCCAATAAAAACCTCTTCATAGAAAAAAGGATACTCTAGAATTGTTTTCATGACATCGTCATAAGCTCGTAAATAAATTCTAAATATATATAAATGTTTTGTAGTCTTGGTGGTTACCGTGGATTATTTCAATGAATCAGACAAGTGGTCTCAGTACTATGGGTAATTAATAATTTCCCTGACATATTGTGGTCAATATCACATAAGTAAACCTTGATATTTTTCACAAATTCGAGTGTTGGCTCATAATAAATAAAGTTTCCTACATTAAATAAAATTTTTTGAGATCAAAAATTATGAATAATTTATATAACAAACCTTTAACTGAAGTTTGTTAACCTAATACACTTGCATACTCTATAGTAGGACAGAATTCTTAACATATAACTTACCAATGCCTTAATAAGTCGTCCTTGCCACCAGGTACAACTACGAGCTTATGGCTATGTCTGCGCCTTCTCTTACAACTGAGTACTTTATGGTTTACGCTGGTGCTGTTCTTATCACTTGTTTCACTCTAATTGCTGTACGTGTCTGGCTCGGAGGCAAGTCTTCGACAAGAGTTGTCCTTCAAACTACGAAGCACATGTGTACGTTTTAGAACCATATATAATTACTACACACACACACACACGCACATGTTCGTGCATACATGCATATATAAATGTATATGGAGAGAGGGATTAAAAGGTAGATAAATGTAGAGAGAGAGAGAGGTAAATAAAAAAAAATGGAACATTTGGAAAATATTTCTTCTGTATTCATGCAGACTACAGAAAAATACGTGTTTTGGAAGTTTGTTTCAACAGTTATTTGATAAGAGGTATTTACAATCGTGCGACACTCTTTATATATGTATGTCCCTCTGTAATGCTTGATTGTACGAATGATTCATCATGTTGGACTTAGCAAATGTAGGTTCAGTGACCGGATCTTTGGAGTGCATTTTGTTCCCCTTTTAACGGTCTTATCATTTTAATACATTCTGCATTCCATTATGTCTGATTTGAGAGTCCCAGAGTTCTCATACACAGACGATGACACGGAAAAAAATCTAAAATAACGCAATATCCTGTTATCACAATCTTAGATCAAAATAGTTAAAGTTCATTTCACTGAGGTGCATAATAAACTTACACACATACGTTTTAAAAAGGCTGCTGCATAGAGAAAATAAAATAACTTTAAATTCTACCACTGAATATAAACGGCACTCTGTAATAAATTTACAATACGTAAGAAAATAAAATTAAAAATAAATTTAAAAATGGTAATTTTAAAGATACAATACTAACCAAATTAAATTAAACGTGATTTAAAAACACCAATGTGATAAAATTAAAATATACTCACACAGTTCAAATATAAATTAATAAACATGTGCGAGAATACTGTCACACTACAACTGCATAGAAAACTTTCTAAGATAGTTTACATCTTGGCTCGAGACGATGATCTTNGAGAATACTGTCACACTACAACTGCATAGAAAACTTTCTAAGATAGTTTACATCTTGGCTCGAGACGATGATCTTCGCATTCCGAATATTAGTTGGGCCATCCAGGGTAGATGTAGATATAGATAAATATAAGCCGACGAAATTTCACCCCAAAGGTATGTAAGATAAAAAAAAAATATAAAATTATGTTTTATTTTCAATAAGAAGAAAATTAAATTTTTATGTGAAACTGCAGATATACTTCATCCCTGAGAATAACATGAGTTAAAAAATATTATCAATATAGATTGAAATGATTCCCGTTATAACCAAGAAAAACGAAGGGCATGTGCACACATGACTTATAATAGCTCAGGATTATGAATAAACCCACAAAAATTGCCATAATAGAAAAGTTCAGTATAAAAAACTATTAAATACACATATAATAATCAACAGTCCTGAATAAGTGAAAAAGCGTATAATAAACTTTTGAATAAAAGTAATTTTTTTCTTATATATTCAAAGCCGAGACCGTAGCTTCGAACTACCGTAATCTGGAAACCCCAAAGTAGGAGTATGTAAAATATATGTATATCTGACGAAAACCTCTACAGGAAAATACAGGTACTCTAAAACCATTAACCTATCTCAAATCTCATATTACGACTCGCACAAGATGTAGGCATACCATGGGATGATTTTGCTTTTGTTTTGTATGCAGACCAGTCTCATAGCAGGACAACTACAGAAATAAATTCTTCATTATTTATTCCATTTGTACTCAAACCATCAAGTATTTTATAGAACATTATTTTTTCCAATGGCATTGTTATTTTTTCCTCGTACATTTCACACAGCAACATAAGATAAGCTACGAACAGATCATTGCTAAACTGTTCTGAAAAAAAAGGTGATGAGGCACACTTTTCACACTAGCCATCAGCAGCCAGGTTACTCATTTCAAGTAATTAAATGCCCTTTCAAAGTAAAGAATACACAAGGCACTGAAGGCTGGTGCATGTGATAGCAGCCAAATAATTATGCACAGTCGTCAAACTATTTCATTATACATGGTACGAGTCATATATGGTGGCATGTACTCCACTGCGATATACGGAATACCCGGTATAAAATAATTCCACCTTATCATAGAGCCCCGATTATTCAAAGAGATACAAACGACGGTAAACCTTTAGCAAAAATTAATTCCGTTTTTGTAGCGTATGCGCAATAAATTTATCGAATATCTATAAGACACATAGAGAGAGAGAGAGAGAGATAGAGAGACACGCAGACAGAGATAGAGAGAGAGGGCTGCACCACACCACCAATTTCTCGCCATAGCTCGACCAATAAGTCGGTTTCGCTCCTCCACCAAATAAGCAGCTCTAATAATTCGCCTTCGCACAAACAACTCCACTCCTTCCACCCCCTTATCTAGACATCGTCAGTGAACACTGCAGTGCAATAATAACTCAGGTTTTCAGTGTTTACCACCAAACTGCACCCTTGACGCCCAATTCTGAGATTTTCACCTCCAATACATTTTCTCCTTTCACCACTAATGCACGCAAATACCAGTACACAAACGGCCTTAGTACACAGTCTTCCACCTACTGCTGCCATTCAGGATTCCTTCCATTCAGCCTTCCACTCAGGATTCCCAAATGTAACCGAAGTTGCTCTGCTGTTACGGCGTCTAAGCCTTTAGGCATTTATGTACGTATCTGGGAGCTGGTAACCATATTTATTTTATAGGCATATAGTATGTACGTCAAATAGTAAATCCATATTTAGTAACAAATTAATAAAAACTTTTTTATATAAAATAAATTTAAAAAACATTTATTCTGATTAGTACCAAAATTTTCATAGAGTATTTCAGAAACATGCAAAAGTCTCTCATTAAGTTAGTTCATTTCCGTTATCCTGCATTGAAGTCTAATTATTTCACGATNTGGTGCTGTTCTTATCACTTGTTTCACTCTAATTGCTGTACGTGTCTGGCTCGGAGGCAAGTCTTCGACAAGAGTTTTCCTTCAAACTACGAAGCACATGTGTACGTTTTAGAACCATATATAATTACTACACAACACACACACACGCACATGTTCGTGCATACATGCATATATAAATGTATATGGAGAGAGGGATTAAAAGGTAGATAAATGTAGAGAGAGAGAGAGGTAAATAAAAAAAAATGGAACATTTGGAAAATATTTCTTCTGTATTCATGCAGACTACAGAAAAATACGTGTTTTGGAAGTTTGTTTCAACAGTTATTTGATAAGAGGTATTTACAATCGTGCGACACTCTTTATATATGTATGTCCCTCTGTAATGCTTGATTGTACGAATGATTCATCATGTTGGACTTAGCAAATGTAGGTTCAGTGACCGGATCTTTGGAGTGCATTTTGTTCCCCTTTTAACGGTCTTATCATTTTAATACATTCTGCATTCCATTATGTCTGATTTGAGAGTCCCAGAGTTCTCATACACAGACGATGACACGGAAAAAAATCTAAAATAACGCAATATCCTGTTATCACAATCTTAGATCAAAATAGTTAAAGTTCATTTCACTGAGGTGCATAATAAACTTACACACATACGTTTTAAAAAGGCTGCTGCATAGAGAAAATAAAATAACTTTAAATTCTACCACTGAATATAAACGGCACTCTGTAATAAATTTACAATACGTAAGAAAATAAAATTAAAAATAAATTAAAAAATGGTAAATTTAAAGATACAATACTAACCAAATTAAATTAGACGTGATTTAAAAACACCAATGTGATAAAATTAAAATATACTCACACAGTTCAAATATAAATTAATAAACATGTGGGAGAATACTGTCACACTACAACTGCATAGAAAACTTTCTAAGATAGTTTACATCTTGGCTCGAGACGATGATCTTCTTCGCATTCCGAATATTAGTTGGGCCATCCAGGGTAGATGTAGATATAGATAAATATAAACCGACGAAATTTCACCCCAAAGGTATGTAAGATAAAAAAGAAATATAAAATTCTGTTTTATTTTCAATAAGAAGAAAATTAAATTTTTATGTGAAACTGCAGAGGTTGCACCAAGACGATAACAATGAAATAATGCAAACCAGACATATACTTCATCCCTGAGAATAACATGAGTTACAAAATATTATCAATATAGATTGAAATGATTCCCGTTATAACCAAGAAAAACGAAGGGCATGTGCACACATGACTTATAATAGCTCAGGATTATGAATAAACCCACAAAAATTGCCATAATAGAAAAGTTCAGTATAAAAAACAATTTAATACACATATAATAATCAACAGTCCTGAATAAGTGAAAAAGCGTTTAATAAACTTTTGAATAAAAGTAATTTTTTTCTTATATATTCAAAGCCGAGACCGTAGCTTCGAACTACCGTAATCTGGAAACCCCAAAGTAGGAGTATGTAAAATATATGTATATCTGACGAAAACCTCTACAGGTAAATACAGGTACTCTAAAACCATTAACCTATCTCAAATCTCATATTACGACTCGCACAAGATGTAGGCATACCATGGGATGATTTTGCTTTTGTTTTGTATGCAGACCAGTCTCATAGCAGGAGAACTACAGAAATAAATTCTTCATTATTTATTCCATTTGTATTCAAACCATCAAGTATATTATAAAACATTATTTTTTCCAATGGCATTGTTATTTTTTCCTCGTACATTTCACACAGCAACATAAGACAAGCTACGAACAGATCATTGCTAAACTGTTCTGAAAAAAAAAAGGTGATGAGGCACACTTTTCACACTAGCCATCAGCAGCCAGGTTACTCATTTCAAGTAATTAAATGCCCTTTCAAAGTAAAGAATACACAAGGCACTGAAGGCTGGTGCATGTGATAGCAGTCAAATAATTATGCACAGTCGTCAAACTATTTCATTATACATGGTACGAGTCATATATGGTGGCATGTACTCCACTNTCAAATAATTATGCACAGTCGTCAAACTATTTCATTATACATGGTACGAGTCATATATGGTGGCATGTACTCCACTGCGATATACGGAATACCCGGTATAAAATAATTCCACCTTATCATAGAGCCCCGATTATTCAAAGAGATACAAACGACGGTAAACCTTTAGCAAAAATTAATTCCGTTTTTGTAGCGTATGCGCAATAAATTTATCGAATATCTATAAGACACATAGANAACCTTTAGCAAAAATTAATTCCGTTTTTGTAGCGTATGCGCAATAAATTTATCGAATATCTATAAGACACATAGAGAGAGTTAGAGAGAGATACGCAGACAGAGATAGAGAGAGAGGGCTGCACCACACCACCAATTTCTCGCCATAGATCGACCAATAAGTCGGTTTCGCTCCTCCACCAAATAAGCAGCTCTAATAATTCGCCTTCGCACAAACAACTCCACNCTCGACCAATAAGTCGGTTTCGCTCCTCCACCAAATAAGCAGCTCTAATAATTCGCCTTCGCACAAACAACTCCACTCCTTCCACCCCCTTATCTAGACATCGTCAGTGAACACTGCAGTGCAATAATAACTCAGGTTTTCAGTGTTTACCACCAAACTGCACCCTTGACGCCCAATTCTGAGATTTTCACCTCCAATACATTTTCTCCTTTCACCACTAATGCACGCAAATACCAGTACACAAACGGCCTCAGTACACAGTCTTCCACCTACTGCTGCCATTATTGTTACCGGCTCGAGTTGCTTGCCTTATATGTATAGAGTTTATTTTTCACCTGGAATTTCGCATCACAGAACAGCAGACATGCTGTCCCAGTTGGCAGAAAATAATTTCGGCGATCATGGCGTAAGAGGGTTCTCCCACTCGTGGTCCTAGATACGGAAAACATCATCTTCTAGTAGAAAGATTATGGATGTTCTGACATAATGGATTTTGAATGGGAGGTGTGTGGCTGTGGCTGTAGATGGCATACTTCGGCTCGACTCAGACGAGATCGGCAGTCTTCGGCGCGACTCGGATAGCCTCTTAAGCCTTCCACTCAGGATTCCCAAATGTAACCGAAGTTGCTCTGCTGTTACGGCGTCTAAGCCTTTAGGCATTTATGTACGTATCTGGGAGCTGGTAACCATATTNACCGAAGTTGCTCTGCTGTTACGGCGTCTAAGCCTTTAGGCATTTATGTACGTATCTGGGAGCTGGTAACCATATTGATTTTATAGGCATATAGTATGTACGTCAAATAGTAAATCCATATTTAGTAACAAATTAATAAAAACTTTTTTATATAAAATAAATTAAAAAAACATTTATTCTGATTAGTACCAAAATTTTCATAGAGTATTGCAGAAACATGCAAAAGTCTCTCATTAAGTTAGTTCATTTCCGTTATCCTGCATTGAAGTCTAATTATTTCACGATNTCAGAAACATGCAAAAGTCTCTCATTAAGTTAGTTCATTTCCGTTATCCTGCATTGAAGTCTAATTATTTCACGATGTCAGAATCTGCACATCATTCACTGTCTCGACCGTTTTACAGGAATAAATACGCTACTCAGAATTGTTTTTCATGTTTTCATATGTGATCAATCCAAGTCCACCATAGAAGTAGTGACCATCTGCACAAGCATGTCAAAATCATGGAATGGTACAGCATTTACCAACATATTTATAGACACACTTGGTTTTAATATAAATAACAATACTGCTGGGCCCTTAAGACTTGGAATTCCCAAGGGCCCATCGGGCGATAGTCAGTTTTATCTTTCGTTCTCTTCTCAGGCATCAATACTTTTATCAGTCCCAATCCTCCGCAGCTCTCACCAATGCTTCGCTTCCCTCCTCTCCAATCCTGACCAATACTTAGAAATCCTCCACATTCCAGACAAATCTTCAACAAATCTCAACACTCCTCAGCCCAAAGCATTAGCACCAACTAGCACCTACTCATTTGAACAACATAAAACTATTTGCTTCCCAGCATCCGAGGGCACCATGCAGACCACCATCGGTACCGGTAGCTGTTGGGTTGAGGCCTTCAATGAACATTGCTATTGCACCACCGCTACGATCTACAAAGTACGAGGTGTAGTACAACATCTCCTTCGAGCGAATTACAGTCATGCCAATGCTAACCCGGGGTTCAGGCAAGTGGGGAACTATCTGGGCGACCCATGGAACGTGAACTTGGTGGAAAATGTAAACGTATGTGATGGCGTGGTCACGCTCGCCTCTAAATCCACAGTCTCTACAGTATGTTATGACAATGTACACATTTGCAAAAAACCACTAATATATGTATTTAGCAGGTAACTATGGTATGGATTAATGCCTGACCAAACCTGTAAACTCTCTATGGCATAATGGTGTATATGAAGGATGCTGGAAAGGAAACAGATTTGATCTAGCATGTAAACAGCAGACCTCAAAGAATAATAAATACATTAAATAAATAACTGATTGTATAAAGTATTGCCTTATACCATGGTGTGTTGCGAGCCTGGAAATGTTGCTGTCTTTCACATTAACCCGGCAACAGGTGTTCCTGCCAGAATAATAGACGTGGTATTTGTGAGCCTAGAAATTGTGTTGTCGCTATTATTAATCCGGCAACAGGTTTTTCTGCCAGAAACATAGATGTGGTGTTTGCAAGTCTAAAAATTGTGCTATCCTTCACACGAATAAGACATCAGGTGTTCCTATCAGAAAAATATTTGTGGTGTATTTTTTTTTTAAACAAGCAGGCACACTCTCATAATAAACTACAGATAACTGGCTTCACTCGCTCTGGTGTTTTATGAAGACTTTTGCGGATACGATCATTCGTGATGTGGGAGAGTAAAACCTACGGTTATGAGCCACGTTATATTAAACGTTTGTATTTGGCGACGATACACACGGTGAGTAAGTTGAATGGATTATGATATTTCGACGTATATTAACAACGAGGTCTTAAGTGCCGAGCGGGAAGTGTGGCTAGCAAATACAAATACTGTACTTCAAATGAATGCATGTTTGCAGACTCTGNTAAACAAGCAGGCACACTCTCATAATAAACTACAGATAACTGGCTTCACTCGCTCTGGTGTTTTATGAAGACTTTTGCGGATACGATCCTTCGTGATGTGGGAGAGTAAAACCTACGGTTATGAGCCACGTTATATTAAACGTTTGTATTTGGCGACGATACACNATTCGTGATGTGGGAGAGTAAAACCTACGGTTATGAGCCACGTTATATTAAACGTTTGTATTTGGCGACGATACACACGGTGAGTAAGTTGAATGGATTATGATATTTCGACGTATATTAACAACGAGGTCTTAAGTGCCGAGCGGGAAGTGTGGCTAGCAAATACAAATACTGTACTTCAAATGAATGCATGTTTGCAGACTCTGTTTCCTGACACTGTGCAGGTGCATACTTGTGAAAATGGTGTGAAAGCACATAAATATTCATGAGTGCAATGTGTGACTATCTGGTACTGAGAGATAAAGACAAGTCAGTAAACACTTTGACAAGGGTAACTTCGGATCTGAAATTTTTCTTTCAGCAGTATCGGTTCTTTCATAAAAATATTGTGCTTTTATGTTAATCACTTATAATATGTCCGCATCTAAATACATACTGCAGTGTTTCCACACTCGTACTTCAGGACCCACCACGTAGCCGCCCCACATACCATCTACCGTGCATTAAAGGCACGTAAGTTCCCCGCCCCTTGTGCTGTACTATGTCCACAGGACATGTTGGCTGACTCATGGCACCGGGGTTATGCTTAACTACCACTCTCCAGGCTCCGGGAACTCGGGAAAGGATTTTTATCCCGGTTTGCAGACTTCAATATAATGGTTGGACTTTTCTTATGAATATAATTTTAGTACATTATTCCACATCGCCCCGACCGCTGCCGTATCCTATTGTAATAGGCATCCCAACTTTGTATAGGTTAGTACGTTAAACAGAGGTTATTACGGACCGGGGTAACTTAGATCTAAAATAAATGCTGGGGCCCTTCTCCATCATCCCTGAAAGTTTGTTACATTACACCGGATACACCAGTATATATTGCAGTCACACGAAGTTACAAAAGTAAAGAATTATGTAAAACATGGAAATNATTACACCGGATACACCAGTATATATTGCAGTCACACGAAGTTACAAAAGTAAAGAATTATGTAAAACATGGAAATGTTACATTGTAGATCGTGTTGTAAGATTTTTTTTCACCTAGGAAAATGTTAAATTTATATCTCCA
The DNA here is from genome assembly GCA_002778355.1 of Clitarchus hookeri. Classification (NCBI taxonomy): domain Eukaryota; kingdom Metazoa; phylum Arthropoda; class Insecta; order Phasmatodea; family Phasmatidae; genus Clitarchus; species Clitarchus hookeri. The sequence continues at coordinate 228,023 of NQII01003481.1, read as the reverse complement.
CACACTCTGAATTGTAATAATAAATCAAATGTAAAATAACCTTAGTTCAAATATTTGTTTGAGAATAAATACTGAATTCCATTTTGCTTTGTGATTGATAAATATACAATAACAGCGCTTTTATCACTTAATATAATGTACCTTATAAAAACACAGATATACTTTGTAACAGAATTAGTTAGNATTACACCGGATACACCAGTATATATTGCAGTCACACGAAGTTACAAAAGTAAAGAATTATGTAAAACATGGAAATTTTACATTGTAGATCGTGTTGTAAGATTTTTTTTCACCTAGGAAAATGTTAAATTTATATCTCCACACACTCTGAATTGTAATAATAAATCAAATGTAAAATAACCTTAGTTCAAATATTTGTTTGAGAATAAATACTGAATTCCATTTTTCTTTGTGATTGATAAATATATAATAACAGCGCTTTTATCACTTAATATAATGTACCTTATAAAAACACAGATATACTTTGTAACAGAATTAGTTAGTNAATAACAGCGCTTTTATCACTTAATATAATGTACCTTATAAAAACACAGATATACTTTGTAACAGAATTAGTTAGTCTAACTAGTTAAATGTTACTTCTCTTAATCTCTGTGAACTGTTATACAATGCCACTAATCTTATATACACAGATACTTATGCTGGAGAGCCAATAACTTTATTAAAAAATCAAAGTTTAGTTCAGGTAATTTTAGTTTTAAATTTTTTTACCACTTCACGTATTTCTGGAAATATTTATAGATTGTCCTATTTTAGAGTTTGTTTTAATAACATGCAAACCTTTCCGTAATTCGCAATTACACCAAAGTACTTATTGTTGGCATCAATCATCCAACAGCAAGTTGCCTGCTTATAGTATGTGCATGATTATTTAATGGAATCCGTACAAATACACTCTCTTACTGAAATCACAATAATGTGATAGCGTCTTTAAAAGGTATAATGCTCCATGCTCCCTTATGATTTGGGACAAAAACAATTACTCTGGCATACTCTTGTGCAGAATTCGGTACGAAAATAACGCATCAGTGGGATCTGGCAAGCCAGAATAAGAGAATGGACTTATGAAGTACAAAAAATTACTACAAGTAAAAAACATTTTTATATTTTTGCCATCAAACATTTAACATAACCTCACAGTTTTACTACAACCTCACAACATATAACAGTTAACAAGTATTCTTTTCTTCTTTTCTAATATCACAAGGGCTAATATTATGAGAGAATTTATATCATTATGGAACAGGAAATATTAGTACGTCTACTTTGTAGTTTGTTTTGTGTCCTTTTTACTAATAATATTAAGATATTTATGTAACCGAAAATATTCGTTTTTATAAAAAGTAAATTTCTAATTTGTAATTTTTACTAAAATTTATAGTCAGTGCATAAAAAAGGACCCCTATAACAGTCACTTTCGCATTAAAGTTGACACTAGATACATGGTTTCGCAGACATAAAATTGTTTGCTGTAATGTTTATATGGCCACTGTTTTGAAATTAAGTTACTGGCTACCTTTAAAAAATCGCAATTTCCATGGTCTGCCATAGAACTACTACTTGTTTCCATTGTTTCCAAACTTTGGTAGCAATCGGTTAAATGTTTCCGGAGATATGCGGTTAAATTTAATTTATTCATGTAATGCAAATTTTACAAAATGACAGACAAAAGATTCTCCGTGTAGACACATTTTATAATTGTATTAGATAATCTTATCTTAGAGTTGGGATTGGCTAAATATTTTCGTAGATATGGCATACTACAATAAAATATAACTATAGCAGTTATTCTGAGACAAATGTCATACCCACTTTAAACAATTCAATTAACGTGGCCTACCATTTAACTACATGTCTGCCAAATCTAGTAATGATCGGTTAATAGTTTCCCAGGAAATAAAAAAAAAATATTTTATTTCATGTTTTACGTAATTACAGACAAGAAAGGGTCTGTGAGAACACTTTTGAAAGTTGTTATAGAAAGTGCTAGCATAGAAAGTTATTTGAATTTGGTAGCAAATTCTCATTAAAACGGAATACTAAACTTAAATTTTTATCTCGCTGCCATTTATAAAATATATTTCTGACCCAACTTAAAAAAAGACAGTTTTCAACCGCTCAGCATATTACTATTTATTTGCTACATTTGGTAGGAATAGCTTAATGGTTTTTTGAGATATGACGAAAAACATTTCGTGTGGCACTGTCTTGCAAAATATTATACAGAAGAGTCTAAGTATTGTTTAATTTTCTGTTCGCAACATATACTTTTAGCATACCACGTGTGGTGTAATTTGGTCAAACAATATGGTGGACATTGCAAACAAACACAAAACAAATATATGAATTCCATATTGATAATAGGTAAATTATCCATTTAAATCGGATATGTATACAAGGCCTACGATAGTAACATTTATTTGCCAAATTTGGAGAGAACTCGTATATCTTACGGATTGTTTTTACAAAAAATATAAAAAGACCTACAATACTGTATACAAAATTACATCTGTATTATAAACCTACAACAGTTTGATAATAATTTGTTTATAGTTTAATGAAAGAAAATGTTTAACGAAAATTAAAAAAAAAGTTAATCTTGGAGGTTTATATATTGTCCTATGGAAACACATGCCTGCAACAATGTATGTCATACCTCCAATCACAGACAAGCTATCTTATGACTGGCTACATTTGTCATATAACCGAAGAACGTGGTGAACGTACTCGGTATATATAGGTCACTCTAGTGAAAATGAATTAACAGCGCATTCTCGTGGACCATCGCAGTTCCAGTAGCCCTGCATGTGCAGATTACTCAAAACCAGCATGTGTCCAGAGTTATAGGGTATGAAAGATTCGGTGGTTCCACAAAAAAAATGACATGTCCTGGAGTTTTCCAAGACAATAAATAACATTTGTCACTAGAAGGTTCTTAACATTGTTTACTACCGAAAACTTTGTAGCGTTGGCTTTATTAAAAATTATAAAAATACACAAACCAAATAAAACTTAATAAATAATATCTACCAAAGACATTATCTATAAAAAGGAAGCCAGAACTAATTGAGAAAATAATATTCGTATCATGTCGGCAACAAAACTTAGCAACATATCAGCATATTTTAAACATTAATGGTTGTTTACAGTTCAGAGTTTTCTATTTTTTAAGATGTGTTCGTCGGTCACACAGGAAGTTCCCAATGAATAATAGCTATGATAAATCTGAATATTTATGGCCTATAAAGGGACAATTGTTTGGAAGGAAAGAGAATATCGTGAAACGTCTAAAAAGTCGGAATGCCAACATAGTATTTATGCAGGGAAACCAGTTGCTGCAAAGTGCATGCGGAATGACTAAAACCAACTTGAAGGAAGATCTCAAACTGATTTGTTATGGTGTACTTACTTTACATGCTTGTACATTACTTAGACATGCTTAGTTCCCTCCTATTTATTACCAGTTCGTGGTCACTCATTCCTCTCAAATTGCCAGGATTTTTGCTTGATTTCTCGGAAGAAGACAACAGCAACAGTAGAGATGCCAAATGAGTGGTCTGCTATAGCAAGATCGAACCATGTGTACCCTCAGTCATTCAAGGCCGTGAGTGTGAACCAACACATTATTTTCAATTTCTAAGATGATGTGGGGTTTGCATAAAATGCACTGAGGAAAAAGTAGTGAAACTAATGCCACTGCGGATGTATAAATTGAATCACTGTCCAACTTCATATATGTACGAGATACGTACACTGGTGCCTGGAGAACTGTTACACTTCTAAATAGATCAAAGATTGTATCTGAATTTACATTTCACCAGCTCTATGCCACACCACTTCCAATGAAACAGTTAAAATATGATGGAATCAGGAACCTCTTCCTGTATCTTTCTAAGGAAGTTTAACAGCTGTGTCGAAATCTGCTCTCATCTGCTAGTGGCTTGTGCTCTGGGAACAATCCAATACAGGACGACGTCGCACTATATACAAGATGTAACTTATGTATTCTTGCAACTTCAGAATAATACCAAACACGCTTATACTGAAAAGTAATCATACGTAAATCAAATTATGGTAACAAAGCAGTCAAATGGAGTATACAACTGTAGGTATTCAAAATTGACAAATTATTATATAACGTAATCAACTTTCACAAGAGTCCTGCCAAAAAACAATTGACAGCCTAATTTGCTCCAGTTTTATTTCTGTGATGTGATAACGGTATGCATTGTTCCATTTGAAAAAAAAAATTAAAATGTTTTTAAGAAATAAAAATTATAATACTTATTAATATGTGAGTCTGGGCTGCAATTATGAGCCCTTTCCTTAGCTCNCAATTGACAGCCTAATTTGCTCCAGTTTTATTTCTGTGATGTGATAACGGTATGCATTGTTCCATTTGAAAAAAAAATTAAAATGTTTTTAAGAAATAAAAATTATAATACTTATTAATATGTGAGTCTGGGCTGCAATTATGAGCCCTTTCCTTAGCTTCACTTCTGTAAAAACAGCACATCAGAAGCTCTTTTCATTTCCAAAATATTTTCGTTGCAGGCTTTGGGCGATTCATACTGTATATGCACTCAATCTATCTTATCAAAAGTATCCTGACGTCTATGCAAAATAGTACAACAAGTTGTAATGACGCAATATTCTGAATTTTTCGGGACTCAAGTGTAAAATTCAAAGCACAAACACTTCGAATGGGACAGCTTCGTAATATTTTTATCGTGTTTCAAGTTTAAAGCCGTGGTGGCTCGATTCCCGTGTTTATCAGACAGACGTGTGCATTTGTAGGTTAAGGGGCGGACGTCTGCGTGTTAAGTTTTTATCAGGAGTCCTGGTTACAGTTTTCGTTTCGAACTTGGGAGTTTTGAAAGCGTCAGCATTATTTCGTTCCTTCAACGCAGTTTCACTGCGTCATCCAAATTTTATAAGAAACGAGAGGTTAGATTATCGGGATGTTGAATGCGTCTACAGTTTTAGTTCCTCCAGCGCATTTTCAGGCAAAGTCAACAAGTTTTTGTTGTACGAAAGGTTCGTTCCTGTTAACGCAGTCGATAACGTGTTGAGCGCGGGACACGTGCAGTTTTAGATGACGCTGCTGGCAGATGCCAGGCGCTTATCTCAGGAGAGGGGGGTGATAGGCAGCACAAAAAGGGCATCTGTCTGTCGCCCTCGGGGCAGTCTTAGTCAGTCGTGAGGAAGAGTTACTTCACGTCGCCCGTGAGGGCAGGTCAGCGCAGTCGAGAAGTATCATGCAATGCTAGCCTAGGCCGCGTTCGGGCAGGATTAGAACCCCCACATCGGCCACTAGACTGTATTACTTCATTTCTCAGCCGGTGTGGGAGGTAGCAGCAGATATTCTTTATTCGGGCTAATATTCATGAGACGTTAATACACGGAAACCACTGTGGCGCTGTTTTCTGTACTTTTATATTTATCTGTAAGGTTCGTACTCTGCAATTTGGACTTCTTCTGTGAACTGTGGTGCTGAGTGTTAAATAAATAGTTAAATAAACAAAGTACATAACAAACTAATTTGGAACTTCTTCATTCTTAATTAATAATGTTCAATTCTATGAGTCTCGGGTTTCTACCCTGAGCAAGCCGTGGCAAGTAAACAGTCGACAGTGTAAGCGGCGAAACGTTACAAGATGGCGCCTAACCTTTGAGGCTGCTATATTATTAAATATACGCTTGTAACAGTAAAGAGGTAAACAATACAATATGGCGCCCAACTGTGCGGCATTATAATAAATATAGTGCGAAAGTTTCCCACAACACGGAACTTTACAAAGTGTCCCTTGGATATACTACCCAATAGATGACATTAATAGCGGGTGAATCTTTATTACTGCTGCAGTTCTGCAAACAGTATGGCCGACCACTTGTCCTGCAGCATTGTAACAAATGTAGTAATTGTTGTGGGTCGTTGGGTTCAGGCAAGGTGTCACCGGTCCATTTTATTTCTGAAGTGATCAATGGGACTGAGGTCGGGACTGTGGGCTAACCAGTACATTTCCGGCAGTGGCGCGTGGTGAAGTGTTACAAGGTAAGCTGGCTTTATCTCTGTGCCCTACCCTGTTGCTTACTAGATTACACTTCCACCATTTAAACGTTGCTCAGTAGTTGACGCCACAGGACGCGTGTAAAAGTTCCTCGCTGCTCGTTTATCAGTTTTCGTAATACATTCAATACCTCTAGGCTGCACGATGGTTACTGGTTTCTGCTGCTTGCATCGAGAATGTACAGTAGCGAGCAAGCACTAGCTTACCTTACCATGCAAGATTTAACTTCACGCCACTGATTTCCGGTACCCTACTGTCTACAAAACATTCACGAACAGACAGTGATTTATGGCAGGGAGCATTGTCATGCTGAAACATACAGTGATCATCTTCGAACTGGTCGTCTGCCTTGAACAAAAGGCTGATATTCAAAATGTTTTTATAGTCTTCCACCACCATGTAGATACAATGCTGTGCTGTTACACATTGTATCTTTATCTTTGTATCGCTCTTTTATCTGGTGACGTCACAGCACTGACAACTGTCTGGAATGTCCCACTAGAATGTAGACAAACACCACATTTTATTTTGTTTCCACAGAGATTAATAAATATATATGAAGTGCAGGCTAATGCGGTTTTCGCAAGAGTACGCTGAAGAGACGCTTCATGATATAATATTACTCTCAAATACTCATTTAAATTGAATTAGTTGTTATATAACGTAAAATATATATACGGCTGGTTGTGGCATGACAGTAGCTTTGGATTTTGTAAGATCTTTACGGAATTCAGTATTTTTAAGCTACGAAGCTTCCATGTATTTGTAAACTTGGACATCCTTGGTTTCATTTAATTTGTGCCAGCATATTAGGAATTTTATTATGTAATTCAATAAGTTTACTTCCGCTATATATAATAAGTTCTTATATTAAACCTTAGTGTTTTTTTTTTTTGCAAAATATGATTGTAATTTATATCGCCAGGTGCTCTTTAGAGTATCTAGCCTTCATATTATGCGATTTTAACCGAGGCTGTGGGAAATAAAAGATAATTAGGCTGGGCAAATAAGCTTACGCGAAATTTATTTAATTTAATAGACCTTAACAATATGCTTTTTAAGGCAGGTTTATTACTCTGTGCAAAGAAGGACGTGTTAAAAATGCCTTACCTTAAGAGTTTGTGTTAACTGCATATACATGCCATCCTCTACCTCATCTTACTCGCCCCTCGAACGCACAGTTGCAGGTTNTAATTTAATAGACCTTAACAATATGCTTTTTAAGGCAGGTTTATTACTCTGTGCAAAGAAGGACGTGTTAAAAATGCGTTACCTTAAGAGTTTGTGTTAACTGCTTATACATGCCATCCTCTACCTCATCTTACTCGCCCCTCGAACGCACAGTTGCAGGTCGCCAGAGAGCCTGTTAGTCCAATGAGGAAGTTATGACCAATTTTGCTAATTTTTGTTGACTTCATCACGCTTTGGTTAGTAGGCAGGTAGGTAGATTGGTTGGGCTTGGCGACTCGTCAATTGCGTGGTCTTTAAGATACAAGGCAATTTCCTCAGACAGTGAGAAATTGGGAGATAATAAGACGTGGTATTTATTTTTAAAACCACCATGTTATTCGCTTGAAGAGATTTCGGGAAAACCCATAAGTAGATAGAAAATGCGGAGGCTGGTTCAGGGTTGCTGGTTTTTGATGTTCGGATGGAAATAACATCCTGCAGAGGACCAGACAGAAAGCCACAATCTTGAATGACCTTGTCCCATTGACGTTGACCTTCATTTGTCAATTTTGATGACACTTAAGATTTAACTTTGTCCTTGACCTTAAATGGCCCGTTTTCCATGGAAAACACTCTTAAAGTTCTATAACGTCCTTCAAAGTTCCCCTACTTTCCCACCTATTCTGCAAAATTTCCTGCAAAAAGTTTTCTTAGCCCAATTTCTATGAATCAATCAGTCTAAAAATAGCATAACATTGTTTCCAAAATGTTCCATTTCATGCTCTGTCTTTCTACATTGATACTTCATGCTCTGTCATTCCATGCCGCCATATTGTTTCTAGAATTTTTTCACTTCAAGCTTTAGCATTTCATGTCAACATCGGCCATCTTGTATTAATAATGTTCCAGTTCATGCTCTGTCATTTCATGTGAACCCCAACAATCTGGTTTCGGGAAATTTCTAGTTAAGCACACTCTCATGATATTTCATGCTAAGACTCTACCTTGTTACAAGCCTATTCTATGACGTATCTGAAGCATGCCTATAATAAACTAATTCTGCTAATTAAACCAAGAACTGTATGAATATATCCGACTCCCACAAACTTATAGGAATAGTAAGCAATAATTTCTGAAATGTTGAGTTGCCAAATTTATATCATAGGCATCACCCTTGATGTCGATGAGAGTGGTACAGAGAAATTATGCCGTATGCCTTATTATAAGCATAGTTAGCAGTAATTTCCGAATTGGTCAAAATATACACGTTAAATTATTTCATAGGCATCACACCTGAAAGAGTGATATGGTCAAAGTATACTTTAAGCACTCATATCAGCACAGTTGGCCACCTTCTTCCATCCACCAAAGCTATAGTCACCAAATTCATAACATAAGCATCACCCTGACGACGAAAATGTATGCAAGGTCAAGTATGCACTATGCCCACTTATAAGTATAGTTGGCAGTGATTTCCGAACTTTTTAAGTTATAGTCATCAATTTCATAGCATATTCATCACTCATGATAATGAATGGGGTAGTTTAGTCAATTATGTCATAATTTTTCGAATAAGCAGTTGGCCACCATGTCCAGACAGTTTAATATATAGCTACGAAATTCATTTCACAGGCATTGCTCCCGACTACGATCAAGGTGGATGGGGACAATTATGCCATAAACACTCTTATAAGCATAGTTTACCACCGTTGCCAGACTGAGCCACCAGGAATTGGGTGCCAGTACAGGTATAATCATGTTTATATAAAAAATAACCATTGTAGCAGGATGGGTTTAGGTATGGTAGGTACAAAAATATAAGTGTGGAGATGAAATTTTCCTAAGAACTCTACAGCCATGAGGAGGGTATGTCTATTCGAGAAACAATATAATATGCGAGATAACTAAAAGCACTATGCTACTGATGAGTGTATATGGAAAATAAAATGTTTTTCTAAACGTTATAGGCATGAGTGCGAGAGGTACATGTTAGATATGGTCATTGTGTTATCTTATGGCATGTTTGCAAGGCACTGAAAATTTTTTATTTAATAAATAATAGGTCAACTTTTAAAATAACAGACAAAATTTTATCGAGAAACTTGTCTTCGGAATCGTATATTAAATAATAATTTTATTATGATGTATCATCTATTAATTATTCAAAAAGTACCTTATAAATTAAATTTATGTATTTATTATAGAAAAGGTTATGCCAAGCAATGTGTCTGTCACGTACTATTTCCAAGACGGATTTGTGGTATATGAAGCCGCAACCACAGATAATATAACGCATAATTTTGTAATAGAAGCCATGTATTTATAAATAAATACAATGTTATATAAACTTTAAACTAGTATATCGAACAGCGTGTCTACGGATTCGTATTTTAAAAAAAAAAGAACAAATATTATTTCAGAAAACGTGATTATGAGGCAATGAGTAAAATAAATGAATTAATGTATGCTTGAAAATTTATTCGCCCGAGAAGAGATCACATATTATTGATGTAAAACCTGCAGATGCTGCCATCGATACAAAAATATATAATATGTTTTGAAAATATATTTCTAGATATAAATTTCCTATTCATTAAACATACATAGAAATACTAAAAACGTAAAAAGTATTTTTACATAGTTATTACAGATAATTCTACAAACATAATGCAAAAGAATTTATTTCATACAAATTAATTAAGTTTAATGCATAAATCATGTGACACGATACACATATAAGAAATCGCAGTCGATGAGAAGCGAGTAGGTCTTTCTACAACCAAAACTATTTAAGCCCTCCACTGATGGTCTCGGACACTTGAAGGCGTGAAACACGCTTGTCACAAAATCGAGCGTCAGTATACAATATATTCGCACAAGGATTACATCTTTCAACCTCATTTTGACTTCGTTCTTGAAAAGCTGTACCTAGCTACACACATAGTACATATGCCCATCGCAGCCTTCGCTGAAATACAATGGCAAACCATCTTTCTTTAAGAGGTTGTGTATTAAATGCACATGCATGACATCCTCTACGCCACCTTACTTGTCACTCTATCGTGCTTGTAAGTTAACCAAGGGGTACCTCTGCCGGAGTTCATCATAGCATGACGAGCACACAAGTCTTGGTAACAGTTATTTTCTTGTGTGCCAGTTTGCATTTAGGGCGTATTATTTCGGTAGGGCTCAACATATCGTCGATAGCAAGGTCAGAGAATATTGCTCAGAGCAGCAGGAATCAGCCATGGAGGGAACCATCCCAGCATCTGACTGAAATGATTTTGGGAAACCACGGGAAAACCGAAATCCGGATGGTTGGACCGGGACTCGATCTAAGTTCTTCCCGAATGCGAGTACGAATGTTAACCCCTGAGCCATCTAGCACGTTTACATAGTAGGAATAACGTATCTAAGAACAAGACACATCCGAAGCCAGAGCTGCATAAGCTTGGCCTTTACATGAAAGCGGAACCATAAAAACACACAGCTAAAATAAAACATTTCGTTTTCCTGGCTCAGTTTCTTTTTAAATACAGCGCTCCTTTCATACATATACAGCTATACGTTATATAATAACACTCTAACTAACCTTGCGATTACAATTCACATGACAATCATACCTCAGTGTATAAAAAACAGTGCATGTAGGTTTTTTTAGGCATTAAAAAAATCATTTTCTTTATAATTTGTTTCAACCCCCTGAAGTTGATTTACCTATTAGATTTGCAAATTAGTGTTGTACTATTCCAATACATTTGTATATGTTGTCCTTAATTGTTGAGATATTTTAAATATTTTTCATTTACGCAATTAACGAAGAGATCATTATAATCATCCTACCAATACGGCTTAAGGTAACTGTCAAGTCGTTTCATTCATTTGGTTACTCTGTATAGAGCTGCTTCCTCAATAACCCTGACTTATCCCCTAAATTATTCAGAATATTTGTTTTTTCTTTAATACCCCTGCATTTGCTATCGTAAACGAAGTATTTAAATAGACATTTACACCACATATTCTTTACATTATTGCAATATCGGAGCATGGTATACGTTTAATGAAATTACCGCATTAATTTAATTTGTGTAAATTAAAAGTGTTCTTCTGCAAGTCCAAGTAATCATTGTGCCGCCAAATTGATATGTGTACTTATTTCCGGATAAAACATGTAGGCGTAATCACTGAACAGATAATCTTCTGTTTCCTTTGTATTTACACCTATTACATGCTTATGTTCACGTAATTAAATATTTAACGCAACCAACAGAGTTCCCGTCTACGCTAACCGTGATGTGGATACTCCCGAAACACTGTTTTAATAGCCTTACATTGATAAAGAAAAACAATGCTAAGAACGTTTCTTTTTTTGTATGCAAATGTGGGGAGCTTAGTTGCTATGACAGATGAAAGAGAAACGCAACACTAATTTAAACATTGATTATTATATGAGTTAAAAACAGTTCATCTTCAAAACAGACAACATAAACAAAAATCGAATGAACTTGAGTCCTCGCCTAAATCGTTATTTCACTTTATATAAACATATAATAATATTTCAATATCAAATTCTACTTAATCTTGTATGTGTCAAACATTTACTTTCAATAAATATATATTTTTAATAACTTCCTAGCGAGGAAAAATTTATATCTAACTGAATAAGCAGTCCTATTTTCTTAGAGATCTCTCTCCTTCTTCCACGTCCTTGTGTTCCGGTGCTGCTCCATTCTCACCTCGCTTCGCCCTCGTTGGCTCTCAAGAGCTCGATGTTACGAGCAGACCAAATCTCATCACTCACTCTTCCTTTTTGCGAATCATTTACCCACAGGTACATCGTTGTTAATTGCAGACTACAATTATCCTAAACGTGCGTAATGTACACAATTGCGTTCACTGTTTCACATTGCCTATGGTAGATGTAATATTTTTTTAATGTGAAAAAAGGTAATGAAACATTACCAAAATATATTTTGCTCTCTCCGACCTAGAAATAATCTGAACTGGTCGCTAGCACACATATATAAAATATAGTTTTTATTTGAAAAATTAATAGATTTTATACCATAGAGACCGAATTGCATGAGATACATTATCTGCGCGATAAAAAGGGGTCTGAGTCATACGGGCCAAATGATATAATTTAATTTCCTATTTATAATATATTTGACAGTATTGTGGATACATCAGGACTATAACGAAATTCACAATGCGGGAATATTCGAGCCAGATTTTACTTGTTAACAACGCATAATGTATTATTATTTAACACGTATCTTGTGTTGCATGATGCATTAATGTATCTACATATTGGTCCGTAAATATTATGTTACAACAACAGATGCTTGCTTAGAAATTAAAGCCCATTACGTAGCACTACGTGCGTTTCCTATGATTATTTGAAGGTATTCTGCACACAAACAATAGAAGATTATTTTTCTGTATAAATGCAAACATTTTGTTAACAGTAAAGCATTAGAAGGATTTTTATAAGTACTTCTGCTGCCTAAAGATCTACGCGAATAAGGTCTTTTAAGTGGTTTTGTAGGCCATAAAATACATTTAATTTTAAGACTTTTTGTTTATATGTAATTGCTCGAACATCGTTCACAACGCGGGAGTCTCGGGGTTAATTCTATGTCTCGGAGGTGTATCAGTGCATGTGATTTACGATTTAACACGTATCTTGTGTAGCATCATACGGAAATCATATCCAATCTTTGTCCGCGGATGTTACGTGCATGTTCCGCCATTACGAAGACGGCCTATAGCCATTTCTGAAGCACTGCTTATGCTCTAGTTTCTGGAAATAAAAATTAGGACAATGACCCACAATTGCGCGCGTATTTCTTAATAACACACATATTTACATTATTTACAAATACATTAAAGGTAACAGTTCAATTAATCCAATTAATTAATCATACATTATGGTACACGTAACAACCAAATACATGTTGTGATTTCTCAAACCCGCGAATAGAACTGCGTTTCAGACGGTTTGAAAAGTAAATATTATATCTGAATTTACAGTATTTGTGTATGCAACACGGATGAAGTTGACTTTTCAAAACATGTCACACTTATAAGTGAGCTCTAGAACGTAACTTGGAACGGTATTTTTATTCAGAGATGTAACATATTACGTAACTTTCCTACTTGCTCTTGGTAATTACGCTTGATACAGCGTTGATTTATGATCCCAACACATATATTTTGAAAATATAAATGGTTGTTTACCTTAGCAGATGTTACGAGCACGACCGTATTGTATTTAATAATATATATATGTTAAAAATTGGTGCTTACCAGAAAGCGAATATAGTTCAGTTAGTAACTACCTAGAACATCCAGTTTTTTTCGTGTGTCAAATGGAACATATGTCGGTGCACATATGTCATGATATTTTAATGCAGTCTTCATGCTTCTTGATTACATGTTTATGTGCAAGACCAATATTGCAAAGTAATCTGACGGCGAACCATTTCTGATACCCATTGAGTGTGTCTGGATTAGTGGCTAAGTTTATTTTTTCAGGTGAAAAATTTTAATATTTTCTTGTTCTGGAGAGGCGGCCAGTTGCATTTCCTACCTCGCCACACCACAGTGTGCCCAGGACGCGACCAGGGTCCGCGCGTGCGCTATCTCCGCCGGCGACGTGTAACTTCTTGTCGCAGCAAAGCGCAGAGTGAGACCAAGCTGCATGGCCTCGGAGTGCTCTGCGCTGCTCCTACTCGCTGTACCTGGCCGGCCAATGTCTCGGCGTCATCACATTCTTTCTAAACCTAAATTACAATTTTCTGCGATACTCTTTGCTATTATTTTTTTATGGCAACATAGAAATGACTTTATATTCATGGTAACCAACCAATGTTTAATTTTTTATACATTATAATTTCATCCAAACATTATTTTTGGTTTAAATAAGGGTTAGGGTAACATGTTGCAAGGAAGGAGGGGAAGAGGCGCTCCTGCCGGTAACATAACATCAATCGATTTGGTTTCACCACATTCACCTGCTATTTTCCTACTGCTTCCATCCCTACATAGTTTATGAGAAAACAAGAATGATGTGGTTTGCGATGATGGTTGCTGGCCGGCGAGGTTGGATGAGGTGTGTGGGATAGGAGGGGGGGGTGTGTGGAGAGGGGGTGGAAATCATCCCATAAAAATGTCTGACCAAAATCGTTACCTCATATTTCACAGAGTTTCTGGCAAAATAACTAACACGCGAAGGAGAGATTTGGCTAGTGAAAATGTTACGGTAACTAGAGGCTCTATTTCTCTTGTATTAATCCTTATCACCACACCACTCGGCTGCATTACTTAAAGGATAGAGCGTGCTGATATCTCTCACTTCGATATCAGGGTTTATCTTCTGCATATCCGAGTACCCTTCAGCTTCATCGAAATTTTGAATTAAATGAGAGTTTGTGAAATGACAGTCGCCTTCCATTTTGCTTCTAATTTTTACTCTTAAAGGTATGTTATGTTTTGAAGTAAATTGTTACTAACTGGTTAAATTAATTTTGGCAACGAGCTCAATAGCTATATAATTGCAAATTGCTATTTTAAATTATCTAATGACTGTTTAATTTGTTGNGCCTTCCATTTTGCTTCTAATTTTTACTCTTAAAGGTATGTTATGTTTTGAAGTAAATTGTTACTAACTGGTTAAATAAATTTTGGCAACGAGCTCAATAGCTATATAATTGCAAATTGCTATTTTAAATTATCTAATGACTGTTTAATTTGTTGTCTTATGTACATGTTAAATGGCAAGTTATTAACAACCTTTATTTTATATTGTGCAGTGATTGGCAGCCAGTGCGTCATGCACCTTACCAAAGGTACAGGCTTGGCCTGTCAACAATCAGCAAGCAGAGCATTCCAGCACCAACTGCTATTTTCAACATGTTGCACAATCTTTTGAAAGTAAGGACTAGCACCATCAAGATAATTAAAGGTTATTGGTTTTGTTCGCGTATATGTTTTTGACACACAATTGCCCGTTTTTAGTTTACCGCTGGGCACAGTCACAGGTCATGTCAATTCCTCGAGTTGTGTCTTCATTCAGTCGGTGATCTCCAAACGGAGGCAGGCTGTCCTTCGTTTAGAAGGTTAAGAGAACGATATGTAAAAGTAAAGAGGTTGTCCACGTGTGTGCCGCTTGCAGCCGAGGCCTCATGTGTCCTTGTCTGAAAGCTCAGTTGTTAAGTCGTTGGTGGGGATATGCCGGGAGTTGGTGTGTGAAACGTATTTCTAGGCGAGTCGCTGTCGTCGCGCACAGCCTGGCTGTAGCGTAATATTAATATTAACAATTATTTATATATTTCCGACACTCGCGCTAAATTGTTTGTGTGTGTCGCTTCGGTACAAACGTATTTCTCGTTGGAGTCGCGCACATCATATGTGGAAAATCACTCGTTGCCTGGGGCTATCGTTGTCGAAAAACAATTTCTCGAGGGCGTCGCCAATGCCTGTGGTGTTAATAAATTTAATAATACTACTTTACTTTTTTTTCACAATTCTCCGAAATTTACGCCAGGGTGGGGATGTGTGTAAAAACGACTTTCTAAACAGTGTATCAGTTAGTATCTCGTTAAGCGTAGTGGGAGCAAGACCAATAATGGATTGGGTCTGTTATATGTAAGTGTGTGCATGAATTTTTTCTTGCGTACTGACTGACTGAGCGTACTGACTGACGCCGTAAGCGTACAGCATATATTAAACGTATTTCTCGGGAGGAGGTGTCGTCCAGAGTCGGGCTGTTGCAAAATTAATAATCATACTACTTTACATATTATTTTTAATATTTCCGAAACTCACGTCGGGCTCTGTGTAGCAAAAGTAAAATACTATTACTTAAAATATAAATGTCCATCGCTCACACCATGCTGTAAATTAACACCGCATTTCTCTCGGCGAATTGGGGGCCCCGCGTCGTTTTCATGGCTGGGACTGTAACAGAAAAATTTATTATTTAAACAAATTTTTTGACTTACTTTTCCAGCGTTGCCCACATATGTGTGTATGTGTATGTCGTCTCAGTAAAAAGTTATTTATTGGTGGGGCCACGCACATCCTGTGTGGAACATCACTCGTTGCTTGGGGTTATAGGTGTCGATGCTCGGACACACCGACTTCGTCTCAAGGAGCCGCCTGAGGCTGTCTATCCATCGCTTCACCGCGGCACCCAAGAAACGCGTTGAAGTATATTCTCCTCTTCACCACGGCACCCCTCGCTATCGAATGCGAGAGCATGATGGGAAGACTCTTAGAATATTTGGGAATACTCGGAGAAAACCCTTTCGCGTGGAATGCAAGAGCATGAAGCAGGGACCAGCCAAGGCAATGTGGCAGGGATTTGGATAGACTCGTAGAAAACCCCTCAATCCTTCATTGCTCAAAAAGGAGTCACTCCTCCATATTGTGGGGTCATGGGTAATGGAATGTCAGAGCAAAGTGTTTGACATATCGTCTATCCATGTGCAAGAGCATGAAGTATTTCATATCGTAGGAAGGACTTATATGTTAATTGATTTTAGGAAGACTCTGAGCTAACCCTCCTGGCTTGGAATGCAAGTTCGTGGTGTATATCATCTAGTAGGAAGGACTTAAAAAATAACATATTTTGGGATGACTCTGAGATAATTCTCCCGGCTAGAATGCGGGTGTGCGATTTCTGAGGCAACCTCTCGCTTTAAATGCAAGAGCATGAAGTATACAATCTAAAAGGAAGGAGTTTAGTGATAATCAAATTTGGAATGACTCTGAGCAAACATCTCTCTCTTAAACTGTAAGAGCATGACCGGTATGATATAGTAGGAAGGCATTAAATGATAATCGAATTTGGGAAGACTATGAGATAATCCTCCCAGTTTGGCATGCAAGCACATGGTGTATATCATCTACTAAGAAGGACTTAAAGGATAATAAAATTTGGGAAGACTCTGAGAAAACCCTCCCTGTGGCACCCCATTGTGGGCGTTGCTGTAAGGAGCCATCTGCCCGAGGCTATGGCATGGAGGCGTGGCCGCTTTCTTTCTTGGGACACACCTGCCCTCTCCTGTGAATGCAAGAGCGTAAAGTTATTAACATTCGCTCTATCCACTGCATCACTCTGGTACATCCCTTGGATTGCAAGAGCATGAATTTTGAACATGCCATCTATCCCTTGCCTCACAGCGGCACCCCTTGCTATGGAATGCGAGAGCATGAAGTTTAACATGTCATCTATTCTTAACTTCACCGTGGCACCTCAATCGAAATGAAATAAATATCACAAAGTCTCATAGCTCTAGGCTATGTCATGCCGGGCTCATCTGTTGGGACACATCTGCCCCCCCCCCCCCTGTGAATGCAAGTGCGTGAAGTTTTAACACGCACTATGCCCACTACACTACCGTGGCCCCCACCGAATTGGAATGTCAGATGCACTCTATCCTCTACCCTACCGCGGCCCCTGTCTAAATGGAATGCCAGAGAATGCCAGGGAATGTTTGAGGGAAATTTTTTTTGAACATTTGAATTTTTAACTTGTGGAATTTTTAACACATTTTTTAATTTTGAAATGTTGATGAATTTTGAAAATATTTTAAAAACAATAAGTTTTATTAAAAAAAATTATTTTTAAAAGTCAATTTCAAAAAAAAAATTGGAAAATTTGGAAAATTTTGGGAATTTTGGCAAATTTGCCAATGGCTGCCAAGATGGCCACCGTCGAAGCAGAATGCAAACTCATGAAGTTTGTCATTTCCTTGGTAAGCTTCGTTGTCCCTGTATCCCTGTCATGACGCTGTCTTTAAACCAACTATATATAATTACTATAAAAATTTATTCGGTGCTTATATAAATCACTTTCAGATAGTGGAATAAAATATCGTCGTGTAATATGGCCTTAATTATCCAAGGCGTGGCGCCATTTGAACCGGAACGGACTGGACTAGATGCAATTGTGTTGGGCATGATTTGAATATATTTAGAGTGCGCTACAGCCGCCACTGAAAGGATTGCAGTATCAACTTAACGAGTTTAGCTTGTGCCTCAGCCGGGTGGCCATTACATGTTCCTAGTGTTCCTTGATTTAAGCTCCGAACCCAAGTGGAGTGGAAAGATTTGGGCGGCTCTCAGCGATGTGAGTATGAAGCCGCACCATATCAGCTCAGCGAGAACAGAAACCTCGCGTGGATCAAAATGGCAAAATTGCAGCCTTGTTCCCAACACTCAGTATGTGTAGCGACTGCGAAATCATAGCATATCAAGCCTTTTGGCTTAAAGAATTTTCAGAAAAACCTACGACAAAGGCATCGTCCAGCACGATTACCACATGCGAATATCCGGAAGCGACACAGTGGGGAATCGAACCCGGTTCGCCTAGATGGGTAGCGAGTTGTCTGACCACTACACCACCGCAGCACCATTCCCAATCCGATTCAGAGAACGAGCAGTTTTTCACATAGTATGTTACACGTAAAAAAAAAAGAATTATAGCCAGGACAACAACAAATATTAAAAGAAATTTCATAGTTATAAATATTTTTGACTAAACCACTTCCATTTCATAAATATTGAAGATATTTTTGCTGCTTATATCGGTAAGAAAATTAAAAAATTGACGTTAACTCACCTATACCAAACATAAAATGGCAGTCTGCTTAATGTAAGTCAGAACCCTAGTATTAATCTATCAATTTAAAATCGAAACTCATAGATTGTAAATCGTGAAACCCTTATATATGTTCATGATAAATGGAGTCCTTTGAAAGCCCTGATTATTTTCTGTTTTCATCAATTTGTATCTTTCCGACGCATGCAAATTTATGCAAAGATATTCATGTGTTTGACTTTTCAAAAACAAATTTTATATTTCAGAGCTTGGAAAATTATAGTATACAGTATTTATCCAATACAGAGCTGAGCAACTAATGGATTAAACTCCACTGGTGGCGAGGTGGGGGAACCTGAGTCCATTTAGTTTCGAGTCCGAGGCCGAAGACAACTGGAGTCCAGTCAGCAACTCAAGTCAAGTCCAGCCATGTCAAGTATCAGTGGAGCCGCCTTCATGTAAAATAAGCTGATGGAATTTCATAACAGACTCAAGTCGTCTCAAGTCCAATCCGGTCCAGTGCCGGTGGCAAATATGTCTCCTCCCATTAGTCGCATTTTCGGTGCCGCCAAAGCGCAGCACCATATAACCATATAGACGAAAATGGCGGGTACATAGGGTGTAACGAGATGACAACTACATTGAATAATCCCGTTAAACGTGAATTTGTGTTTGTTTGCATATCTATTTGGCCAAGAAACAGGAATGTTTGAGCCTGCAGTTGAATAACATGACATAATTGGTTTCAGTAATTTTACATTTTATTCAACTGCAGTCATTCATGTCAGCAAGGTCAGTTTAATATCCTCTACAACAGTACATATTTGCACCTTTAGATGCCAGTCACTTTGCTCGCAAAAGCGGAAGTACTTCAGTTGACAACCGCAAGGTGGCAGCCGTTAAAAGGTTTTCGAAATTTGTTAATAATTGGCCTTTAAGGCTGTCCCCTACCTAGGCTGCCAAATAATAACAAATTTTGCAACAAAAATATTGTTTGCTCAAAAACTGCTAGACATTTTAGTGACGTCTGCTCTCGAATATCATTCAAACATAGTTCATATTAAAATGCCAGTTCCGTTTCACGACTACTTTTGTTTAAGTAAAGATGGCTAAAAAGTGTGTTTACACAATATATTTTCTATGAATTTTTGGTACTGGTATTTAAAATAGGACAGTGCCGTGAAAAGAGCGTTAGTTATTATTGTTTCTCCTTTGAATTGCAGAGTCTACTCTGAAAGTTTGACAAAGGTGATATTCCGAAGGGACGACAGCACTTCAGTTTAGTGCTTTGGATGTAAGTGCAATGAAACTTCTGATACGCGTGCGTGGTTAGTCCGTGGCACTGCCCCGCTTCTAGGCCTCGGATTACAAAACAAGTGCTGGTAAACGAGCAGATGTAGTCAGCCCATGATGCTCACATAGTGAGGCAAGTAAAGTACCTCATCACCAGAAATATTAGAATAAACAGAAAATTTCTATATAGACATAGCCAAGCTGCTAATTATAGTTGCGAGGGAATGAATGTTCATAATAAGCAGATGATTTGTTCGAGTTACATCTCTATGTATCTATATAAATAAAAATGAAATGCTGCTCGTTGGTAAGTGTATCACTTGAGAACGGCTGGAACGTTTTGGCTATTTATGTTTTCAAATGTTCGTAATAGTCAAAATTAGGTTTTTATGAAAAAAATAAAAAAATCTAAAAGTTTAGCAGAATATTTTTGAATTCGAGAAAAATCCGAACGTCACGATGGATATGCGTAATAGTTTTTGTGGTTTTGTTTATGCTCATCGAAATGTTATCAGATAAAAAAAATAATAGGGGATATTTCGCAACTCTAATTCTAATTTTGATATTTAATTTTTATTTCTATTTCCTCAACTTTGATTGGTTGTCGTTCATCGATCACGTATGCGACATTATGTGGTTGATTCACATTTCTTTGCTACTTTTTACATTTTTTTCGCGATCTTCAATTGTTTACTCTTAGTGTAATTGTGGTGATGTTTTTAGTTTATCGCATTATATTCAGCCTTTTTTAGTTGAACTGTTATTTTTCTATAATTGAATCCAATTGATAGAACTTAATTACACTGCTATGCCGCCAATAAGACGGAGCAATTTAAGTCGCCGAACTCGCAGTGCTACAAACCAAACGAAATTTACATCTAATCGAACTGCAGGGCAACGCGAAGAACGAAACGAAATTGAACGGAATCTATTGTCACAAATACGTTCAACACGTACACAAGATGAAAGAGAAAATGCAAATGAAGCCGATATGAATCGAATGAGACATCGTCGGTCAGTAAAAACCAATTGCTTGAGGATAAATTTGAATAATCGTGTAAGAATACAAACAAATTTTGACTTGAATAAACATCGAGCAGCATTCCGTTACAATGTGGTAACTAATTACATTACAGACCAATCCGTTGCCATTGGATCTATGATCGTTGTGTGCCCACATTTTAAGGCATTCAAATACAAAAATCAAGCCCCTCGATTGCGTTGCGCAGGTGGAAAAATCAAACTGACGCCTTTGGTCCCGCCACCAGAGCCATTACGCTCATTGGTTTCTGGAACAAGAACAAATTCTACACATTTCTTGACACAAATACAGAACTACAATAGTTGCTTCTAAATGACTTCATTTGGCGCAACACATTTGATCCGGGAAAATTTCATGCCCACAATAATCTTTCAAACCGCTTTCATAAAAAATGAATATTCAACAACACTATTATTGTTACATTATAATAATTCATTTCTTACCTTTACAGATGCAAGGTCAAATATATCATCAAGCAGGTGCGCTTTTGCCACCGCTGGATGCAGAGTATAAATTTCTACAGATTTACTTCAGGGGCAATACACCTCAAGAAGTTCGGTGAAAAGACCAATTATGAAACAACTGCAAACTTTCTTTCATCAACACAATGAATTCATTGCATTGTTCAAAACCACATTTGACCACATGCCTTTACAAATTTTTAATCAGAGCCGATAAGACGCCTGCAAGAGAACACGCAAGACGTGTCAATGCGCCAACAATTGATGATGTAGCTATTGTTGTCGTTGGTGAAAATTTCGAATCGCGTGATATCCTTCTACATAGGCGGAACAATCAGCTGGAACGTGTGTACGAAACGCACCGATCATATGATACGTTGCAATATCCCATCATATTTTCGCAAGGTGAAGACGGTTAACATTTCTCGATCAAGATCATAAATCCGCTTACAGGCACTGAAACGAACAAAAAAGTAAGTTCAATGAATTATTATTCATATCGACTAATGAGGACAATCACATCTTGAAATGTCGACATCTATTTCACCAATATGCTGTTTATATATACGCCAAAGTTGAAACTCAGCGATTGACATTTATCAGATTGAACCAGAAAAAACTCCGTTCCGAAGAGTACAATCATCATCAATGCTGACGGAAACGCACAGAATGTCGGCAGAATGACAATTCTCCCAGCAACGTATCGTCGAAAGTCTGCGGCATATGCATGGATACGCTCAAGATGCCATGTCGTATGTTCGTCATTACGGAACACCTGATTTGTTCAAGACGTTCACGTGAAATCCACAGTGGATAGAAATTCGACCAGAGCTATTCCCAGGCCAATCACCAATTGATTGCCATAACTTTCACTGCAAGAGTCTTCAAACAGAAATTTAAATCACTGATGGATGTCATTGTGAAGCATCAAGTGTTTGGGGGAAACGCGCTGCTGGATGTATTCAGTGGAGTGGGAGAAACGCGGATTACCACACGCACATATTCTTATTTGGTTAATTGTGAAGATAAGACCGAATGAAATCGATGATGTGATGTCAGCAGGAATTCGCGATAAAAAAGAAGATCCAGATTTGCATGATGTTATTACTAAGAACATGATTCATGGCCCCTGTGGAACATTAAATAACAATTCTCAGTGTATGGTTGACGGAAAATGTTCCAAGATATATCCACGGGGGTTAGTAGCAGAACAAATTACGGACAGTGATTGTTATCCATTGTATCATCGCCGATCGAGTGCTGATAATGGAACATAAACAATTGTCAAAGTGAATCAACAAGACATTCAAGTTGATTATCGTTGGATTGTTCCGTATTCACCATTACTCTCGAAACATTCAAAGTGCACATCAACGTCGAATATTGCCATTCCGTGAAATCCATCAAATACACCTGCAAGTATGTGACCAAAGGATGTGACATGGCTGTGATTGGAGTTGGTGCGAAGAATTCCAACGATGAAGTCACTCAATATCAAATGGGCCGATATGTTAGCAGTAACGAAGAGATTTTGCGCATTTTTTCATTCGCCATTCATGAAAGACATCCCACTGTTGTTCGCATGGCCGTACACCTGGAAAATGATCAAAGAATGGATTTCACTGCGGAAAACGCATTACAACTATCTGATCGACCGCCATCTACAACTTTGACTAGTTTTTTTCGAAATATGCCAGAATGATGACTTGGACCGAACACTACTATACTCCAAAATGCCAAGATATTATCATTCCAACATCCACGAACTGTTAATGGTGAATTGTGTGGCACATATAGAGAAGCCTTTCAATGTTTGCGTTTGCTGGAGAATTACACTCATTGGGATTACACACTCAGAGATGGTGTGATTTCGTCAAATGTTCATCAAATACGAACTTTGTTTTCGATAATTATCTCAACATGCTTCCCATCGAATCCAATTGATTAGTGGACTAAATACAAAGATGACATGTCTGATGACATTTTGCATCAAATGCGTGCTAGAACATAAAATCCAGATTTCCAACTGAAAGACGAAATTCACAACGAGGCATTTATATTAATTGAGAACATGTGCTTGATAATATCGAACAAGGTTTTACCTCAATTATGTATGACAGAGCCTAATCGTCCGATGCACAACCCATTTATTCAAGAGTTAAAACGAGAAAAAATATATGATTGCGATGCATTGAAATAATGAGTTTGAATGTACGNAACCCATTTATTCAAGAGTTAAAACGAGAAAAAATATATGATTGCGATGCATTGAAATAATGAGTTTGAATGTACGTTCCGCTGTTGAATCGGCAACAAAAGCATGCGTACGACATCCTCATGAAAGTTGTGAACGACGGAACTGGAGGCATTTTCTTCTTGGACGCACCTGGTGGAACTGGAAAAACTTAATTGATCACATTCATTTTTTGCAACGATTCGCTCGCAAAATGGAATTGCACTTGCGCTTACTACATCTGGAATCGCAGCTGCGTTATTCGAATTTGGTCGAACTGCTCATTCAGCACTCAAGTTGCCGTTGAATATGCAAATCAATGAAACTTCAACGCGCATCCTTTCGAAAAACTGTGCGATGGCCAAAGTTTTGTAGCAGTGCAAATTGATATTTTGCGATAAATGTAAGATGGCGCATAAAAAATATTTGGAGGCATTCGACCGAACGACGCAAGATCTACGAAACAATCAAAACAGGTTTGGTGATGCGATGATTCTGTTGGCAGGTGGTTTTCGCCAAACATTGTCAGTGATTCCAGGGTCAACGCCAGACGATGAACTTAATGCAGGTTTGAAGTCATCAGTTTTGTGGAAACACATCAGCACACTCAAATTAAGTATGAACATGCGTGTTGAGTTGCATAACGGCCAATCTCGAGAAGTATTTTCAAAACAATTGCTGGACATTGGAATTGGCGAAATCTCAGTTGACATTTCGACTGGCTGCATTACATTCCCCGCAGAGTTTTGTCAGTTCATCACAAAGGTATTCCCAAACATTGTAAAAAATTATAAAAATCATGATTGGTTGAGCGAACGTGTTATATTGGCTGCGNATAAAAATCATGATTGGTTGAGCGAACGTGTTATATTGGCTGCGAAAAAAAAATTATGTAAACGAATTAAATTTCAATAATCAAATGAAATTTCTGGGTAATTTATGACGTGCAATTCGGTATATTCCGTTACTAGCCAAGATTAGGTCGTCAACTATCCAAACAAATTTTTAAACTCGCTGGAATTGCCCGGAATGCCGCCTCACAATCTCCAATTAAATTTGGATCGGTAATTATAATGTTGAGAAATATCGACCAACCACGTATTTGTAATGACAACCGGCGTGCGGTGAAAAAACTAATGAACAACGTCATAGCAGCAAAAATTCTTAGAGGAAAGTATAAAGGAGAAGACGTTTTAATACCACGAATACCAATGATTCCAACTGACATGCCATTTGACTTTAAACGGTTGCAGTTTCCCGTGCGGTTAGCATTCGCAATGACTATAAACAAACTACAAGGGCAGTCATTAAATGTTTGCGGCAT
The DNA here is from genome assembly GCA_002778355.1 of Clitarchus hookeri. Taxonomy (NCBI): domain Eukaryota; kingdom Metazoa; phylum Arthropoda; class Insecta; order Phasmatodea; family Phasmatidae; genus Clitarchus; species Clitarchus hookeri. The sequence continues at coordinate 202,797 of NQII01003481.1, read as the reverse complement.
TAACCTTGAAAATCCATGCTTCTTGCAGGGTAAATTGTAGGTCGCCTGTTCCCGTGTCGGAAAACCATCAGCTTGGTTCGTTTACGCACCAGACAACAAAACAGAANGGAAATTATAAAGGAGAAGACGTTTTAATACCACGAATACCAATGATTCCAACTGACATGCCATTTGACTTTAAACAGTTGCAGTTTCCCGTGCGGTTAGCATTCGCAATGACTATAAACAAATTACAAGGGCAGTCATTAAATGTTTGCGGCATTAACCTTGAAAATCCATGCTTCTTGCAGGGCAAATTGTAGGTCGCCTGTTCCCGTGTCGGAAAACCATCAGCTTGGTTCGTTTACGCACCAGACAACAAAACAGAANCAAATTGTAGGTCGCCTGTTCCCGTGTCGGAAAACCATCAGCTTGGTTCGTTTACGCACCAGACAACAAAACAGAAAAATTCGTGTATTATAAAGCATTGTAATGAAAGAAATAGTGTTGTCACAGAAACCTTTGACTGTTTACTTGAAATTCTGATTTAATTCAATTGTAACTTATATTTATGAGAAAAAAAAACAGCATGGTTCCAAGTCGATATCATTCCAGGAACATCACACATTTTGAGATAGAATGTAAAATTAAATGAAAATGTTCCATTCGACAGGACAACGTCTGTCGAGTCAGCTAGTTTAAAATAATTTCTGGTTCGGAATAATGTTATGGTGAGATGTGTTTATGCTTATGTGTGGTAGCTAGCAATAAATTTAATGACAGATTTTTACAGAAGAGAGGTGCATACATTTATCAGAATAGATCATATTTTCTGAGAAAATTATTATTATTTTACAACAGTAACATTATTATTGCTTTATAGTTTATGAAAGTAAAACCATCTTAATTTAGTAAGTTTATTATCTGAATTGTTATTTGACAGGACGACAAGACACAATCAACCATGGGAGTAGAAACTCCCTTCAGAAACTTTACTGTAGAACAGTATTGTCCTCCACTTTTATAAGAAACTAGGTCACTACTAATATACGAGCTTTCTCTCTTACCAATCCAAGAATTACTGTATTTCACACCCGAGTATTTGTAACTATAAAACGAACGCCAGTGTCTAAAAAAAGTGCCAGTTTTCTTTTAAAAAATAATTCATAAGGAAAAGTAATAAAAAAAGTTATGAAATCGTACACTGACATAAAGTGAAACAAAAATTTACATGCAATTTTCACCTTATTTATAATATTTTCCAAAATACAAATAGTCATCAGTGCTTTACGATGATTGTATTACTCGGTGTTTACGGATTAATTCAAAATTCAAACTTTCTTTCTGAGTTGGTGGAAACGAGACGCTGACAACAGTGTGTTAATAGGAAGTGTGTTTTGAAGTCCTCGATCCATACGCAGACGACCAATCGCATACACACAATGTGTAACGAAAATCGACAAGATCACTTCCTGGCGGAGTTTAGCAGCACGAAGCGTTTGAATATATGTGGTTGTTACGAGGAATCGTTCAGAAAATGATTAAATTTGACCACTGAGCGGAATGTGTCCCTTAAACTTCAATACCACGAGATTTCGTCCCGAGAAAATGACCGATGTCCTCACAACGTCCTAGGTGCTCGCAGCGCTATTGGAAACTCATACGTTCGTCCTCGCAGGACGAACGTAAGTCACCTATGCATACACACACATACAACCACGCAGACACAATATATAGGAAAGTGATCTCATAAGTCTTTCTTTTATTCGGAAAATATGGTAAAAAGAGGTCCTTGGATATAGTAAACTAAAAGTTGATTGGTGCAGTGTTCAACCACTACAAATTTAAATTACCAAGTTTTTCTACCTACGGTTCTAACGTAATCTGTTGTAAAGTTAAAATAATATATTGTGAAAAATGCCCGGCGTATATTTACAGGCAATAAGATAAGGTCATAAGAATTGGTTTCTAAAAAAATTGGACTCTTATTAATAGATAAAGAAAAAAAAAAATTTGAGGTATCGAAATCGTACGGTAATTATTATTTCAGTAACAAGTGTACATATTTTGAAGTTACACCATACATAAAATTCATGCAAAAATATAACAAGTAGTATATTNTTTCAGTAACAAGTGTACATATTTTGAAGTTACACCATACATAAAATTCATGCAAAAATATAACAAGTAGTATATTTCAACATTTTCCATTCTTTTATTTTGTATGTGTAGTTTTTCATATACATATATCAGTAGAATTAAACGAAAACTACAAAACTTTATGTTTTTTTAACATTTTTATTTGCTCTGTTATTTGCGTTATCTTCGTGGAAGGTTGAANTTTCAGTAACAAGTGTACATATTTTGAAGTTACACCATACATAAAATTCATGCAAAAATATAACAAGTAGTATATTGCAACATTTTCCATTATTTTATTTTGTAAGTGTAGTTTCTCATGGACATATATCAGTAGAATTAAACANGCAAAAATATAACAAGTAGTATATTGCAACATTTTCCATTATTTTATTTTGTAAGTGTAGTTTCTCATGGACATATATCAGTAGAATTAAACAAAAACTACAAAACTTTATGTTTTTTTAACATTTTTATTTGCTCTGTTATTTGCGTCATCTTCGTGGAAGGTTGAAGTTTTGTCATTAGCCCAAGGCTGCAGTTCTCCACTTGCCAATAGTCCATAGATAGCCACTGCTACCATGCAAATTCCCGCATGAATGTAGAAAACTACACGCCACTCTTCCGCCGTCTGAAAATTAAAGACATTTCATTAGTAGTGTTCGTAATTTAATTCAAATAACCGAAGTAGATGGTTTGAAGTGGTTCGAGGATTCAAGATCATTAATTTTATCACATCATCGAGGCTCACTCAACTACACCATTAGCTTCACTTCCCCCCTTCACTACAATTATTTCACTGCTCTACAAAAAAACCTGTGTGAAATGGTTTCTTTATCAAATAAAACTTTGGAACAGTCTCATATTCCAAACAGGACGTAAGGGAAGTTTTAAAATGCTAAAAAATTAAATATTTACCACTAATTCATGCGAAAAAGAAGAATGACCTCTAAGTAACGTAATGCGCCTGCGTTTATGAATGAACACTGAAAATTTGGACAGTTTATCCTTGTCCTCGAATATACTGCCTAGCAGCGTAGGTAGATTGACAAACACCACAAATAACACCTGTCACATGAGCATAGTCCAGAATATATTTACTCACACAAAGCTAATTTCTATTGTTGGTTCAAATCTGAAAAAGCAATCACTGAAACCTCTCTAAATTCCTTGCAAACTCGACCCTCACAGCATTCGGTCAGATTGTGCAACTGATATGACATCAGGACTGGGATATCATCCATGCCAGATAATTGGCGCCTAAGAACTGTTCATACACATGTGGCAATATCGTATGGAAATCTGTAGAAAAAAACCTTAAAAACACTTTACGTGGCGCTACAGTTTTGTTCTGTAACAAATCACAATTTAACTTATCCGGTTGTGTGAATAAACAAAACTTTCGGTACAGGTGTACTGTGGTCGTGTAAATGTTTTGTGCATGGCGGGAAGTGACGGAATCACTAGCCCCTACTTTTTTGAAGAGGGAGGAGTCACTGTTACTGTCACCTCAGATCGGTGTGCTGCAATGAGTCAGAAATTCATGGAACCAAGACTCTGTGAGTTGTAAACTCAAAATGTTTGGTTTCAACATGACGGGGCTACAGCCATTCTACTAGACGATAGCTTGCATTGCTAAGACAGTTTCCCCAGGCCGCTTGATTTTTTTATGTGGAGACATCTCCTGGCCAGCGATATCACCAGATCTCACCCCTACTATTATTTTATCTCTGGATATCTCAAGACAGAAGNCCATGCCAGATAATTGGCGCCTAAGAACTGTTCATACACATGTGGCAATATCGTATGGAAATCTGTAGAAAAAAACTTTAAAAACACTTTCCTTGGCGCTACAGTTTTGGTCTGTAACAAATCACAATTTAACTTATCCGGTTGTGTGAATAAACAAAACTTTCGGTACAGGTGTACTGTGGTCGTGTAAATGTTTGGTGCATGGCGGGAAGTGACGGAATCACTAGCCCCTACTTTTTTGAAGAGGGGGGAGTCACTGTCACTGTCACCTCAGATCGATGTGCTGCAATGAGTCAGAAATTCATGGAACCAAGACTCTGTGAGTTGTAAACTCAAAATGTTTGGTTTCAACAACACAGGGCTACAGCCATTCTACTAGACGATAGCTTGCATTGCTAAGACAGTTTCCCCAGGCCGCTTGATTTCTTTACGTGGCGACATCTCCTGGCCAGCGATATCACCAGATCTCACCCCTACTATTATTTTATCTCTGGATATCTCAAGACAGAAGTNGACATCTCCTGGCCAGCGATATCACCAGATCTCACCCCTACTATTATTTTATCTCTGGATATCTCAAGACAGAAGTTTGCAAACATGGAACACGGACTCTTCTAGCCCTGTGTAATGCAATACGTGAAGAATTAGCCCTCATACCTCCAGAAATGTTGGCAAAAATTATTCCATACTTCCGCACTCGCCTTCAGAAGTACATTGACAGTGAGGGACACCACTTGGCAGGTTTAATTTTCAAACCCATTTAAACTGTAACTTCCTAGTATGTAGTTTTGCATGGTCAGAATATATTTTCTATACTTCGAACCACTTTTTTTTATCAGACCTTCTAAACAGGGGGGATGGGGGTGGATATTTAACGTCATCGTATTTGCAAAGGTATCCTGAATCAAAGCCACCCCCTTCAATATACTGTCACTAAAACGAGATAGAGTCATGATATATATCGAAATGAACACATGGCACCATTTTAAGAAAGTAGCTATATAATGTATCCTGCCATCTCGGAGGCTACATGTTTCTGGATGATGTGACACAGTGATTTTTAGTTGCACCAACCCACCTGAACACCCATAAACTGATTTGCCTTAGCCGGTAAATATTGATGATTGAATTAGGCAGTACCGGCACACTGGTGGAGAAAACTCTTCCCCAAGCCTCGAGTGAAACGGCAATGGTATTAAATTTCCATGTGCCTGCAGACAAACACAACCCTTGCATTATTCCGGATTTCATGGAAGATTCCAGTATCACTGAGACTTATGTAGCGCACGCGCACTGTTTGGCAGTTAAAAATTGTACTTTCTTGTCCACACAGTTGCTCTGACATTTGAGACTAGGTGTTCTGCTATATGCTACGAACGGACGTTTTACAGTACATCGCACTACCGGGAGAGTTCTAGGCCTGCTTCTTGTCTATACTGAGGAGACATGAAACATGCAAACTTATGTACATCGGATAACTTCTGAGNAGTTCTAGGCCTGCTTCTTGTCTATACTGAGGAGACATGAAACATGCAAACTTATGTACATCGGATAACTTCTGAGCCGATGCCCTTCAAGATCCAGTTACGCCCCTGGTACCTGAACTGCAGGTAACAAGGTTTGTCAATACCAATGTACTTGAAGTCTTTTCAGTGATTATTTACCTCAGGGTGTCTATAGTATTGCCAACGTGCCAGGAGTGCCTTTTAAAATAAAACGCTGTGCCTAAGGCACATGAAATAACTGAAAATATTTCTTAAGAACAAGGAAGTTTTCAATAAGACAGCATCAAAATAGCATAAAACCGATAGGCATGAAAATTGTATGCAATTAGATTGTTCCTGCGTTCCTAATATTATTATAAAGGCGGATGGCTTTAACGAGTACAGAAATTTGGGCGGCTCTTAACAGCGGTAAATTGAGAGTCGATGTGGGTCAAGTAAAGCGAGTATGGAGCAGCGCAGGATTAAATTGGTGGGGACACGGGAGATACCCGAAAAAACCAGCCTACCAGCTGTACCGTCTGGCGCGTTTCCTACTTGCAAAAAATTCGGAGTGAACCGGCAGAGCATTGAACCCGGTTAACCTTGGTGGAAGGCGAGAAGTCTAAACGCTCTGCTATTGTAGCCCCTGCAAAATTTGAATACATCGACCTATCTCTTAACATTATCCAGAGTTTCGTAGTTTAAATGGATGCCGTTTCTATTATTTGTGAACAAACTACATCTCAACTCGATTTTCAAAGGCGTACGGCCACCTTAAAAGTTGGGTAAGTCTTTAACAAGAAGGGCATTTGTCTACCTTATTTTCGACAAAGAGTCGCATCCAAAAATATTTCAGGTGAATTTCCGAAGAGTATGCATTAGAATATTAGTTCTAATGGTATAAATTTAAACCAAAATACAAATATATGTGTACGTGTGAAAAGACAGCAGCAAATACTTGTGTTACCTGTGCACTATATGTGAACAACATTCTTAAAAACTTCGTTATTCCAAATGCCTTTTATGTGGTGTAATGGATAGTATTGTGACACCCAACTTAAGGAATCTCTGTTCAGTTCCTGGAAAAGTTATAGCATTTTTTTTTAAGTGGTTGGTGGCAACTATTTACTTCACAGCTTTGCTGCAGCCTCAGTTATAGCAACCTACCAGGACTTCCTGTCTGCATTATGTCGGTCACTTTCATAATAATTAGCGCAATTACAAAAATACCTGGTTCTGTGTGAGAAATCCAGTCAGAGTCGGACTTATGATCCCGCACAAAGCATATGTGGTAAGGTAAACGCCAGTCACAACACTGCAGTATCCGGCTGTGGTATCAAGAATGTTCACCCTATATTTAATCAGAAAACAACGTTGTTAGAAAATAACTCAAAGTAACAATACAGTAAGTTTGCAAGGTCAAAACTAACAGGAAGTTTTTCTTGTAAATGACCTTATTATTTATTAGTAATATAACTTAAATCAAATTATATCTCAGTATTAGGAATTATAATTATCAGTTAATTACTGAATTTTCTTCAGATTTGGAAACTGTGGTAAGAAGCTAAATAAAAAAAAGTAGGCCTTAAACTGACAATAAATGAATAACATATATATATATATATATATATATATATATATACATACATATATTTCAGGAGACTGCAGGCTCCACATACACGTTGTTCGAAACATACGTTTCGTCACTTTTTGTAGTGTCACAAAAAATTTAGTAAATTAAACTTTCCCATCAATGATTTTTATTTGTAATACAAACAAATATATACTGCTACCAAAAATATTTAATGAATAAAGTAAAAGTCGTTCTGGAAAAAAGTGGTACGAATCATCAAAACGAATTATTACTGCAATTCCATTACATTAATAAATTCAAATTGTCACACAATTAAATTACAAATAAATGGATGGTAAATGAAAGAGATGAACTTGGCAGATTTATAATCCTGTAATTTATAACAAAATATGTTAACACTATACTTATTAGAGAGACTGGAAATTATTCATTAAAAATAATAAAAATTACCAAAATGGCAAAAATTAATATAAGAAGAAAAATTANAGAGAGACTGGAAATTATTCATTAAAAATAATAAAAATTACCAAAATGGCAAAAATTAATATAAGAAGAAAAATTAACATATATAAATGACTTTATTAAAGATTATGTGTCCTTGATAAGGATCTTTCCAGCTATAATTGAGTTAAGACGCTTTCTTGTGTATGGATTTACTCAAAGAATGTCCTCCTCGACTCATCACAAAATAATCAACTCAGAATGGGCTAACTTTACGATCCTTATTGTACTTTCTCTTGAAATTNGTCCTCGACTCATCACAAAATAATCAACTCAGAATGGGCTAACTTTACGATCCTTATTGTACTTTCTCTTGAAATTCTTGTTTCTCCTTTCCCCAGTAATATTCTGCTCCTTTCTTCCTTAAAGCATTTTATGATGCAGCATAATCAGTGAAACTTGGAAAAATTGTCATTAGAATTTTACTGAACCAATGACGTGTGACAAACCTTTTGCATCTTTAGATGGTGCAAAACTCTTGAAATATGTGGTATTATCTAGGTCAATTGAAACGACTTTCTCTTAAACTGGGTGACCAAAGAATAAAATTAATTTCACAGCACATTGAAAATTTTTCAGATTGATTTTAAGACCTGCCATCCATAGTCTTTCCAATCTTTCTCTCACATTAGTAACATGTTGATCCAGCCTTTGTAAGTTCACTACCAAGTTATCAAGGTAAATAAAAACATATTTAGATTTTATGTCACTGAATATTTGATCGAGAAGACGGTACAAATTTTATGGTACGCAACATACAGTTACATGTTTTGATTCTTTTGAAAGATGAATTTCGTGATACGCAGAATTCAAATAAAAAATATTAAAATACTTGGCTTTACTTAATCAATGCTTGCCTGAATTTAAATTTGGTAATGGTACACTTTAAACATAAATTTGTTTATTAAAATGGTGATAATCCACCCCTAAACGATGCTCTTTCTCCTTGGGTACCACGAAATCAGAGGAACAGAAAGATTAGATTTAATGCCCTGAATTTTTTTCCTCTTTATCTCCATTTTTAGATGTGCAAATTCATAAGGATAACACTTCACTTGTTTAGAATCTAAAATCATAATACCATCATTATTCAAATTAGTATGACCTAAAATTACAGTAAGGACATCAGAGAAATCAGAACATAAAGTATAAGTACTTGGTTTTCTTGATCAAGATGCATCTATGCAAGGGGACAGTTTATATATGATTCCATTCACATGTATTTTATCACTAGTAGGTTCACCTCTATAAAAATCAATAATAATTTCTGTTTAGATTATACTTTGTATATCTGGCTGGTATGTCAATAAGTATGCCTGTCTTCAAAATGAAATCGTATCGCAGAATAAGATAAGTGGCAATTGTATCACAGAATTAAAATGGGAAATCCACGTGAGCAAGTCAATTACGATTTCTATAATGGTAGCTGTACTAGTTGGCAAGGGTTGATCTGAAGCTCAAAAACACACTTCAAATCTACAGGTTCGGGTATTTTCACAAGTCCTTATCGTGTAATTGTTGAAACACTGACAATGAAATAAATATAAGCATTTAATCTGAATCAACCAGCCCATAAATTTAAAATGAATTCATCTCTGTGACAAGGTATGGCAGAAATGGCATTATGCAACTACATTTTTTTTTTAAGAAATTTCCTTTAATTCCTATACATTATATTACTGATCAAAAGCCACTTGTTTCTTAAATTATCCCTGACTAAGTATTTCATAAAATACACTCACTGGATTTCTGTATCAGATTTTTTTTTTTTACTGGTTTGTTATTTTTGCACAATTTGCCTTGTTATGGTGGTCCACACTTTTTCTGTTTAAACCGCCGCTCTATCCTTTTATTTTACATTTTCTGTTCTCAGTTTTCCTTGTACTTCTATACCCTGTGCTAAAATATGGCCTGGCTGTTCCCAGTAAGGACAAATTTTCTTTAATTTTTCCGTTTTCTCGTTTGTTGCAGACAGTGTTTTGAATTTCCCTATATGGTGAAAAATGGCTGTCACTTTGGGCTCAGAAACTTTGCCATCTCGTTCTGTACAGGGAAATGAAGAGGAGGGGTTGAATTAAATATGTGGCTTGTTCCCCAATTGATATTCAAAAGCTACACATATTGAATTGATATTAAACCTATCCAACTCTAGAAAAGTCTGAGGTCTACTCACAAAAATAGCGCGCAAACGTTCTGTGGGATTCAAGCCGTCAAAGATTGTTGAGACAATTTTATTCTCCGATACATATAACTGATGAACTATAACTGAAGCAATTATGTCGGCTATGAAATTTGCCGTGATCTAAGAGTGGTGCTGTAGCATGTTGAACGACTCCAAACTAATATTAACTAACTTCCCCGATGGAATAAAATAAACAATAATATGTTGGTGACTGATCAAAGTTCAAGTCATAAGCGATATCAAATGATCCCCTGTCATANAATAAAATAAACAATAATATGTTGGTGACTGATCAAAGTTCAAGTCATAAGCGATATCAAATGATCCCCTGTCATAAGGGAATGATTGAAGGGAAAAATAATTGCTAGCAATTGATTATCTGATAAATTATTCTTTTGTTTGATTTAAATCATATTCTGTCACAAATTTCAATAGGTGGTAAATATTCAGATAACTATTTTAATAGAAAATCGACGAGATATTATCAAAGGGATGGGAGAGAATATCATAAGAAGAAAATGAGGATGAATCATGAGGGTTGAAAATGGAATGTGGTTGAGAATACTGGAATAGTTGGCTCAGCAGTTGTTGAGGGGACGTGAGTGGGTTCAAGCAGCAGTGTATTGGATGCCAAAAGTTTAATGATGTTGATTNAATAAAATAAACAATAATATGTTGGTGACTGATCAAAGTTCAAGTCATAAGCGATATCAAATGATCCCCTGTCATAGGGGAATGATTGAAGGGAAAAATAATTGCTAGCAATTGATTATCTGATAAATTATTCTTTTGTTTGATTTAAATCATATTCTGTCACAAATTTCAATAGGTGGTAAATATTCAGATAACTATTTTAATAGAAAATTGACGAGATATTATCAAAGGGATGGGAGAGAATATCATAAGAAGAAAATGAGGATGAATCATGAGGGTTGAAAATGGAATGTGGTTGAGAATACTGGAATAGTTGGTTCAGCAGTTGTTGAGGGGACGTGAGTGGGTTCAAGCAGCAGTGTATTGGATGCCAAAAGTTTAATGATGTTGATTTGAAGTAAATTCAGAACGTTTTTTGGAAATTAGAGGGGTGGAGTGGTGTTGTGGTACACCGTATAACGTGGTACAATGTATAAAATGTTTAAAACGATAGGGATGTACGAGGTAAGGCCGAGGGAAATAGCAGAGGATGGTAATAGGGAAAAGTGACTACTGACTGCTTGGGAGAAAGTATTTGTAATGTGCACGAAGGCTGATGTTAAATTGGTAGTAACGAATAACTGAGAGGGTGAGAGGTGGTTTATGATAGCCGGGAGAATCAAGGGTTGTGAGAAGGCCACGACTTATTTTAGAAACATTTTGAATATTCCGTGTGGTTGAAAGGAAATCTTCAGGACGCTGGGGAGCTTAGAATGAAATAGAGGGTTGTTGAGAGAGGAGGAATTAAGGTGGCATGTCTTAAGTGGCAACTGGTGTATTAACATTATATGAAACTACCACTAGCGAAGTCAAATAATCATATAAATTAGTACTGCAATCCACCTCTGCAGTATTAAAACTCACTAATGAGGTGAGGATGGGATCGGGTGGAATGAGAGAACACGATGTGTGAGCAGTACTGAGAGGTGGAGCGGTAAGTGCAGACCATGAAGGTGAAGGTGTAGATTCAAGTGTTTCTATTTACACACATAGACTGCAAACACTAATTACACCTACCTTTTTCTTCTGCCTTGTTATTTAGACATTCATCATTTACTGAGCTATCGAAGATTAAGAAACAACGCCTGTGGTCTGAGCAGCTCTTACAAGTTAGGTTTCATTTGCCATAGCACAAAAATGTTTCTGTATAACTTCGTGGTTAATTTTTTTGTACTTTCTTACGTGGTCAATTTATTTAAATAGGTGTTGTTTATCTGTCCCTGGCCTAACAGTTGTAATACTGTCACTCTGGGTATTAAATAAGTTAACCACATGAAGCAAATAAGTAGGTCAGCTTGATATGAATTAATCTGCGATTAAACTGCTGCCATTAAGTTCAGAGAGCTTCTAAGAACTAGTGGTACACTAGTCTATGCAATGAATATTGTTTTAATAATCCTCTGGGGAAGAAATACCATCATTCAATACTACGCGCACTTCCTTGCGTAACTACTGCGTGTCTCCAGCTGCAGCACGTTTACGAACAAGTAATTCGCAAAAAAGTTAATCATTGAATTTTATTCAGGAACGATTACACGGCCCATTGTTAATTCACAACTTTTACTGCAGTAAACTGAAGAGAAAAATAGAAAAACGAGATAAACACAACCAAAAATATATGTGCGGAATTTCGCGAGACAGTTCAATAATTCACTAAGTAACCAAGATTATGTCAACTGAAATAATATATAAAACCACGAAACCAATTTCCTAGCACGTTTATGAATCACCATAACAGACCTTATTCATTATTTTAATGCAGTACTGTCCACGTAACTTCGTAAACAAAACAAGGGCCAGGCAAGGCGGGTGCACACAGCAACGAACGAAGTGCAATTGTAACCACGCGGAATTACAAATGAACCGCGACAGAGCGGAGATAGATCTTATCACACAAACACAGATAAATAAAAACAGAAATAAGTTTTACGTGTTTACCTGCTCACGAATGATATCGCCTCAGCACACGTAATACAAATAAAAGTATTTAAATGTCGCACATACGAATCATAGCTCAGAATAAACACGCGACTGGCAAGTGTATTTTAATAAAACAACTTTAACTAAATTCAAATGTAACAGTGCTCTGGACAAAACAAGACTCTCTCTCTCATAACAGTTATTTAGGTCACCACAACGCTTGTGGCTCCCACTGCATTTGTGCCACTAAGAAATGTATACTGCTTTAAAAAGTTACGTTATGAATGAAGTAAAATTCGTGCTGGGAAATTGTAGCACAAATTATTGAATTCAAAGACTACTGCAATTTCATAATATTATCAAATACCAGAAGTTAAGAAATTAAATAATAAACGAAAGTAACATAAATGATTTACATTAACAAGGCGTATTTATGCCCTTCAATTTTCTAAACCAATTTATAAACATAAATATTTATCACAATGCTTGTACAGATGCTGTAAGTAAAACTATCATAATTGTAACAAATCACACTACACTAACGTTTACGAAAAAATGCCACAGATAACGTACATGACAACATACAATTGCCTATAAAAATTCACAATATTTAAATATTTAATAACTAAGCTAAAAAAAATTTTAATATTTATTATTTATGAAAACATTTGAAATATATAGATTAAAAATTAAATGGAAAATATATTTTAAAAATTATGTTTTCAGATAAATCATAGAGATATTATACTTTTGTTAACTAGTTATCAAAATAAATTTCATTACATTTTAGTGAACCTAATGTAAATACATTTCCTTGTGATAGACGTTTCATAACAAATAATTCCAAATAAAAAACCATATTTACATGTAAAAAAAATTTTTACAATATAAATTATTCAAATTGGAGCAAAATATATTTAAATAGTTATCATTATTAATTATGAGTTCCTTATGTTATTTATATTTATTTTGAGTGTTNTCAGATAAATCATAGAGATATTATACTTTTGTTAACTAGTTATCAAAATAAATTTCATTACATTTTAGTGAACCTAATGTAAATATATTTCCTTGTGATAGACGTTTCATAACAAATAATTCCAAATAAAAAACCATATTTACATGTTAAAAAAATTTTTACAATATAAATTATTCAAATTGGAGCAAAATATATTTAAATAGTTATCATTATTAATTATGAGTTCCTTATGTTATTTATATTTATTTTGAGTGTTTATAAAATAATTTGATGACTTGTTAACTAAGCCTTGAATATCGTATATACTATAATGAAATATCATAAATATGAACCAGAATTATTTACTCTTTTTTTATTTAATAATTCGATGTATAAAAAACAATAGATTATACTCATAAAGTAACAACAAAAAAATTTCTTTTTATAATAATAGGAAAAGAAACTAAATAATTTATTGAATTTTATAATAAACATCTTAAATTAAAACATTTCTGAAAGAGCAGTTCGAAGATTTAGAAAATCCATTAATATATCATATTTGTGATGATATAAAAGTGTTCCAAAATTTTTTTTAATGATATGTCTTATTTATTAAGTAAAATAACATGTTTAAAAAGCAATCGCATACTAAGCAAAAAGAAAAAATATTAAATGAATCTAAAATGATACAAAAGTGCTTGATATCATATCGAAGATAGTATTAAAAAAGTTACAAGTTATAAAAATTAAACAGTTTTTAATTNTATTTACTCTTTTTTTATTTAATAATTCGATGTATAAAAAACAATAGATTATACTCATAAAGTAACAACAAAAAAAATTATTTTTATAATAGGAAAAGAAACTAAATAATTTATTGAATTTTATAATAAACATCTTAAATTAAAACATTTCTGTAAGAGCAGTTCGAAGATTTAGAAAATCCATTAATATATCATATTTGTGATGATATAAAAGTGTTCCTACATTTTTTTTAATGATATGTCCTATTTATTAAGTAAAATAACATGTTTAAAAAGCAATCGCATACTAAACAAAAAGAAAAAATATTAAATGAATCTAAAATGACACAAAAGTGCTTGATATCATATCGAAGATAGTATTAAAAAAGTTACAAGTTATAAAAATTAAACAGTTTTTAATTNCACAAAAGTGCTTGATATCATATCGAAGATAGTATTAAAAAAGTTACAAGTTATAAAAATTAAACAGTTTTTAATTCGGAATGTTCTTAATCTCATTGTTATCAATATTACATAATTACATCATCTAAACTGGTTTATAATGATAATATATCAGGGTGTGTTTCACATTTTTTATACCCTAATTTTTAAATAAAACGATTTTATTAAGTTAAATATTTAATAAATGAAAATAAAATTATTATCAATTTTTATATAACGAAAAATGATTCTAAATTACCAAAAACATAGGTAAGAAATAATACAAATTTTTATGAATATTTTTGCAATATCGTACTAAATTAAACGTATTTATAATGATCATGTTTGTAAAGTATTACCAACAAAAATTTTAAAGACGTTTTTCAAAATTGTAGGGACAATAGATTATTGTTTAATGACATAGTTGAGAATAGAAAAATTTATGAGAGAGAATCTGTAAATAAATTGGAGATCTTATTANATTATTGTTTAATGACATAGTTGAGAATAGAAAAATTTATGAGAGAGAATCTGTAAATAAATTGGAGATCTTATTATGGTTGAAAAAAGCATCTATTAAAACCAATATATAATTTTGTTTCATCTTTTATCACTTAATTAATAATTCATTTAATAATTATAAACAGTGTAATTAACATTATTTAATATAAAATTAAATTATTTATTAATCCCATTATTAATAAAATTATCAAACCCAACCAATTTCATGAAACATTAAAATACTTGTAAAATTAATAGTAATCGGGATAGTAAGATTTTAATTCTGTATTTATAAATGTTTACTTTTATTTATTATTCATTATTCATATACTATTTTGAAATACATCTTTCTCAAAAAATTATTTGCAACTTATTCCAAATTAAATAACTCTGCTATCCAGATAGCTGTACAACAGTTTTCAAATGATTTTTTATTTCTTCGGTATTTATAATTATATCACCAACTTTCTATTTAAATTCAGTAGATAATTTTTTATTTTCGGAAATTTAAAACAACATTTAATTAATTTTATTAATATCTATATATTGCATCATTATTCCATAATATATTAAAAGCAATATTACTTTTTTAAGAACATAACATTTTAACCCATTTACCAATCCTGACATAAATTATAATTAAATCATTTAAAATCACAAAATGTCAGTTCTGAGTATGATAAATAATAAGTTACATTATATTTTCTTATCCTTAATATTATATTTATAACTATAACATTATTTGTAAATATCTGAAGATTTTTGTTTTTATTCTTTTGAATATTATTAAGAAACCTTCGTAAAATTATTATCAAATATTTATTTCACTGGAATACAAAAAAAAATATTTCATTAAACAACATCTTTAAAAATTTAATTTATTTATATCCTATATTAATTTTTCAAACATCATTTAAAATTCCTGAATTCAATTAATATAAATCTGCTTGCCAAAAATCATCAATATCAATAAAATATATTTGTTTTCTAGGAAATGTTTTTGGTCAGTTTACATCGTTAATTGTCAATGCCTTCACAAATACAATTTAAATTTTAATTTTTTTTGGGAAGGATGATTTTTTAGATCCTCACATTTTACACATATTTTTTGTAATTTTTATTCATTTGAAAATTATTTTACTTTTTATTATTATATGTAGATCATTTCTTATGCTTTACACAATAAGTCCTTTTTTCTTATAATGAATTATTTTTTATTTTTATGTAAAACATTTATGTATTTTTTAAAAACCTGTAAACATATATTTATTAGAAATGTTTGGGATATTTGTAATTTATCACCCAAATTAAAAGATATTTGATGACCATTTTTATAGAATATAGTTTTGAAAAATCTACATAATACACTCTTCTTACTATTCTTAAAGTAGTGGAATCATGAATATCTGTATTGTTTCTTAAAATTTACTATCGAATAGATAATACAAACAACTTTAATCGGAATGTAATAAAAAAAATTAATAGCCTTTATAGAAGATGGTATTACCATAATGCCCCCAACGTTGTGCGCCAATTTAACTTGAGGCTATTCCCCACCTGTGGCATACAATGTGGTTTATAGGGTCGGAGTTCATTCCTCCAGGCACAGACTCTAAGGTGCCTTGAAGGTTGAGGGTATTTCAATAAGGTAGACTTTTGGTGTTTCACTTTGAAGGATGAATATATTGTCTCGAGTTATAAAAAACATACAGAAACACTTCCGAGGTGTTGTACTCTATTTTGACTACTCGTATTAACTGGGGGTGATGTCTTGGTGGAGGGGGGGGCTTCTCTGGATGGCGACTTGATACTTAACTACTCTGTTGTTGGTGCCGGTATGTTGTCTGCTGTGGGTGAGCTCTGGAGATGTGGGCNGGCGACTTGATACTTAACTACTCTGTTGTTGGTGCCGGTATGTTGTCTGCTGTGGGTGAGCTCTGGAGATGTGGGCAACTTTGGAAAAGGCCCACGTTTGGTGCAGTTTCCCCTGGACTGCTGTTCTGGGCTCGTTCTGGTATCCTATTCACGATTTCCCGATGCAACTCTTTTCTGGGTACGGTGATAATGAACTGTCCTGTTCACTAACTGTCCTACTGACGTACTCATGTACTGAGGTACTGTTGTCGCCGGGNGAGGTGGGTGTGGGTGGGAGGGCTACACATCAGCGACACATAAACGGCTTGGAAGCGCGTTTTTACCTCTGCTTGACCTGTCTCTGCTGTGTTTACGACCGACATGTGTCTCTCGACACTGGTTTTAACTGGGGAGGGGGGGTTGGTGTGACAGCGCTGGGCTAATACTTCTCATACATCACACGTCAGTTCCCCTCCCATATTTTCGGCGCTGACACAAGCTGTTCCAAAATCTCGGTTTTTGGCATATGGTTGCCTCTGTAAGCTAACCTTCTCTGTCTTCTTGCTCATGTTGTTTCTGGAGCGGGCTAGCACCACATGTTTCTTGTGCTGCTGCCTCGCCTGGCGCGACAGCTGAGACCTCCCCCTCCACTGACTGTCCCTTCCTTTGCGGTCATCTTGTCTGGTAGCCTGGCTTTTGACACTCCGGCAGGCGCGGCCATAAAGTTAAACAGGCGTTGCCCTGCCGGTAACAAGGGCCTAACCCTCCGGCTCTGTGGGTTACAAAACAAGGCGTTCTATTCACAAAAAAAATCTGAGGGACTTTTACCTGAGTTATATTGATTCTGTCGACTGCATGCTACTGCACAATTTTAACTCCTGGCTACCTATTTGAACAATCAAAACAAACACCTGGTACCACACACCTCGGACTCCGTACAGTACTTACCAACATTCTTACAGGGTGAAAAACCATTTTAAAGGGTTATGCAACATGACCATCAGTGATCTATCCAGATCACTACACTTCTACCTTAATTNGTGAAAAACCATTTTAAAGGGTTATGCAACATGACCATCAGTGATCTATCCAGATCACTACACTTCTACCTTAATTGTTCTTCTGTGCTTCGGTTTCCTGGTAAGGCAGAAACATTATTGATGTATGCAAACAAACAGGTGGCTTATGGCTGGTATATATTGCACAGCTGGCTATCTTTATGTTTTGGTGACCAGAATTAATTTTTCGTTAATGACGACTGTACAGGTCATCGAAGGAAAACAACTCTTAGCTACTAGGCTGGTAACTCTGTTCAAGGGTTCACACTAATGGCTGGCACTCCTACCGCTTTTTAACAAATGGTCTGGCGATGAAACACAAACACACTGACTCACAGTATGGTTTTTCCTATTAAGACGACTCACAGGTCATAGAAGAACATAAAATAAGGCCCTTCTCTCTCTCTCAGTGGTTACCAGTGTTCTGGCCGTTAGGGCAAATGCAGACATACAACTCTCTCTCAGTAAAAAAACTTTGAATGTCATTCTACTCTGGTACCCAGCTGAAGGCATATACTGGTTACCTTGGNTTCAAGGGTTCACACTAATGGCTGGCACTCCTACCGCTTTTTAACAAATGGTCTGGCGATGAAACACAAACACACTAACTCACAGTATGGTTTTTACTATTAAGACGACTCACGGGTCATAGAAGAACATAAAATAAGGCCCTTCTCTCTCTCTCTCAGCGGTTACCAGTGTTCTGGCCGTTATGGCAAATGCAAACATACAACTCTCTCTCTCAGTAAAAAAACTTTGAATGTCATTCTACTCTGGTACCCAGCTGAAGGCATATACTGGTTACCTTGGNACTCTCTCTCAGTAAAAAAACTTTGAATGTCATTCTACTCTGGTACCCAGCTGAAGGCATATACTGGTTACCTTGGAAATTGAATAAAATTACACTCAGGAACACTTGAGTGTGGCATCTACAAGTCTTTCGGCTGAAGGCCTCAACTTCACTGGTCAAACTGTAAACATTTCTTGTTGCACTTAAATTGTGGCGCACTTACGTTGGCTGACAGGTCGTGTAACCTGACCTAGTTGTCTCAACGGGTGATATGGGTAATCACTTACCAACAGTCTGATTTTTTCGGCTGCGGGGCGGTGTCTTCTTGCACCTCGCACTGGGAACCTGGATGCGCCTAGGTATCTGCGGTGAGGGTGGGAAGACTGCTTCACTTCCTCTCGTTCTGTTGACTCTGGGCTGTTGCTTTGCAGGCTCATCCTTGGTTTGTAGCTGTGGACTTCCGGCTTCATTTCTTGGTCGGTGCACTTCGCTTCTCGCCTACTGTCTGTTCTGTGTCCATTTTCTTCTCGCATGCGCTCGTTCTCCTTCTTGTCTTTGCTCTCGCCTGTCTCCTTTCCACTCATCTTCCCATGCACATATACTTTTTTGCCTCGGTTATCGCATTTCTAGCACAGCTTCACGCTTCATTATCGCATCTAGCGTGCATTTAAGGAGATCATGCACGGTGCTCTGGTGTATTTAAGTAGATAACACGTAGAGCAGTGTTGCCTTCGCGGATTTTATTACTATTGCCCGTTATCTCTCCTCCTTTGGTCACTGTTCCATGGCCTAGTGACCCACTGCGGTTCATTGGCCTTGCTATTCACGTCTCTGAGCATTTGTGGCCCGATAAGGGCGTCTCACCGGCNGTGACCCACTGCGGTTCATTGGCCTTGCTATTCACGTCTCTGAGCATTTGTGGCCCGATAAGGGCGTCTCACCGGCGCTCTGCTTACCTTCCTGGCTACTCGGTTATACACTCGTCCGCCTACCTATTTCTCCCGTCATTGACAGTGGCCCTCCTTCAGGGCACTTATTACGTAATTTGCTATTCTGTTCAGTGCGGTATTTCCTCCTTGTCCACCTACCTCATGTCATATCCCACTGCCCAGTGTAAATGACCTCTCGTTTCCCTACTAATCCTGCTCGCTCGCTACTATCGTCGCTAATTTCTCCCTCACTTCGTCTACACCCCTCGCTCTCTCGATCGCACTCGCTCCCTTGTCCCTTGTCGGCTCTCGAAATATTCTCGCCATTTTCACTATTGTTCATCCTACAATGAGCTGTTGTGGCCTATATCCTCGCTAAACGTCCTTAAGTCTCCCGCCTCGCTCTCTCGCTCCTACGCTCGTCCTCGACAATTCCTAGTTTGTTGGCCTTGTACACTTGCCTCCTCTCTAGTGCGAATTAATTGTTAGGCGCCAAAGGGTTCGAGACTCCCTTAAGTCTTTGGGTTCCTCATTACTATCTCGGTAATTCGGTATGGTTCAGCCTGACTAGTTTGGCAATCTGATACAGATGAGACCCCTTTTCTCGGGTATACAGATATAGTCTGGTTCTTGATACGGTGTCTACAGATGTATCTACGCCCCACCATTGGGAAGCTATTTAAACTTTATGCCCCCACTGTTGTGCGCCGATTTAACTTGAGGCTATTCCCCACCTGTGGCACACAATGTGGTTTATAGGGTTGCAGTTAATTCCTCCAGGCACAGACTCTAAGGTGCCTTGAAGGTTCAGGGTATTTCAATAAGGTAGTCTTTTGGTGTTTCACTTTGAAGGATGGATATATATTGTCTTGAGTTATAAAAAACATACAGAAACACTTCCTAGGTGTGGTACTCTATTTTGGCCACTCGTTTTATTTGGGGGTGATNCTAGGTGTGGTACTCTATTTTGGCCACTCGTTTTATTTGGGGGTGATGTCTTGGTGGAAGGGGGCTTCTCTGGACGGCGACTTGATACTTAACTACTCTGTTGTTGGTGCCGGTATGTTGTCTGCTGTGGGTGAGCTCCGGAGATGTGGGCGGCATTGGAAAAGGCCTGTGTTTGGTGCCGTCTCACCTGGACTGCTGTTCTGGGCTCGTTCTGGCAACCTCTTCGCAATTTCCCGACGCAACTCTTTTCTGGGTGTGGTGATAATGAACTGTCTTGTTCACTAACTGTCCTACTGATGTACTCATGTACTGAGGTACTATTGTTTCCGGGGGTCTGATGTCCCCCGGCCACACTGGTGTGGCTGCTCTCTCTGTGCGGTAATAATAAACTGATCTAACCTCTCTGCGCAGCGATATTCAACCGACCCAATCCTCCCAGTAAAGAGGCTTATATGCTCTCTAGCCTCCCTCCCTAATGGTGGGCATGTGTCGCCTTGTTGTGGCGAAGGGGCGGTAATAGGAAACAGAACAATGCATTTCAATAATGTGCCATGGTTCTTGAAGGTTGGGGGCGGGGAAGTGGTGATCTTGCCCCTTAAATTTACCATCTCAGCTTATTTTTCCGCGGTGCATGTTTTCTGATTTCTGGCGAATTGCGTCTTCTATCTAGTGATACCTCGGCGCTTACAAATTTTACTTGGCTTGTTAGGAGTGTAGGGGTGGAGGTGGGTGGGGGGGTGAATGGGCTATGCATCAGCGACACATGTACGGCTTGGTTCGCGCGTTTCTACCTCTGCTTGACCTGTCTCTGCGGTTATTACGACCGGCACGTGTCTCTCTACACTGGTTTGAACTTTGTGACGATAAAGGGGGGGGATTGGTGTGACAGCGCTGGGATAATTCTCTTAATATGTCACACGTCAAACATTTAAAATATTGTTTTTATTTTATTTTATTGAAGGTATTATAAAAATACTGTATCAAGAAAAACAACAAAATGAAGAAAATGTTATATTTAACAATTTTTTATATTTTTAGAAAAATCAATTAATATATTAATTATTTATAACCTATAAAAGCTTGATTGGTATATCTTTTTATACCTTTGTAATATAACTAATCACCATTTATATCAATTTATATAAAATAAATATTTTAATTTTTATATTTTTATTTATTAAATAATTTTTTTAGTATAACTTTTTCACAGTAGTGGTTAAGTCAATTATTTTATCTAAATAATTAAACAAAATTATTTTAATATTATAATTTTTCTTTCGATACGCATACTTTTCAATGATTTTAAATTTATTTCTATCTATAACATTTAAAAATATTGCATTTTGTCTATTAAAATATAATTTATAAAATTTTCGTATTGTAATTTTTTAAACAGCATATTTTATCATTTAGAATTTTAGTACTTTCAATTTGATTTATATTTTAAACCAATTTTTTAAAATAGAATAATGTAAAATTTTTAGTATGATCATCAAATTTAATACTGGTATCATTTGTTAGAATGGAAAATTTTAAATTTGCAGAAATGTTAATTTTTTTTTTTGTAATTAATTTTTGGAGTGAACCAAATTTGATAAAGTGTTTTTAGTTATAAATTTTTTTTATAAAATTATTTATATAAAATAAATTTTTGAGGCTAGAATTGTTTTAATACTTCAATTATATTAAATTTTCTTATAACCATATCGTTTATTCCATTACTTTATCATTTTTATTTGGATACATCCTAGCTCTTTGTTGAATAACACAGAACTTTTCATTTATAGTGTAATCATTAATTTATGTAAAAAATATGCAATATTAAACTATATAATAAATTATTATTTAATATAATAGATTAGGTTATGTTTAAATTCAACCATTTCTTTACAATTGTCATATCAATATTCGTGATGTAATTATTTAATTAAGTTTTAAATNTAAATTCAACCATTTCTTTACAATTGTCATATCAATATTCGTGATGTAATTATTTAATTAAGTTTTAAATCATACAGATTTAAACCACATTTTATTGTTGTTATGTAATTAAATATGTTTGTATCAATTAAATTAGGAATAAGATCTTTCAACATTCTTATATTTGTATTTTATTCTCGTTGTTACCAGTGGTTCGTCAATTTGCAAACAACTTAATTATGGTTGGTCNAATTCTTATATTTGTATTTTATTCTCGTTGTTACCAGTGGTTCGTCAATTTGCAAACAACTTAATTATGGTTGGTCAGCCTGGGAACATTACATGGCTGCCGACATCGTCAAGAAGACGAACTAATCGCTGAGCCGCAACCACTGATACACTTTTTTTAACATACGCGACGTACGTAAACATACGGTGTTCAAACGACCACTGCGCTATTCTTACTGAGGTGGCAATCCCTAAGGAGGTAAAAGACCACGCCGACCCTCCGCCACAACATCTTCTCGCTGAGTACAGTCCAATAAAAAAGAACAACCCTTCTAAACGTAGAGTAAAATGGGGACCCCAATATCTGGACTGAGTTGCTTCAAGCATCTGCTGTTTCGGGGGAATTGAATGGTCATTAATGCCAGAATGTCAAATATTTAACATACTGCATCAGAGAAGACGGCTTCCTGACATAATTTTTNTGAATGGTCATTAATGCCAGAATGTCAAATATTTAACATACTGCATCAGAGAAGACGGCTTCCTGACATAATTTTTCTACATCACATAAATTTCATTCCTCCACGAACATATTGAAATAAGGTAAATACAATTATTTTACTAACCTACCTTTGTACCGTTATTATACATATATGTATTTCAACCCTTCTCGTTGTTACCTGGTAATGTACATGGTAAAACATAATCAATGTGACTGATATATGTTTAAATTTTCTTAATCTCAAACAGCACGAAAATAAAATAATATATTTATCACGATATCTATTTCAGAATATACTTACATAATCTGCACACTACCAAATCCAATACACGAATAAATCATAATCATACAGCCCACAACCGTAGAAGTTTGAGTAGCTTGTTGGATAACAAAACTGAACGCTGATATTGTTGCCAGAGTTCCACAAACAGAAAGCTTCCTTACCTGCAACGAAGTTATTTTATTTAAGGAGGAGGAACAATATAATATAAGTACGTTAGCTAAACAGTTACTGTTACTCACTTGAACTTAAACGAAAAGCAGTCAGTCTCATTTAATTTGACTTGCAAATTTTGTGTCAAAACACAATTGAGGTTTTTTTTGCTCGATAGTTTTTTGATCAGAATGATCTAATATACGTAATTTGAGATTATTAAATAATACAGTAAAAGTGTTATGGAATTTAGTTTTGCCATGAAAATTATATTATCATATTACACTAAGCAGAAAACACTGAAATATACAAAAGTAAAAAATAGTGGCAACTAGAATATTATGAAAAAAGTATACAACTAACCTGTATTACACAACTTATAATATAAATAGCCACACTTTTAAGTTTTGCTATACACTGGCAATCAAAACCTGTGATAACAAATTCCATTTTATTAAAAACTAAGCAAATAAACTTACACAGAAATAGATTCTGTTTATATCACTTATTTACTCTCTTCCGCTTCGTGAGTAACTGACAACTGACGTGCCTGGTTCTGAGATTTGAATCGTTGTGTGTCTCGTAGACTGAGAATAACATAAACCGAGTCGTCACTTTACCAGTTCCTGTTGTTCCTTTGAGCAATCTCAAGACTCCCTTCATTACCTGTTCTTTACAAAAGTCAATTTCCCCTTCTATAACTGGTTTGAATATTTCCTTTGTTTGAAATTGATACAAATGCATGTAATGAAACAAGATACTTGATCAAATATATGTTATGTAAACTAAGTATTTGTGCTATATCTACTTCAGGAAACTGTAGGATCACACCTCTTTGAATTATTTACAAAATTTTAATTATATTAGAAGAGAACTTCCCGACTTCTATTAAATATTTTNAGTGAACTTCTCGACTTCTGTTAAAAAAAAATTTTCTGAAATGAAAAATGTAATACTCTAAGGTATTTTTAGATTTCCGCTTGTAGTTATTAATGCTTAAAGTAAAATCCTCCATAAATTCATGGAGTATTCATAGAGAAAATTATTCTCTAAATTTTATCCAATATGGTAGCAGGTCAGCCTAAGATAGCATTAATAATTTGTGGTCGTGTTAACGTCACTCGGAATCTATAATCGAATATCTATAAAATAACAATGTTTTAATAACAATTTGGAATAAAATTGTATACTTAATAAAAATATTTGTATTTTGTTACTAACAAATAACTATTTGTATATGTTCCAGGTGCTAAAGTTATTTATTTTATTTTCTTACTGGTTTTATAGTTTCTGTACAAACTTGGTAACTAAGCAAATGTTACAGGACAAAATGTCATCGAATTAACTTAACACTATTAAAAATAAAACTTAAACCTTTCCAACCATGTGTAAAAGGGTGCATCATAAAGCGAGCCAACAGCCCACCCAATACTAGTTAAGAATGCTTTTAATTTGTTGACATACAACAGAAATCGTCATACAAGTTAAAAATTAATAACATTTCTATTTAACAGAAATTGATTTTAAAAAGCTTGCAGAATATAAAACACGCACAAGTGATACTCACTACAGTGACAGACAGTATTTTCTTCCTGATGAAGAAGTCCGCAAGTAGAGAAAAAACGTAAATTACCACCACTTTTGCACCACTTATAAGAGATGTGAGGTATCCTGAATGTTCGGCGTCTGTATGTAGCACATCTGAAAATAATTACAAAACATAACAAAGGTAATAAAAAAACAAAATACTCTTTTTTGTGTGTTAAACATAAAAAAACCGGAGCTCACAAATAAACATTTGCACTCCTTGCACGTTAACTACTGAAATACCTTAAGAAAATCTAACATGACTGCACGTATTTGACACTACAAAGACACAGAGGGCGTGCGGACGAGTGTGTAGCAATTCTGCTAATGTTAGTTCAGTTTTTAATCACTAGCGGCAGCACTAGAACTGTAGAGAAAATGATGGAGGTGACACATTATTTTTTTCGGCAGTGTAAGTGGTTTTCAAATGTATTGG
Organism: Clitarchus hookeri; assembly: GCA_002778355.1. NCBI lineage: Eukaryota > Metazoa > Arthropoda > Insecta > Phasmatodea > Phasmatidae > Clitarchus > Clitarchus hookeri. The sequence goes on along the minus strand of NQII01003481.1, from coordinate 177,225 downwards.
CAACAAGAGAGCATGGGTGAGGTGCAGAGAATATCGAGGGCAGAAACCGCAACACCGTCATGTGTAACAATGACAGTATTATTTGACAAGTTTGAGAGGGATGGAACTATGTGTTATGTGAAGAAAGGACGGAGAGGCAAGAAAAAAATGACAACGGACAAACGAAATTGGAGGCTGTGTTAAGCACATTCACACATTCCTCCGGGAAGCCGAAGTCCACTTAGCAAGCTGCACGTGAGTCAGATGTCAGTTAATCAAGTGTTCATCGCGTTTTAAAGCAAATAAAGTGTAGACCCTAGATTCCCACGCTACTTCATGCTATGAATAAAGATGAACCAGATAGGCGTGTCGAATATTGTCAGTAAGTTGTGAACATGGGCATCATAGAAAATTTTCCTGGCGTCCCTCTTTTGTCCAATGTGGTAAAACTTGAATTGGATGCAACTGTCAGGCGCCACAAACGTGCGTACTGGGGAGAAAAAATCCCCACATTGCAGTAGAGCAAACAGTTAATTTTCCTGGGTTGTTAGTGAGGTGCAGTTTTTCTGTGAGAGGACTCTTTGGGACATTCTTAAATATAAATGTCACCACACCATGTAGCGCAATTTTATGTCTTCCCATACTCCTTTGTTCGACATATTTTTATGGTCTATTTTGCAGACGTTCACATACACTGTGCTTTTGCAGATGGTCACCCGCTCACACAACAATTGATTTTTCACACTTTCGAGCTATTTTCATAGAAACGACAGGTACCTGAGGATATTCGCGATGGAACCATCCATCCATCTGAAATCACAGTAGCATGTCCAAACATTGAAAATGTTTAGTGTTTTATATTTAGAGTCGCGTGATGAACTGATCTATGCCACATTATTCCCAAACAATAACAATGTACATTACTTAATTGTGATTTGCAAGTGAAGTGTCAATGGGGCAGAAATACACAGTCTTTTCCAATTTTTATTTTGTAACAGTGTTTGTCAATTGTCTTTCATTTCCTATTCTCGCCTGCAATAAGATGTGAAAACCACTGGCAGCTACTTTTTTTTTCAGATTTCCGTGTCCGGCGAATCACATTTCTCATCTGCACTTTTTGCTGGCAGCATGTCTTCCTGGTATTTGTTTTCTAGATCATTATACTGAGAATTTGTTATGCGGTTCCACTTGTGACAGTCGCCCAACGCGTTAATGCCGGTGTCGTAACATGTCAGACTTTTACCTAGAAACGTTGCTATCCCACAGGACCTAAATCCAGGATTGTGCAGCTGGAAAAAAAAGATGTTATCTGCATTTCAACGATAGGCGTTCATATTTTATTATGCTTCTATGACCATCACACTATACAGGGTACAGAACATATCAAAACATATTATATATTCATACCTTAATATCCATTTACCATGTATTTAGTAATAAGTATTATAGTCATCATGTGCACATTACAAAGGAAGAAACTGAAACAATACACAATTCACACCTGTGTGAGCTGTTGTCCAATACAATGCAAGGTCGTATTTACGGGTAGCTGCAAGTGGTTCATGCATTTCAGTTTGTTCGATAAACCGAATGATCTTTGATTAGAGAACATATACATTAATTCCAAATATTTTTAGCAAAAGAAATACCAGCGAATTTTTCAGTTATGCCATCTTCTGATGGCATGTGGCACTTTCCACACAACAGTAATGTTAATGTGGTACCACCGAGCAATACAATACCGAACTCTGTATTATTCATCGATAACTTCGTCCTTGGCTAGTGCACGCTTAATTATATTATATAAGGTGGTGCACCGTCGTATTGCTACCACATCTGTTCTCTGATGGTGAGTGGAACTTCCTCCAGTAATTGTGGCAATCAGATATGCATGAAATCATAAAATAAAAAGTCTGATACATTTCGGCAGTAAGAATGGGCCAATAACATTGTCCCTTACTATACCAGCACAAATTTTAATTGCAAACCGGTGCTGGTAGCCACTCATTACAGTTGTTATGTGTTTTGGAGTTACCCCACATACGGACATTTGTACTGTTGCAAAAGCCTTCCTATGTATGCGTGGTTTCATCTGTAAACATAACAATTGCCGGGAAATCAGGATCAATTTCAGACTACTGCATGAACCATCAGCAAAATTCTAGCCGAGGTCCATAAAATGCTAGTCCCATTTGCTTATANGTATCCTGAATGTTCGGCGTCTGTATGTAGCACATCTGAAAATAATTACAAAACATAACAAAGGTAATAAAAAAACGAAATACTCTTTTTTGTGTGTTAAACATAAAAAAAACCGGAGCTCACAAATAAACATTTGCACTCCTTGCACGTTAACTACTGAAATACCTTAAGAAAATCTAANAAAAAACCGGAGCTCACAAATAAACATTTGCACTCCTTGCACGTTAACTACTGAAATACCTTAAGAAAATCTAACACGACTGCACGTATTTGACACTACAAAGACACAGAGGGCGTGCGGACGAGTGTGTAGCAATTCTGCTAATGTTAGTTCAGTTTTTAATCAGTAGCGGCAGCACTAGAACTGTAGAGAAAATGGTGGAGGTGACACGTTATTTTTTTCGTGCAGTGTAAGTGGTTTTCAAATGTATTGGCAACAAGAGAGCATGGGTGAGGTGCAGAGAATATCGAGGGCAGAAACCATAACACCGTCATGTGTAACAATGACAGTATTATTTGACAAGTTTGAGAGGGATGGAACTATGTGTTATGTGAAGAAAGGACGGAGAGGCAAGAAAAAAATGACAACGGACAAACGAAATTGGAGGCTGTGTTAAGCACATTCGCACATTCCTCAGGGAAGCCCAAGTCCACACAGCAAGCTGCACGTGAGTCAGATGTCAGTTAATCAAGTGTTCATCGCGTTTTAAAGCAAATAAATTGTAGACCCTAGATTCCCACGCTACTTCATGCTATGAACAAAGATGAACCAGATAGGCGTGTCGAATATTGTCAGTAGGTTGTGAACATGGGCATCATAGAAAATTTTCCTGGCGTCCCTCTTCTGTCCAATGTGGTAAAATTTGAATTTAATGCAACTGTCAGGCACCACAAACGTGCGTACTGGGGAGAAAAAATCCCTGCATTGCAGTAGAGCAAACAGTTAGTTTTCCTGGGTTGTTAGTGAGGTGCAGTTTGCCTGTGAGAGGACTCTTTGGGACATTCTTAAATATAAATGTCACCACACCATGCAGCGCAATTTTATGTCTTCCCATACTCCTATGTTCGACATATTTTTATGGTCTATTTTGCAGACGTTTACATACACTGTGTATGGTCACCCGCTCACACAACAATTGATTTTTCACACTTTCGAGCTATTTTCATAGAAACGACAGGTACCTGAGGATATTGGCGATGGAACCATCCATCCATCTGAAATCACAGTATCATATCCAAACATTGAAAATGTTTAGTGTTTTATATTTAGAGTCGCGTGATGAACTGATCTATGCCACATTTTTCCCAAACAATAACAATGTACATTACTTAATTGTGATTTGCGAGTGTCAATGGGGCAGAAATACACAGTCTTATCGGATTTTTATTTTGTAACAGTGTTTGTCAATTGTCTTTCATTTCCTATTTTCGCCTGCAATAAGATGTGAAAACCACTTGCAGCTACTTTTTTTTTCAGATTTCCGTGTCCGGCGAATCCCATTTCTCATCTGCACTTTTTGCTGGCAGCATGTCTTCCTGGTATTTGTTTTCTAGATCATTATACTGAGAATTTGTTATGCGGTTCCACTTGTGACAGTCGCCCAACGCGTTAATGCCGGTGTCGTAACATGTCAGACTTTTGCCTAGAAACGTTGCTAGCCCACAGGACCTAAATCCAGGATTGTGCAGCTGGAAAAAAAAAGATGTTATCTGCATTTCAACGATAGGCGTTCATATTTTATTATGCTTCAATGACCACCACACTATACAGGATACAGAACATATCAAAACATATTATATATTCATACCTTAATATCCATTTACCATGTTTTTAGTAATAAGTATTATAGTCATCATGTGCACATTACCAAGGAAGATACTGAAACAATAGACAATTCACACCAGGGCGAGCTGTTGTCCAATACAATGCAAGGTCGTATTTACGGGTAGCTGCAAGTGGTTCATGCATTTGCGTTTGTTCGAGAAACCGAATGATCTTTGGTTAGAGAACATATACATTAATTCCAGATATTTTTAGCAAAAGAAATACCAGCGAATTTTTTAGTTATGCCATCTGCTGATGGCATCTGGCACTTTCCACACAACAGTAATGTTAATGTGGTACCACCGAGCAATACAATACTGAACTCTGTATTATTCATCGATAACTTCATCCTTGGCTAGTGCACGCTTAATTCTATTATATAAGGTGGTGCTCCGTCGTATTGCTACCACATCTGTTCTCTGATGGTGAGTTGAACTTCCTCCAGTAATTGTGGCAATCAGATATGCATGAAATCATAAAATAAAAAGTCTGATACATTTCGGCAGTAAGAATGGGCCAATAACATTGTCCCTTCATATACCAGCCCAAATTTTAATTGCAAACCGGTGCTGGTAGCCACTCATTACAGTTGTTATGTGTTTTGTAGTTACCCCACATACGGACATTTATACTGTTGCAAAAGCCTTCCTATGTATGCGTGGTTTCATCTGTAAAGATAAAAATGGCCGGGAAATCAGGATAAATTTCAGACTACTGCATGAACCATCAGCAAAATTCTAGCCGAGGTCCATAAAATGCTAGTCCCATTTGCTTATACCATACGCACGTGTTATGGTCACAGCAGCTGTTCATGGAGAACATGTCACACTGTGCCATTCGATGCAGCCATTCTCCGCGCTATCGCTTTGGTGCTGGTCGAAGTGTTGTCCGTTACATTTCCATAGACCGCTTCTTCAAAGTGCGAAGTGCGGACGTATCTCGGTCGTCAGAGTTCCACATCAACGCTGAAACGTTTCCGTTTCCCGTAGAAGCTGTGGAAGGTGTGCTAAAGTTTGGTGATTCGACTAACGTCATGCAGGGTATTTCTTTTGTGGACACACGCAGCTGCCCTGCCGTTACGTCTCACTTCACCATACACCAAGGCCATGGCAGTCATTTTAGAATTTGTGAACTCGCCCATTTTCACACCTGCAGTACCTAGTGAAGTGAAGAAGTTACAGACTGCGAATAACAGGCCCCTCGGGCAGACGGGGTGGTCCACTACACTGCTCAGGATGGGGAAAGGGGAACTGGCTATGATGTGTAACATCGTGCATCATACCACTAAGATGTGTTTTCTACCGGGAGGAACACGTGTTGCCTACCCACCAGGCCATGGCCTTCCTACCACTGTAACCATTGTTTGCGATTTACATGGAAACTGTGGATCCTAGAGAGTTGCAAATAGGGTGCATTTTGTGCTAATTACGACACCTTCTTCATCCGACGTTATCCACAATCAATTTAACCTCACAGTGTAAAGGTTGCATGCAATCTATTTGCACCATCCCCCATTATTTACATTATATGGGCGTGTATAACATACGATAAGTTACCTTTATCAATGATCTTAGTTTAATTAATCCGTATACCCATTTGTCATCCTTTTACACAATGAGTTTGGATAACATCACTCATAATATGCTTTTGGCCCTCCACCTTTAAAGTTTTCTACAGCCCTTAATATTTGATATAGACCACGTGTGTTCTTTCTTTGTCATTCTTCTTCTGTTCTGGTCACGAATCACGTCTCCGAGTTGAATAAAAATTTATTTATACAAACATAGGAGGATTCACAGCCCACGTATTACCACTTTTCCTCGGAAACAACATGACACCGGGGTATTGCGAAAATAATTGAAAACTATGCCCTGTATGAAAAATCGATTGGTGGTAATCCCATGTCCCCGAACATGCTGGAGGTAAGGTTATGGGGAATGAGCTTTGAAATGGCAAATGTGAATGTGGGTCGTACAAGGTATCGTTGGATCGATCGTCTAAAAGCAAAAAACCACACTTACAAAGACACATTTTTTTCTGACGTGCATAGTTTAAACACAATAAAATTAATCATTAAAGCATATGGTTTGTGACGTGCGTTGTTTATGCACAATTGTAAGTAATCGCAAACTAATTTTTTCTTCCTACAATAAAAGAGAAATAAGTTAAAAATGTTGTGTTTCTCGCGGCGTGCATACATAGTTTAAGTACAATCAAAAGTACGTCAGGTGTACAGTAAATATCGGTATGATGTGGGTGAACTACCGTGAACTGGGAACTGGAAACACTCATTCGCACACAGCACTCTTTATAAGTGCTCTAAATCTCGACCATTCTATATCAGACACGAGTCTGCTTTCCGTTTTACATTCGCGATTGCTCTTTGGATCTCAGTACTGGTGAGGGAATCCGCAGGCTGCTGTGATTCTGTCTTTAATGCAATTTTAAACGAATGACTGTTGGTTTACTTGTATTATGACTGCCAGTTAACTTGTATTTAAATCCTATAGTTCCTGTTAGTGGTAGATGGCCTATCTGCTTGCTGCTAAGTGATGCCTTATTCTCTGCTAGAAACAGTCTAATGCAGCACTACGTGACAAGCGGATACGCCTTCTATCATTTACAGTAGCTACAGGTTTTGCATNTCAAATCCTATAGTTCCTGTTAGTGGTAGATGGCCTATCTGCTTGCTGCTAAGTGATGCCTTATTCTCTGCTTTTTTTAGAAACAGTCTAATGCAGCACTACGTGACAAGCGGATACGCCTTCTATCATTTACAGTAGCTACAGGTTTTGCATGCTAACAATCTTAATTTCAATCATTCAGACATTTATTCTATTTACATTGCAACTATTAATAGTGTGTGTTGTTTCAGTGTCAGACGTTCTCTGTCTGTGGAGTTGCTTTCTGCATGAGATGCCATTTACAAACGAAGAAGCATTTTGTACCCTGATGATACTAGGAGAATGTCGTCGAAACTGCGGAGCTGGTGCCCGTTTGTACGCAGAGAGGTACCCACAGTGCGTTCATCATCAGTACAATGTCTTCCAGCGTTAAGCATGTCGCATCCACAAATTAAGGCTAGTGCAACCGACACGCAACAAATGCCGTCGTATGAGACGATCTGCGATAGACGAGAGGGCTGTATTTTAACTTGCTGGCACGGTAGTTATTCCTCATTTTTTTACACTAAGTGTTGCCGCGACTCACGATTGTCTTAAAGTATAGTGTGGACAAACCTCGCTGATGAATGTCCATATCCGTACCATGAACAGCCTCAACAAGAACTTGGGAATAATGACTTTGCAAAGAGAATTGATTTCTGCAACTGGTACCTAAGCAAGTACTGTGATTTCCGTCGCAGCATTTTGTGGCCTGGTGAGGCCACATTCAAGAGTAATGGTGATGTTATTATACATAATACCAATTACTGATCTGCATTCAACCCACATTGTCTCCGTCAAGTTAATAACCAGCATGTGTGGATCTTTAATACTTGGTGTAGCCTTCTTGGACATCGTGTCATAGGAAGACACGAAATATAGAATCTGAGAAGCATGATGATCTCTCAGCTGTGCTGAGGTCCGCCGAGTAATCGCGAACGTAATAAGAGCTGAGTCGCGTCTGATATAGAATAGTTGACATTTCGAACACTTATGAAGAGTTATGGGTGTGACTGAGTGTTCTCAGTTCCCGTTACACAGTGGTTCTTTCACACTATACCGGTATTTACAGTACACCCTACGTACTTAAGCAGGGTATAAACGCCAGAAAGACATAATGTTTTGTTGATTTATTTTTGATTGTAGTAAGAATACCAATAATTTTCGATCATTTTCATTGTACGTAAAACACGAACGTCTAAATGATATGCTTACATGATAAATTTTATTGTACGTAAACTATGCACGTCAGAAGACTACAGTCTTAGTAAATGATTCCTGTTAGACGATCTATCCAAAAACCCATATTCAATCCTTGTTCTAACTCGCAATTTCAAAGCTCAACTCCAGTACCCATACCAACAGTGTGTTCCGGGATTACTTTTAATCGATGATTCGTATAGGGTATAGTTAGCAAAAATTTTCGCCAACATCTGTGGTGTTTTTTCCGAGAAAAAGGTGTGATACATGTGGTGTGAATCAGCCTGTTTATATATATACACATACTTGTGTGTGTCTATATATTGTAATATATTGTACCGTCATAAATTTGGGGCTATATTAATATTTAATAAATTTATTTGTTTACGTATTCTCAAGTCGTAATCTGATTTCACGTATGTTAATTTTGAGTGGTGCATTACTAATAATAATTACTATGTATATTCGCAGCTCATATAATTTTCAGATATTCTTTTGTTGTACAACACATTAATATGTTTTTTCAGTTAATTTTTTTTTTTAATGTGTTTAGGAAGCCTTAGTTTCTGATCAGTTGTTGATCCGTTGCCATCATAACTAAGTAATGTAATTTGATATTCTTNCAGTTAATTTTTTTTTTTAATATGTTTAGGAAGCCTTAGTTTCTGATCAGTTGTTGATCCGTTGCCATCATAACTAAGTAATGTAATTTGATATTCTTGCCTTTGGCACTGTAGTGTTTGGTATGTTTCGTCGGCGCAATTAAATTAAGTTTAAGAATAAGAATTTTAACAATCTTGGTTTTAGACGGCAGCAGGATGCTGACCCGCGTTCGTTCAACCAGCAAAGATCTTTAATTTAGTTTAAATATAAGAACGCGGGTTCGTACCTGTAAACAGGCCGTCTTGAAGGAGACGAAGACGCGATAGCCAGAATAGGAATAAGCATGCCTGTATCAGTAACCATCCCCGTAAATTTGGAGTTTTGTATAAATATGTTGTGGCTGTATTAGCAATATAAACTTGGTGGCGTAATTATTGTGTCCCACGAGGAAATGCCTAGATGAATCAAGGGGTTTACTACTGCCGACGATCAGATCACCCAGAATTTCAATAGCAACCAGATATCTGCATATTGTATACAGGATGATTCTAAAATCACTGGACAAACATTGAGTGGTTGTAGAGCTCACTTAAACAATTAAACAAACAATTATTGTATAGGAATATTAGGGCGGAAGTGACGCGTTGAGGCACAAACACTAAAATAACACATGAAATGCAACACAGTGTTTATTTACAACGTCGNCCGGATGATTCTAAAATCACTGGACAAACATTGAGTGGTTGTAGAGCTCACTTATACAATTAAACAAACAATTATTGTATAGGAATATTAGGGCGGAAGTGACGCGTTGAGGCACAAACACTAAAATAACACATGAAATGCAACACAGTGTTTATTTACAACTTCGCCGCTAAATGCCTTTTTACAGCAATGTTTATAATAGTTGCTCAAAATTGCTACCACCGACAGTAATGTAAGCTTGGTAGCGTCGGGGGAGTGATGCTGATGCTGATGCAACAGGTCACTAGCGCACCGTTTGACTGCCCTCAACTATCACCACTGTCAGTCAATCACGCCATATGTAGAGGTCCCCAAACATGTGCGACTGTTGGTGGTTGCATTTCCAGCAACTGTTTTAACATTTTCTGTACTGAATCCCTCGTTACGTATGCTGCTACTGAACATTTTATGTTTCCGTTAATGTGTTTTTTTTTTTTTGTGTTTGTGCCTCAACGCGTCACTTCCACCCATATATTGCTATTCAATAATTGTTTGTTTTATTGAGCTCTTTCACCCCCCCTCCTGGTTTAGAATCATCCGGTATAATCAGTTATGTCAAGGAATGATTTTTTTCAAAGAGGCAGAGATGAATTTCTTATAACTTGTAGTGACAATATCTAATTTAACTACGGACACCCTGCCATGGTCACTTTGCAATACCCTGAGCTGCTCTGGAGAAGAGAGATAAAGTAATTAGAATTTATTCTGAAAGTGTAAAATTTTAATTGCCAGGCATAAAGTTAATGTAATATATCAGTCACCAGAGGGTTTGTGATGCTGAGGCCAAAAATTAAATCGTGTTTAAAAACTGAGCACACATTTAATGTCATAAATAGTTTGGAAAAAAGGATGCTAATTAAAATTCACTTTTTGCTTGAAAAGTCTCTGCTGATTTATGATTTAAAGTAGAAATAATATCTATTCCTCATACTGGTATTTCGTGCTATTTAATAATTGCGTTTTGTAGTATTATTTGTGTGTGTTTTCGTGTCACACATCTGTCTCTACACTGCATTCAGTCTGCGCAGCTCTACATAATATAAGTATCTATATATGTTGTCGCAAGTAGCGTTTGCATCACTATACACCCCTAATCGCCTATGAAATAATTAATTGCCCCAACTACTTAACCCTTGCCCTAAAAACCCAGCCACATTAACAAACTTACCCCTCGGAAAAATTCTAATTTTAATCTTTACATTTCCAGATTTTCACTACAATTTTACGTACTTTTTCTCGAAAATGGCAAATTTACAGAATACATAGGTGAAATTTTCGTTTTTTCTTGGCACGTCTGCACGCCTTGTCAGGTCTCTAGAAATACACTCTCGATGATATTTAATACAAAATATAATTACCTTATTTATATAAAGATAGTATGACACCATTGTTTGCCTCGATGGCTTTATTTTAATCATGAGCGAAAGTTAAGGAGGCTGAGAAGCCATTTTCCATTTTGGATTTGTGTGGCATAAACGAAATGTATGCATTAAAATGTTTAACAAACATGATGAGTAGAAAATAATACCCCACATTTGAAGGTCTATAATATCAAACCAAACAACCGACAAACTCGATTTACTAATACAATGAACCGCAGAACGCAGACTTTTTTTACCATGCATTCATATGTGTTCAATGTCACCAACATAAGCCACCCGAACGACATCTACGTGATAATCAAACTTGTTCCACGCTCTTGTCAGCATGTCCGGTGTTGCGGTTTGGATGGCGTTCGTATCTATCAGTATTCACTGTGCTGACAAAAGTCATGGGATAGCAATATGCAAATATACAGATGGCAGTAGCATCGCATATAATATGTATAAATGGGCAGTGCATTGGTTGGGCTTTCATTTGTATTCAAGAGATTCATGTGAATAGGTGTCTGGTGTGATTATGGCCGCACGACGGGAATTAACAAACTTTGAACGCGGAATGGGAGTTGTAGCTCGACGCATGGGACATTCCATTTCGGAAATGGTTAGGGAATTCAGCATTCCGAGATCCACAGTGTCAAGAGTGTGCCGATAATACCTAATTTCAGGCAAAACCTCCCACCATGGACAACGCAGTGGCCGACCGCCTGCCCTTAATGACCGAGACCAATGACGTATGTGCAGAATGGTCAGTGTTAACATACAAGCAACACTGCGTGAAATAACCGCAGGTATCAATGTGGGACGTACGACGGACGTGTCCGTCAGGACAGTGCGGGGAACTTTGGCTGTACTCGACTATGCCAGCAGAAGACCGACTCAAGTGCCTTTACTAACAGCATGACATCGCCTGCAGTGCCTCTCCTGGGCTCGTGACCATATCAGCTGGACCTTGCACGACTGGAAAACCGTGGCTTGGTCAGATTAGTCCCAATTTCAGTTAGTAAGAGCAGGTGGTAGGGTTCAAGTGTGGCTCAGACCCCACGAATCCATGGACCCAAGTTTTCAACAAGGAACTGTGCAAGCTAGTGGTTGCTCCATAATGGTGTGGCCTGTTTTTACATGGAATGGACTGGGTCCTTTGGTTCAACTGAACCGATATTAGACTGGAAAGTGTTATGTTCAGCTACTTGGAGACCACTTGCAGCCATTCATGGACTTTATGTACCCACACAACGATGAATGTTTTATGGATGACAATGTGCCTTGTCACCAGGCCACAACTGTTCGCTATTGGTTTGAAGAACATTTTGGACAATTCCAGCGAATGATTTGGCCAACAAGATTACCCGACATGAATCAGATCAAACATTTATGGGACATCATCGAGAGGTCCGTTCGTACACAGAATCCTGCACCGGCAACATTTTCGCAATTATGGACGTCTATAGAGGCAGCATGGCTCGATATTTCTGCCGTTGACTTCCAACGACTTGTTGAGTCCATGCCACGTCGAGTTGCTGCACTTCACCGGGCAAAAGGAGGTCCGACACTATATTATGAGGTATCCCATGACTTTTGTGTAATTGGTGAGGTGGTTGTGAGCTCGCATTTGTCACGTCAATGTGAAGGGGAGTGTCTGATGTTTCCTTTATGAGCCAAGAGCGTCTGTCCTCGCACTATGAGCGTGTGTTATTGGCTAGTCAGCATCACGACTGCGACGGATCCACAGAAGCCGTTCTATTTTATTCAGTACATTAATGTGAATCGGTTACGACAGTTCAACGTGAATTGCGTCGCAAATACGGACGTCGTCCTCCGGATTGATGGAGTATCATACGTTGGTCTCGTCAGTTTCGTAACGCAGGGTTCCATTGTAAAGGCAAAGGTCCCGTGCAGCCACATGTGTCCGAAGATAATGTGTAACTAATTAAACAAGCGTTCGTTTGCAGTCCGAGAATATCAACTTGATAAGCTAGCGGGGAAATGCGAATCCGTCAATCGACGGTATGGACAGTGTTGCAAAAGCGATTGCTGAGCAAACCATACATGTTACAGCTTGTAAAGGCTCATACTGAAAAGGATAAAGAACTGAGACGTGATTTCTGCGCGTTCTTTCTTGTCCAGAACCAGGTAGAAGATGCCTTCATGTCTATGCTGGTTTTTACAGATAAAGTGACGTTCTATACAAATGGTAAGGTGAACCGGCACAACGTGATGAACATATTATGAAAATGACATAACAAAAAGACATAGAATGCACTTGGTGGCTTAAATAAAACATGGCAAATGTGAGGAATCCGCATACTTCCCCCGCACTTCATCGGTGCCTGCATGTAATGACCAGACCTCCGCGTCGCGGAATGCACAACTGTTGTGTAAGTCGTACAAGGGTCTGGATATTATAGTGTATTCCTAAATATTTAATCAACTGAATCGATCGAGCCTCTATGAATGAATGTCATTTTATAGTGTATATATGGTAGCATGAGTATATTTTCCCCTTCAGTTTCAGAAAGCACCCAAACACAGGATGAAGATGTTCACATTTCACCATGCGAACATTTATGCAAGTGTCACATCCAGTCACTCCGCCATTGAATACATCTACTAGGATTTTGGCTATGTACGCGCAAGGAACCTGCTCTCTTCACCACGTACCCAGAAACATGTATTCCCGCCAAAAATTAGAGCATGGGACCTATTTCTGCTTGCACGAAAACTCCCATCGACAGCACACGACAGACTTCGCAGTTTCTGAATGAGACAGGTAAATGCTCGAGACAGATGGCCAGATATTGGCGACCGTATCGTCAATACCATGTAACCGCGATAATTACCATGACACAAGATACAGTGCCTGCCGATGGATATGCCTCCGGCTCTGGAATCAAATCAGTGCACACATGCTGGCGTCACCACCGGCCAGCGATGTGTATTCCCAAGGCTCATAACAGTTCTACAGCAGTCGAACCTGTATTGATGAGGAGGATGTTGGTCCTGCTGTTAATGAGTCTGACGTCACCAAGGTGTAAGTCATCGAGCAGAGGATAAACAAGGAAATAGGCCTACGGTTCAGCAGCAATGCAACAGAGGGGCTATATGAAACCAGTGCGTTTGCGTATGACAATGGAAGTTCCAGTGGACCCGCGACTTGTGTAAACAGATTACAGCTGCGTCCTGTTATGCATGAATATCTTTTCGTTCTACTTGATAGCGTAATATAAACAACAATCTGAGAAAAAACATGCACTCTCTTTGCACAATCAGGGCTTCTAAATAATTGGTAAAAACAGAAACAATTAATTTTTTTAAGGCTTGAAATATTAAATGTTGTGTAATACATTTTGTAAAATATGAATTAAAGTGGAAACTATCTGTGATGCCACCACAATCACCACATCGAATGTTATCATGAGTCCTTGACCTTGAGTTTTGAACGATCTTTGATGACATTCTAAAACAGAAAAAAACCAAATTCTAAGATAATAAATTACATTACAGACCAACATCGTACGACCTTTGCCATTGGGCAGCTCAGAAAGAGAAGCGATAATCAACAGAATGATATACTTTGCTTGATACAGGCAAGAACACATGTAAATATTATAAATATTTTCTGATAAATATAAATAAGGCTAATAGAAAAAATAATACCTTATGTAAATAAAACGTATTGGGGCATTATGAGAACATGTGCATACCCTATTTAAATGAGGAGATGACTCAGATATCTGGAGAACTCGCAGGTACTAATTTGAGACTTGAATGAAAAAATTTTGTTTTGATGAACAAATCCAAATATATTGACAGAGAAGGAAACCATCACGGATGATAGCATCATCGCTATCTTTCTTTGATGATGACATGAAAACTTTGATTTCTGTCCTCGATACTAAATGACTGCACTGCTGCTTAAAAGTGAGGAATAATCCAAATATTCAATAACAAATTTTAAATAACAAAAAACACATTCAGCTAGGTTATAGAAACTGCCCAGAATTTGGGAGGCAAGTGCGGTGAGGGGAGCGCAGGTATGTTAATTTCATGTATACCTCATATAATGCCCATATACCTGAATATACCCTCACATCTCAGACAACTAAATAACTATGTTTTATCATTTAGCTCACCAGTTATAGTAATTGCTCCCTTCCATGAATCTATTAAGTTAACTAAGATAGGTAAATCAAAAAGGGTGGAGTGCTGCCTTACGCGCACGGTACCTCGTTCTTATATGTATGGGAAAATCAATATACTCTAGCCCCATATAGTACACAAAATATTAAAAATATTAACCGCCCTTCGAATTGTTTAGCAGATAATGGGAGGAGCTAGCAACACCAAAGTCCCTGGAGGAATAACAACTGAAAGACGTAACACGTCACGATGGCAGTCGTGAAGTAACAAAATGGTCATTGAGTAAGTGATACTCTAACGAACGAAGAGTGAAACAAATATGGCTGTCGAACGACAGCCTGAAATAAAGATCCCACGCGCCTTATCTGGTGTGACGTTTTCCAAGACGGTGGATGAATCGTGAATCCAATTTCGGATGCCCTTGTCCCAATGTAGTAATTGCATCCTAATTTCTACCATCGTGGCTTTGGTCAAGTAAATTAATAAAGCACAGACAACAGGATAAATTTAGGATGGGAACCGTCGAAACAGATTAAAAGAGTTCGGACATGATAAGGACCTCATGTTGCTCTTACTTGCAAAATCACAACTGCTTGAATATTTTAATTTCAGTGGTTTTTTTTCAGTAAAATAAACTGAGGTTAAATTAATTACCACTCTTTACAATTTATAATAACAGAATTTACTTAACTTAAGGTACAAATATTAAGTTTTCTTGAATGAATAACTATTTTTACCTTGTTTCCATTTGACTTCCCTGTGCACCTGTATAGGAAAATGGTATCGTGAATCCAGCTATTACATAACTGAATTGCATTTATTTTGATTGATTTGATCATGAACTCCAAAACTGTTTAAGAAATTTGTTTAACTCGTTAATTCAACAAACGATTGATAGCGTAGAATTAATTGAAAAATATTCTACTACACCAGAAGCAACAACTTATGGGCTTCTTTGAAGCATGTTCTACAGAAAAATATGCTTGCCTGACCGATAAAATGCCACACCATTAGAAGTATGAATGCATCGCAATGAATGATGCTGACCGAATGTACATGTGCCTTTTATGCATTTGATAACCATTTCTAACAAATCAAAAAAACGGTGCGCAGGATATAGGCAAAGAACCGGCACGTGAATCTGGTGGTAAAATTATCATCATGGCCGTGCAAAGTGAGAATTTTTGCTGTTTCTGTGTTTGAAGAACGAGGAAGGCGTTTTAATGCCTTCAAGATGCTATCGTACGTAATTCCTTCAATCGGACGTGTTTACGATATGTTTCATTACGTCTTTGGATGAATCAGTAGCTCTTTGCGGCGTATTTCAGAGCAAACGCATCGTGATGCCACAACCTCATCGTTTTGGGACCGGAGTTCGGAGAAAGACGTAGAGCACACAGATATTCGCATCAGGCACCAGGCCATAGCACACCTACAGTCTTCGACTGGTGACACATTTCGTAGGTTTTAATGCAATTTGTTTGCTCCGACATCAATGCAGGAATTGTTCCGCCGATTGGGCGAGGAACTCTTACGGTCCACGCTACCATTAACAGCGAGCAATCACCATCTTTGCTTGGAATGGTATCTCACTAAAGCTGCATGAGGTACAGAATGGATCAGGGTAATCATCAGTGACTAGTCCTGTTGCTGATTCGCTAATGATGTTCACCGTGTCTTAGTCTGGCGGCGAAGTGGCAATTGGGTAGATTCATGTTCCTTTGTTGCCCGTGACAATACTGTATGTAAAGAGCGTCCCAAACGCACGTTTTCAACAGATAAAAACCTTGCTACAGAGATGGCACAGCTCAGCTTAAATACTTTGCAGATGCTTATTTGAATGGCCCGGCCTCCCTATCTCCCCATCTCTCACCAATAAACCTGTATGGCACGATTGTACATTGCGTTGGTTGATTATCTTCCCATGACCAAATAATTAAGATACATCATGTACTCAGATTAACTACACATGATCCACGATACACTAGGACACTATCGGGATACTCATTAAATTGATGCCCCGTTAGGTTCAGCAATGGATTGCCAAAATTAAGGCCCCGTTGCTTAATGGTAATCTGTATTTTAACCCACTGGAGCCTTGTCTGTATGTAAGAATTAAATACGTTTTAGCACATTTTTCTCTATTTATGCTTGTAGTTTGGCCTCTGTCTTTGAGTACTCCTTCAAGGTGTGACATTTTCTCTGTCCAGCAGCATATGTAGATTAACAGTTAAAAAAGACTGATTGTATTATAACAAAAAGGATTGAACATTTGGTAAATCCAGAGATAACAGAATATTTGAGGAACTCACCTTTCACGTATGCTGGAAGCTGGGTTGCAAATGTAGATAAGATCCATGAATATGCAGTGCTGGAGAGGATAATTGCCAGCACCGGTCTGGA
This sequence comes from Clitarchus hookeri, assembly GCA_002778355.1. Classification (NCBI taxonomy): domain Eukaryota; kingdom Metazoa; phylum Arthropoda; class Insecta; order Phasmatodea; family Phasmatidae; genus Clitarchus; species Clitarchus hookeri. The sequence continues at coordinate 160,087 of NQII01003481.1, read as the reverse complement.
TGTGAAGATGGTTATATAGGGAACAGCACCTAACTTGAACCAATAGGAAGTACAATTTGTTATTACTGATAATAATTTTTAAACAGAAATCATTCATTAAAATTCATCATGGTAAAAGATTTGCATAATTTACGATGACCAGTATATTAAATACTGCGATATGATTATATTTGCTTAAACTATAGACCCTGGACGATTGGATAGACGTGATCACCTTATGCCGGAATGTATAAATACAAAGATTATAACTTTTGTAATTTATTTAGCTGAACTAATTTTGACAGAAATGCCACGGTATAAAAACTGATATTTTTAGTAATGAAGGTCACCTTCCAAACGGCAGACAGGAGCTTAGGATTTTATAAAAGTCCTGGTTTTGTGTAGTGTCCTATATCTGAAGAAGAGCGCATCCACCTGATGTGATTCAAACTGGTTAATCAGTTCAAGTATTTTTCAAGGGACACACATAGATGTAAGTGTGATAGGTCGAATTTTTAGCTCTGAGTGGTCGAATTTCTATAATTTTTGTGGAGAACCTCACTATTGGGAACGTTTCTATAACACAGACAAAATGAAGAGCTGTATCAGATACATCCACATTAGTCATTTTCATGCGGAAAGTAAAATATAAATTGTTAATGAAACAACGATATATGTTATTTCGATATGTAGAATAAATTTTTTTTAATTTGGTTCTTTAGTATATATAGTTTAAAGGGATGATAAAATTAAAATTTTGGTTCCATAAACCCTATCATCAATGTTTGCTTTATTTATTAGGAAGATGTGTGTACTTATATAAGTCAACAAATAAACGGTGGTCAACCATTATTTGTTTGCGGAGTTTTAAAAATATTTTGAACAACTAGTAAAATTTTTATAAAACATTTTCACGTAGCAGGATTAGTTGCATCCTTTTTCAGTATTGAATACATTCTCTTACAATATGCATTCGGAAAATCTACACGTTTGCTGTTGGACACTTACCCACTACATTTAAATTGCCAGTCAATGCTCTAACTTTTCACAACAGGCTGTGAACGTTAGAGTGAAGTGAAATTACACATTTGCTACCATTCTCAGAAAATTAATACGCCAATCTTGATACTTTAAAATTTTATTCATTTATCATTCCATGCCAAATAACTTATGGAGATAGGTTTATACCAAACACAATTTTTAGTATAGCACAAAATTCTCTTAAACGCTTTTGTTGAATCACGCAATGTGAAATCACGAGTAATCCCACAGGAGAATTTTGTCTTATAAATGCGTGGAACTGTAACAAATACTGACACGTACTAATGTCTGCCACCTTATATAAGTAACATGTAATACGACTTATATTTTAGCAAACAAACCAAACTTCAAATTTTGAAATTTAATACTTTTTTCCACCGTTAATTCCTTCCAAGACTATAATTTAATTAGTAATCTATTAGTTAACTAATATTGTGAGAATATTGACAAAATGTTTTTACCAATAACATGAAATTTATTTATGTATTTAAATTTCGCTTCAAGAATTTGGTTTATATCCATTAATTAACTTTTTTTCCCCAACAAAGTTCCTGAAAGAAAAAAGTTTTGAATTTTATCTTAAAAATATTTTTATGGTCTAACTTAATTTTGTAATTTTTTTTCCATTTATTTTCCAACTATTTGTATTCAAATAAAACTTTTATCCCAACTACCAACCAATTGCTAACTGTTGGAGTGGTTCACGCCGGCACATAGACACATGTACAGAGTTTATCTTTGACTTATATCTGTGCATAAATATATGAACAACGTAGCAGATAAAACTAAATGTATTTTATTTTTAAGTTTATAAAACGTTTATAATAATTTATTATTTAGTAATATTTGTAACCCAATGTTGGCCTACCATAGAATGTAGTCGTCAGCAATTGTTACGTTGACAATGTGGTCTCAACACATAAGCAAAATCATATATTTAAGGATATAACCTTTGACAAAGCGTGATAATGTGTGATAATGAATTTGTCCTTCATTTATAAATTACAGTTTTCTTTTAGTGACATGTTTGTTGAACAATTCTGCCCCACGAGAGTATACATAACAAATGCCGAGAGTATGTTTTCCAGTAGTGTGACAAAAAATTGCTAACAATATCAATTTAGGAAAAGATATTTTTCGGGTATCAAAAGCTAAAATATAGCAAGGTAACTTATTTTGTTAGCATAAATTTTATTATACAACTAGCAAACCCGGCGAACTCCGTTTCGCCACCAGATGGCTTCGTTTTATGCAACATTTTGTTTGGTGATTAAAACATGAAGAAACATTTTTTTTATATTTGAAAAGGAAAAATTTTATTTCATTTCACAACAGTAATGAATTGAACTT